>JAGFMF010011678.1:9499129-9542414 GCA_019455555.1 Galemys pyrenaicus | reverse complement strand
CCAGCCGCCGCCCTCCGAGGAGAGAGAGAGACTGGGACTCAGTCCTGGCTGTGACACTGACTGCAAGGAGCACCAAAGGCCCTGAGCCTGGTGTCTCAAGGAGCTGTCTGTTGGTGACATAAACCAGCAACTCACAAGAGCTGTAACACTCGGCGTCCACTGGAACACTGCCTCAGCAGGCCCGTAGTGGTCATTGTTCCTGGACAGTGCTGCCTAGAACTGGTGACCGGTGACTGCCAATGCTGATGCTGTCTGGATGAAGCAGCCAGCCTCTTGTGGATACGTAAGCRCCCTCGTTTCCCCCAGTTTGTAAATAAACCCCATGACTGTTGTTCCTGTAGCCTGAAGTCCCTTACAATTGTGCGCGCGGGTGAGAACCCACAGACAGTGACCTGTATCGGGCACTGTCCTCTGATAGGCTATAGCCCTTGTTGCTATAGCCCTTGACTCTGGTTTGTGGCCTTTTGGCCTTTGGGGGTTTTTTTGGGGCCTCTGACCCCTGTCTCGGTCAGAGCGTCCTCCTCCCCTGTCTGTGCCCCCTGTTTCAAAACCATGAAAACACATGGAAGAAAACATAGGCTAACCACTCCATGACATAAACATCTCAGACATATCTTTAAAGTTTCATTTCCTGAAGGAAAGAAAGTGAAGGATGAAGATCATTTAAATGAAGAGTGCAGAGATGTACTGAATAACTATTCCTTTTTAAAGAGACAGTTAATGTGAGGATATAGCTTACATTCAGACCACATGATTCAATAAGATTTGTTGGTATTAAGTAATTAGGCAAACAGAAATCAAATGATCATAATTTCTAAATTCTAAGATATTGACAGGTTTGTTTCAGAAAATTCTAGTATTGCTCAATTTCTAAGAGAAATTCCAGAACTAGAATCAGAACCTGAGGTTATTGGTTGATAAAGTATCAACCTTCTTATTACCTTTCCAAAATATACACAATGGAAGTCAAAGTTAAGGTGAATCTCTTCAGTGAGTTGGCAGAGGAGCCTTCAAATTGACAGACCAAGAACACATTTCTCCATTAGATAGAATATAGTCTACCTAAGGAAAAGGTATCATTCTGGTTTTTGTTTGTTTGGTTTGATTTTTGTTTTGTTTTGCCTTCTTTCCTTAGTCAAATGGGAGACATCAATCATATAACTTACTTTGAAGTCTGCCTTTGAATATTTGATGTGCTTGGATTAAATTTATCATGTAGCTTTAGGTTTCAGGATATAAATAGCTACAACTGGAAGACTGGACAACGTTGTGAGGGTTCTGTTATTGGAATGAAGGTAGAATATGTCTTAATATGTACATGATTATGTATAAAATAAGTGCTCTTTCTTGGAATAGATACTTTTTGAGAGTATGCTTTTGGAGTGAGGATATACAATGATTCTAAGTAGTTATTTGGATAGAATGTAAATACACTTGCTGTTTGTCTACCTATCCTACTTTAATCCATCCATTTATAAGAATTTGAATATTTCCTTTTGTATCTTTTTCCTACTTTTAGTCTCTGTTGTTCAATAACCATTACCTCAAGATCAGCATTTCACCAAAAATTTGTTAATGTTGTATTTCATTTTCAACACTGATTTAGTAAAAAGATGAACACTGAAACCTAATTAAGCTAATGGAATTTATCTTCAGGAATTGATTTAAAATGACCAGAATGTGCCACTATCTGTAAGACTGAGTTGTTGGAAACCATATTTTATAGGCTGCATTTCCCCTATCCACACCCTTCCTTCCCTGCAAGTTCATATGGTGTAATCCTAACAAACAACAAGGTTTTATAATGTAACCATATTTGGAGACAGATCATTTAAGAACTAATTAAGGTAAAAAGAAATCATATGGGTAGACCCTAATCCAATATGAATTATATAAAGAGAAGAGACTGATGGTGACCATGCATAGACTTAGAGAAGAAACTGAAGTAAAATGAGATCAGTTAAGATGGAACCTAATCCAATCATACTTTTGCCCTTACAAGAAAAGGAAGAGACACCAAATTCTATAAAGACAGAGTAAATGCCACCGAAAACACAGTAAGAAAGTAAAGAGAGGGCCTCCCTGGTGGCTCAGTGGGTTAAGCAACGCACTGTGGAGCAAACCATGGTCACTGCAGCAAGAGTTTGATCCCTGCAGCTGGCCAGGGAGGGGACCCACAGGGCTCAGCAGACCTCTCCTGCCTCACCCGCTGCTCCCCTCAGCAGTGTGTTTTGGTCAGTCTGCCTGTTCTGCTCCCCACTCTATCTCTGGTGAACCTCTCACCTCCTGCACCTCTGGCCTCCACTCCAGATCTTATGTGCATAAATAAATCTTTTAAAAATAAGCTATTTCAGTAATTTTTTTTATATTTCTGTTTCTATCTCAATATAGAAAAGAAACCACAGAAGAAAGTGGTTTTAAAATAAAGAGTGAGAAAATGGGATCTCTTTTCAGTGACCAGCATGAATTTCTGTATGATTCATAGAATCAAAACAAAAAAAAAATTGGCTTTCAGAAGCAGATCCTTATTAAAAGTTTGCACTATGGGAAAGTACTAACTTGCTTGTAAATATGAAAAGGTAACTTGATGATTAAAATTATGTTTGATCTAAAATTATTTCCATTTAGGAAATTTTCCAGATGCTTTGAAGTATCAAAATATATCTGTATATAATTACATCCCAAGTCATATGAGTTCCATAAGCCACTTCTGTTTGAACAAACCTGAGAAATAGATTTGAAATTTTCTTTTTTGCAGTAATCCAATCTTTTAGACTAGAAATCTCATCAATTAAAAAAATATGTTTCAATAAGTTTTTTATTAAAAATAAAATGTTAGGGCTTCCCTGGTGGTGCAGCAGGTTGAGCCCCTCACTGTGAAGCATCTGTGGCACAGCAGCACAAGTTCAACCCCTGACCAGTGAGATGCCCCACATGGTTCAGCAGACCTCCTTTGCCTAGCCTGCTGCTCCCCTCAGCAGTGTGTTTCAGTCAGTCCACCTGTTCTGCTTCCCACTCTGTCTCTGGTGAATCCTCTCACCTCCAGCAACTCTGGCCTGTACCCCAGCTCTTGTGTGCATAAATAAATAAAGCTTAAAAATTTTAAAAAAATTAATTCCGTATTCTAAGACCCTGATTTGAGACATTACATTTTTTTGAAGAAATTTTAGTTTTATTTTTCAGAAAGCACAGAACATTCTTTAAATCACAGTTTTGGACTAGACTAGTATCTTTGTAGACAATCTTCATTTAAAAAATAAATAAATAAACAAACAAACATCTTCAGTTTGCCAGTACCAGTTCTGACATATCTCAATCCAAGAAGTTTTAAGTGTATCATCTTGACTATTCATTAATTTTTTATTTTAAAAAAAAGTCCTTTTCCTAACATCCCAAACTCATTGCTTAGTGAATTCTTTAATGTATTAGACTCCAAATGTATTATACACGGCTAAGCTTTGATTAGACAGGTAATACTTTTTGATTGATTAGAAGGAAGGGATGCAAAGTATTAATTAAAATGTTAATTGGAATATAAATATTTTAGATTAATAGATAACCATCATAAAAATTATTCATATATGAAATTGAAACCATTTTAGTGCACATATTTTACTGATCATGGAATTTGTAATGCATTTCAACACTATGAAGAATAAAAATATTATCTTCCCAGAAAATCAGATATGTCATTGAGAATTTTGTCTAATATGCTGCCTGAAAAGAGGTAAAATCACCTGCCATTGTTAAACATTGGCAAAGACAGAAATAACAGCTTGTGCTAATGCAAATTGGCCAGAATTTGTTGATATAGATGAGCATGGACAGATGGTTTTCAGTTAGCAGTCTCATCATTGGTTTCCTATTTAACAGAAATGAAGGACTTTATATTTATGATGACATGAAAAAAAAAATCATGAGAATGAAGCCATTCTTTCTTCTATCATGTTTCTCCATCAAGTAGAGAAACTATGAGAATGGTGACTGTCTGACTCTTAACTGATACATTGGATCTTGAATGCTGTCTATTCTATGTTTCCTTGTCTACAATCATTGTACTCTACAGATTTTTGTTTTGTTTTTTTTTTTTAACCTCAGGGTGAGGTACACCTGTCCTTAGTTTTTAAAGGTTATCTGAAGTTTGTGAATGTGGAATAGTGGATACTAGTCTATATCTTTGTATAGTATTCTATAGTCTAGTATCTCATTAGAATTATCTGATTGCCTTGATGTATAGAAAGGCTACTCAAGATGGAGTAGTACTTGATGGCAAGGGAGGTGTTAGACAGCTACATGCCCAAAGACAGCAGGAAAAGAAAATACAAAAAGCTATAGTTTCCCAGAGGATATGACCTAAAAGACAGAAAAGGGGGCAGTGGAACAGGCAGATGAATGCATTGGCAGTTCTGAGAGAGGCTGTTTTACCTTCAACTGTTCTTTAATTATTTCCTTGCATGACAACACCAGATGTGCTCAGTAACAATTATCAATATAATATAAAGACCGCGATAAGTACAAATAATATTCCTCAGGTTCTTTTTAAACTGATTCCAATAGAAGGGTGAAGTATTCTGACTCCCACCAGACTAGTCTGTAGAAGATCATGATTCACAAACATTTAGGAAAACAATAATGCTAATATGCAATTTTAAATAACTAACTATATGTCTTTTTTATAATTCAGTAAGGTCCCCTTCAAAGGAAAACACTTTTGTAAAACAAACACAAAATTTTACTGTTATCATTTTAAAATACATTTTATTATAGTGGTATAGTCTCAAAAATAATAAATATGAAAATCAAACTTCTAGTTGTGTAGACAATAACATTGGTGTTCATAGGTGGCATTCTTTCTCTTAAGGATAATCACAAAGGATGATCACTGATCCTTAACACAAACAACTGTGAGAAAACACATTCAGATTTGATTACATTTCTTTTATAGTGACTTTAATCAAGATGTAACGATACTGCTAAGTATAACTAAAGTTGCATTAAATTATGATTTACTTAAGGAGATTCAAGAGCCCTTAAATTTACAAAATATAAATAAAATCTAACTAAATGTTAAAACTCTGATTTTCAAGAGATGTTTTACAGTATATTAAAATGATTAGAAATATTCCAATTATCCAACTTAAACTTGTTCTAGTTTGACATTTTTTTTCTAAACTGAGAAACCAGTAACATATGACACCTCTGTATATAATATCTGTAGACTATGAATCTAAATATTGCAATACATACAATTATTCTTACATACAACTTGTTCTTATCAACAGAGTAGTAAAGTTAGAAATACAAACCAAATCCTCATTTTTTCAAGTGATGAATTATCATACTTACCTGACCCTTAGAAATATCCAAACCTTTCCTGAATTATATATATAATATATATATTATATATAATATATATATATAGAGAGAGAGAGAGAGGAAGAAGAAGAGCAGAGAGACATTGCAAGTAGGGACACTTAGATTGAGAACCAAAGACATACCTCAATCTTGATTTGTACAACCCAATAAACTCTCTGTTGGCATCTCAAACCAGTGCTTTTTGTTTCCATTGCCATACACAAAAGACAAGAACTTTGTGTTCTGTGAGCAGTTACATCTCCGAGCCCAGTCTTGTTAATTCTCTTTCAAGATCTGTTTGTAAGCAGTTAGCTAACAGTACAAAGTAGCTTTATCTTTCCAGCTGCACTTAATGATTTACCTGGGTGAGTAAAAGTTGTGCTTATGAGAAGGTGTTGTTAGCCTACCATATGTTCTCAGAAGGGTTATGAGATTACCTACTCTGGACATTTTAAAGATGAACCAAATTATTGTCTTTCTCAATGACTAAAATATTTCCACCTACGGGAAGAAATGAACTCTATACTTTTTAAACTTCCTACAATTCTAGCAATTCTAACATTAAAAAAATACAATCAGCTGCATTCATTAAATCAATAGTTTTGCAATAGCCCCTAGCACTCTGTGTTAATTAGTCATTTTAGAGGGCTTGCTCTTTGAAAGAAGAGCAGATGTATTTTCACATTAGTTCAATTAATTGCTTTCATGATTTTGTTCATTCTACTCTTTCCACCCTCCTTCATTTTCTCCATCAATTTCTCCATTCCTCCCCCCAGGCCTTCATTGTACTTTCATTTTCATTTATTTCTTTCTCAACCAACTTGTGATTCTACCTCATTTTAAATTAATGATAAAAATTTCCATTAATTTGAAACAGAGCCTGAATATTTTAGAGTGTTTTGAAAATACCAATATGGAATTTGAAAGATATAGTTGTCTTTTTCATAGTTCATCCACATTTAAAACTAAGAAGGAAGGTATTACAATGTCAGGTTTATTGTCTTAATCTTAAATTGACATAATCAATTTGAATTTCAAATTTTCTATTCAATAATGACATTAAGAATTTATATTCAGGATGGTGGGTAGAATGGTCTCTGTGTGTCTGTCTGTCTCATGGATCTGTAGGTTTCTGTACAATATAAATTAAGATAAGACCACTGATGAGTGGAGGTATAATATAATTCATAAAAAGTCTGTTTTTAAAAGTTCAGTGAATTTTGTGTTGTAAGTATATGACTATGGGATTAAACACAATGACAACTCTTATTCAGATAAATATATTTTTCCAATATAATTTAAGATATAAGGAATTATATATTTCTTTGTTTTTCTGCATAATATCTAATCTTTTGCATCCTTCTGGAATAGTCAATAGTAGACCTCAGGAATTTACTTATATACTATCAGGCTTAACAACAACCAACATCAGCCAAAACCATGCAGAACTCCAATTTTCTGTGATTCTATTCTTGTTCTATTTATTCTCACTGTTCTAGCATTTTAAATAATAGATGGACACTAAAACAATTCATATGCATCTATCTTCATATTACCTTAGAGATAATATACATATTCAAAGAAAAATGATAATTTATCAAAGCATACATCTTATGTGGAGCATAACTTAAACATAAGGAGGTTAATGACTTCACTCCTTTTTTGTATACTTATTTTCAAAATGTTCACAGATTGGTAAATAATCTCAATAAAAAGTACTCACTCATTCATCATTAAAAAAATTGCATGATGTATTATGAAAGGAAAAATATAAAAAGTGCTTATTGGTAGGAAATATGATGATATGAATACAAAACATAAAAGACTCAACAATTAAAACATTAGAATTTTAAAAATCTTTAGGAAACCAAATAGCTACATAATATATTACCAAACCCAAATACTAACAAGGTAAACATCATGCTAAAACAGAATTATCATTCATTAAATCTGTGTCACTATTGAACTTAAATTTATTTTGCTGTTTTGTAGTCATGTATGAAATGACACAAAGTGTTTTAAATAGCTTAAGCTTAACTTTCAAAAAAATACATTGCAATTAAAATGGTAAGTCATAGCTCACACTTAGCTCCTCTCATTGGAGAACACAGGCAGTCATGAGGGTTATGGCTAATGGCAAAGCACAGTGACCCTCTAAAGAGAGATGAACAAAAATCTTTAGTCAATTGTAAAGAATGCTGGCCTAGTACTGCAAGATATTCAGGATTTTTCGGAGAAGGCAAGTCATAAGATTTTTTATGAGCTAAACCCATATGTTTAAGCAGTTGTACCTACTACAAAAGCAAACCACAAATAGGTAAACAATAAAAAGAAATTGGTGGAAAAAAGTCTAGTGTGGTGCTTAAGTTGTAGATGGTTTATTTTTTGACTTCTAGGTCTTCAAAATTAATGTCTATTTGGTGTGGTCTCTGAATTATCATACATTCTCTTTTTTTCCTCCCAGTGTTGTGAAATATGACAAATTGTTCAATTCTCCCATAGAAACTCAGAGCTGACACCTACAAATTCCTGATTACCTGGCATGGGGTATTAAATGGAGTTATAGAAAATCATCTTTTATTATTGTTGATGAGTTTATAGTGTTAAAATTAAAGCAAATTAATTATAATAATTATTTCTTTTCATTTAAAATATCAATATGAACAAAGGGGTGCAGATATTCTTTTGAAACAGTTTATAGCAGCACTCTTTACAATAGGTAAGACCTGGAAACAACCTAAATACCCAAAAACAGATGAGTAGATCGGAAGCTATGGTACATATACACAATGGAATACTATTCAGCAGTCAAAAATGAAAAACTAGACACATTCATAGGAACATGGATGGAACTGGAAGGGATTATACTCAGCGAAGTAAGTCAGAAGGCAAAAGAAAAATACCAGATGGTTCCTCCCCTAGGAGGAATATAAGGGAACCAAATAAGGATCAAGGAAAGGAATAAGAACAATCATAATAAATAATAATAATGATAACAACAATAAAGACACAAAAACCATAAATGAAAAGACAAGGACAAATCGGGGACACTTGGTGGGGAGGGAAGAGGGGGAGGGTTGAGGGCAGATGGGAGCACCGGGGATTGAGGTGATGGTGCACTGGTGATATGGTGATGGGGGAATACATGGGGATTATAATTGATGTCAAATATATATAAATAAAAAAAAGTTAAAAAAATAAATATCGGGTCTTCCTGGTGGCGCAGTGGGTTAAGCAACACACTATGAAGCAAAACACAGCCACTGCAGCATGAGTTCGATCCCTGCTGCCGGCCAGGCGCGGGACCCACATGGTGCGGCAGACCTCTCCTGCTGTGCCCACTGCTCCCCTCAGCAGTGTACTTCTGTTAATCTGCCTGTTCTGCTCCCTGCTCTCTGTGGTGAATCCTCTCACCCCTCACCACACCTCTGGACTGTACCCCAGTGCTTGTATGCATAGATAAATAAATCTTTAAAAAAATAAAAAATAAATATCAATATGAAGAAGTTTCTACTTGCTTAAGTCTTTTTCTCAGCATATATGTTCATTAAAGGTTGGGATAATTGGGTATTTGGGCTCATAGAGAAGCTATAAGAGAGAAATTCTAAAAATTGAAGAAGTCTCTAAAATCTATAGAGCAGAATTTGGTACTTACAGTTGTGTTGACGTACCCTGATACCTCCATTCTGAGTTTCAAAAAGAAGGAATAAATATATCTAACAGGAAGTTGAGATAACTTAAAATTATTTTAATGGGAAGATTTAAGTAAATAATATGCTTAATTTTATATCTACTATACTATTTTTTATCGTTTTACATTCATTTTACTTTTCTTTCTTAGACTCTTTTGGATTAATCAAAAGCTTTTGCTATTCCATTTTCCCTTCTATTGTTATGAATTATTTTATTATTTACTCACTAATCATCATAGATATTAACTCATGTACCCTTTACAAATTACAGTGTAACAATTATTACTGTTACCACTCTTCTGGTAATGATAGACTATTAGACCATTTATATTCCATTTATTCCCTTTCTCATTTCTTTTCCATTTTTATGCATATTTTTGCTTCATATTTATGTATATCTAACATAACTGTTTAGTTGAAATCCTTTCACAGTAACAGTTTTGAATAGACTATGCTTAGAACAAAATTTTTAGTATTATCTCATCTAAAATCACTATAAAATGTAATATTTATCTTTCCAGTTTCCAGCAAAAAGGAATTTACCATTTCATTCAAAGAGCAGTTTCTAGACAACAAATATATTGGAAAAAAAAAAAAGAATATACTGCATGTTTGTATAAACCTTCACTGAGATATAAACTAAATACCTTTCCAAAATTCTTAAGTCTGCTGTATGCATGAAGTATTTTTTTGTTTCAAAGAACTCACAGAATAATTTCTGTTTTTTCCCTAGAATTATGTTTTCTAGGCTATATTTACAGATATAAATGTATTTTTAAAGCACAATATTGTGAGACTCTATATCTTAATGAAAAATAGTTCTGTTCAATATTGCTAAAGTATGAAATATTTCTTACAGAGCATGAATAGGAATTAAAAATAGAAATGGAAAATAGATTAGTCTTCTGAAATGTAGTTGCTTTTTATTTTGTTCACATCATTTTTGCCTTTTTTGTTATTTTAAAATTTATCAAATACATCTTCCATGAAAATATTCAAAATTTGAAAAAAAAATGTTTTGGAAGATACTGATATTAATTCCTAAGATTGTCATTTTAAACATGATTAGCATATATTTTAACTACCTTCTGTTGTGTGAAACTGCTGATGATATTAGATTTTACTGTGAAAATGCTCTATTTAAAAACACAAAATTTTTCACACATTCCATTAGAGGATTTTTATTATTTTAGATAAAATTAATTTATATTTTCTTATTAAAAACATCCAGTGATGAAACTGTATTTTATCATATTGCAGTGCATATAACTAGAAAGCATTATATATTTATGTGTCTTTGCCTAATTCTAGAGTTATATTTCTCTTCCTTTTAAATACCATGCAAACTTAACTGAAGATTACAGATAATTAGTTTTAACTCAAACTTTCCAATACTTTGAGTTTCTTTACCCCAATATATGTTCACCTCATTTTGAAAAGTTTAGTTCATTTCCCTGATTTCTCTTCTAATTTCTCTCTAACTTGATTTGTAAATAGTAAATATGTTGTGTGCCTGTGACCATAAAATATATTTTATTGATATAAATATAGGTACAGATAAAATATAGTGAGTGCTTATTATGTATCTGGGAAAGTTACGTTTTATTCAAATGTCGTTTTCATATTGAGAAAATAATAGAAATTATGTGAGTTGACCAACTTTAAAGGTTTAGTTAATGGTGTAGTGAGGATGAGACTTGACTGCTCGGTACTAGCACTGATATTCCTATAGCATACACACATTGTATTTATAGAACTTCAGATCTTCCAGAATATGAATTTGGAGTGCAAGATACAGAATGCATGAAGATAAAGATCAAATTACTGTATCAATTTTATTATTGAGGGAATTACTGGAAACTATTCTTTAGTTATTTGGAAAACACTGACATCTTAAAATAACTCACAGTTAGAGAAGTTTCCTTGCTTTTTATTCAGGTAGAGCTGGCCAAAAATCAATTTTCATAAGCAATTGAGATGGACTATTTGGATTATTTGCAGATGCCAATTCACTACTCCTTACCAGTGATGAATTACTAAAAATGTTTAAATATTTATAATAGTTATTTCCCTGAACATGGTGTAAAAGGAAATGTGCCATTCCCCGAGTCCAATATGAAATATACACATGAACTAAATAATAAAATGTTTTGGCATTTTCTAGAAACTTCTTTGTTACATTTTGTTCTTTAGAAGGTCAGCCTAATAACATTTGGGGAAATAAAGTTTGATTTCTGGAATTCTCAATTGGATTTAGTGATTTCTCCATGAATTCATGCCTTAGTTCAAGTATAATGTAGTGTTGCTCTAGTACCTTCCATACATCTTTAAAAAATATACAGGCATTTTAAAATGCTAATTCAGAATATTGATTTAGTTTTCATTGTTCTACTAATAGTTCTGGAAGTTGATAATCTCTTTTCTTTCACTGATAAAATCAGATTCTCCAGGTCCAGATGTCAATGTGCCAGTAGAGTATAAGCAATAAAATTGTATGAAGCATTTCCTAAAGAATCATCTTATAACACTTTCAATTTATCAAAACCACAAAAAATTCATTTTTGTTTAATTATTTATTTGAGTAGATAGAATTTTCCTAAATTCAGTGCTCAGTTACTTTATAAGTTGATTTTATTTGTATGTAAGCTATGGACATTGAGTGACTTGAAATCAAAATTTACAAAAATTAATCATGTTAATCATGAAACTTATTTTTTTAACAGACTAGAACCAACATTGAATGGAACATGAGGAGAAGGAAGAGGAACAATATGATTTTGTGATTTTGTAGATGTCTCACCTGGCGACATAGGTATAAATCTACAAATAGACTCTAAGCTGTAAATTGTAAAATCACAGCTTATTCTTAATATGGGCATGGACTTTTTTACAGAAAGGAAGTATTAGAGCCATAGATGTAAAGAAGCCATGTTTTTATCCTATATCTCTGATGTTTTCAGTTCTAAGGAATGAGATTTAGTCAGCAGAAGGAATTTTTGTTTTGCAATTTTAATTTCCTGAGCGTCTGCCTAATTTATATTATTAATTCCTACTGAATTTCTTAACAGAGACGTGGCTGAATAGATTGCTGATAAAATGATTATTACACATATTTGTCATATAAATCAGGACTACTGGGAAAGAAGATATGCCAATAAGGCAATATTCCATAAAATTAAGTATTTGTAAAACTCATGAGAGAATACCCTGACATGGACATGCCATGAATTTCTAAAATGCAGATATATCTTCATGTATGAATCTAAGCATGATACATTTACTATTCTTATGACAAGGAAAATATTTATCAGCAAAAGAGAATAATACAAGCCAAATTGTTTCAAAAAATTATTTAACTTTGATTAAAATACATGGATCCATCATTCTTCAATCACAATGCGATCTCTCTGAAATGCCTGTTAAATACACTTGTAAATTAAACCTTAAGTCTCCATCTTCATGTTTCCATCTTTACACTCTTCCTACCTACAAGTTTTTGTAATACGTACTATTGTATTAGCCTTCTATTCAATCCACTCACTGGTTTGAATACTAGTCCAGGACAAAGAATAGAAATATGACTGCAGAATTGAGACAGAGGGAGATAGTGAGGGTCAGAAAAGAATGGGGACAGTGCTCTGGTGGAGAGTGGGGTGTGATGATGCACATTTGATGTGTGAGCATCTTCCCCTGGGTTCCATGCAAGGTTGTAAACCAATGCTGCTCTGACACTAATAATAAAGTAAAAGAAAACAATATTTTAAGAAATAAATTAAGAGCAATTTATGAAATTCATGTTGTATTACACTAGTGAGAACTCTGGGAATTGGGGCAGATTTGGTATTCAGATATTTCTGAGAAGACTAGAACATTTTATGGGTTAAATAATGTGAATTGAAGATTTCAGAACTGCTGTGGCAGATGGGTACTCAAGACTTAGAGAAGTGAGCATGTCAAATTGCACATATCATGTAAGGTTAGAAAACTTGCCAGAAAAAAATAAATTTCACTGGAGAAAAATCATTGTACCAAAACAATACATTTCACCAGTTAATGAATAGTTAAGATTTTTCCATGTTTTTTGATGACTTGATAGCTCTTTTATTTTTAGTAATAAAAACTATTCAATAATATTTTGCTGTCTGGATATACTGGAGTTTATCCATTCACTCACTTATTTTTTTAAAAAGATTTATTTATTTATGCATACAAGCACTGGTGTACAGACCAGACCAGAAGTACGGGGGGTGGGAGGATCCACCAAAGACAGTGGGGAACAGAACAGGCAGATAGAGTGAAATACACTGCTGGGGGGACCAGCGGTCGAGACAGGAGAGGTCTGCTGCACCATGTGGGTCCCCTCCCTGACTGGTCGGTGGCAGGGATTGAAATTGTGCCGCAGTGGCTGGGCTTTGCTTCATAGTGTATTGCTTAACCCACTGCGCCACCAGAGAGGCCCCATTCACTCACTTAAAGACATCTTGTGTGCCTCTAAGTTTTGGCAACTCTAAATAAGGTTGATATAGTATCTATGTGTAGGTGTTTGTGTGGACATACGTTTGTAAGTTTTTGTGCAAATACCAAATTGTGAGATTGCTGTATCACAGGGCAAGAATATATTTAGTTTTGTAAGAAATCACCAAAATGGCTATACCATTTTACCTTCAAATCAGCAATGTATGAGAGCTCATAGTGTTTCACTTCTGAGCCAGCATTTTGTATTGTCAGTTTTCTAGACTTTGACTATATTAAATAGATATATGGTGTTATCTCGCTTTAATTTGCATTTTTCTCTGATGATATATGCAGTACCTTTTCAAATGTTTACTTGCCAGTTGTTTATATTCTTTGGTGTGATGACTATTAAAACCTTTGACCTAATTTTTACTTGAGTTTCTTCTTTTTATATTGTTGAGTTTTCCAAACTTAGTTGTTAGTCGATGAATTATCAGTCTTTCATCGTATTTACAGAGTACCAATTACTCTGAGCAAAAAAAAAAAATGTCTAATTTTATTACATTTGTAATTATTATCTCATCTAATACACTGTACAGTTGACCTTTGGACAATGGACATGATGAATCTCCACACCCAACCAACAACTGTATAGCTCAATAATATATAGTTGGTCCTCTACATCTACAGTTTCTATATCTGCTGAGTAATTGAATCCATGAATGTAGAGGCTCTTGGTAGAAAAAGTTCTCTATATTAAGTAGATTATGCAGCTCCAACTTCTGTTACTTAAGGGTCAACATTTAAAGTTCCTTCCACCAGCATAATATCCCAATTTATGAATGGTACATATTTTAACAATTATCTTGTTATCTAAATACACAGTCCTGTGTTCATTACTGTTCAGTTAACTGGAGGACAATCCAATCCTAAACAATTCCTTTGTACTATTTTTGAAGCCTCCTCCTGGTTGCATGCATATAATTCTCAATTGACTGCCATTGTTTTATACAATATTTTCTAGAACCTTGTACAGAAAATAGTCCTGGAAAATAACATATGTCTCTGGAGCAAAGGGGAGGCTCATTTACCACCCAATATAATAAAGATAATCTCTTTCACTGGCAAAGCTTAGGCAGGCTAACTGTTCATTATCAGTTTTGGGTTTCCTTTTCTATAACGCATTGTACTGTGAGTGCAATATATCATCTGGCATTCATTGTATAGCCCTGTAGGAACTGAGTTAGAGAGTGAGCACAAATGTTGATCTAGTCTTACTCTGAGTGATAAATGACCCTTTCTGTCGCTTATAATCTTGTGTCTTCCGTGAAAGTTTGACAAGCTAAATTGTTGGTTTGAATGGAGTGAAAATTGTCAGAACCTTCATGATTCTTTACAGTGGAGCCAATTGTTGATGTTCAGGTTCCTAGGGAAAGAGATCTTGAGATAGAGATAAAATGTAGGAATTTTATTTAAAAAAAAATAACTGTACAATTCTCTTAGAAGCAGCACTTGTGGCAAAAGGGGAGGAGGCAAGATTAGCCATAGGGAGAATTTGAATATAATACCATCACAAGATCTTAGGTCAACAATACATAATTTTTCTACTGTAGAGATGGGTCTAGAATTTCATACTTATATGTGACTACTCATTATAAAGTTGCCCCAGGAAGGTGTTATAACCTTAAGCAATGTGGTGACCTGATCTTAGTCTTCATTACATAGTAATTCATATTCCTAGAGTAGAAAACAGCTTATCTGCTGTAGGATTAAGTCATCCAGTCCTATAAGAAATTCTGGATGGAGCTTATTTCACTTCATGATAAATGAAACATGTCAAAAGCAAAGATAAATGCTCAGTGCTATCATTAATGGTGGAATATAGGGAAACTAAAGTATATTTCAGATAAAGACTAGCTTAAAACTAAACTTTGAAAACTTATTATAGAACCAAAGAATCCGAAGGGGGATAAAGGGTAGGAGAGCGGTAAGGATAATGATGGAAGAAAGCACAATAATGATGGTGGTGGACTATGTATGATTGGTGGTGGGTGTACTATGATGATGATGAAGCCTCATGGGGGTATCCAAAATTATCTCAATTAAAAATTAAAAAAAATTAATTAAATAAAGGAAATGCTAGATAATGCAGTATAACCTTTATTTTAAGTGAACTTCCAGGAAATATGTAAACTGCTTTATCTAGAACCCTGACATAGAATTTCTTCGCTAATCACAAATCCTTTTTTATGCTAAATTTTCTTGAGTATAGTTATCTGTAATTTTTATACCTAATACACCTGCTTAAAATTCTTCCATGACATTTTACTTTTATCTCAACTTATTAAAATTTTATTTTTAAATCTCAACTATTTGCTATTGCATTTAACAACTTGTATTGATTACTACATTCGGCACACACATCTTATCTTATTTGCATTCAATACACCTTGCTACTCCTTATATGCTTTACATTTCAGTTTAAGTATCACATATTTAGAGATAATAGCTAAAGTTTCCCCTTCTCTATTATTTTTTAACACTAGACCCACCTTCCTTAGATGCATGGCACACATCATGATTTAGAATTGTAAACTTATTTGATTACTTGTTTGTAATCTAAATTCCATAGGAGACTGTGAATCTCAGAAGACAGAGACCCAATCTATTTTATTCACTCTGATTGTAGTAATCATGAGTGCAGTTATCAAATTATCCCCAGCTTTCTCTACCTTCCAGGCCCACAGTCATATTGGATTTCTGCTCCCTCTGTGGTCATTGTGGCCACATGATTAATTATAGCCAATGTCCTGTGAGCAATAGTGGTACATGCCACATTTGTGACTGAATACTTATTGCTATGTGGGACCTCACAGAGCACATTTCCCTCAAGCACAATGGACACCATATGAGATGAAGGCTGCTCTGTCAGCCTCATTACCTGTAATATTATGATGAGTTGTTCCCCTCTGGCTACTTTTGATGGACATCTAGTGGGAGTAAGCAATAAACTAATGTTGTTTAAGCCACTTAGATTGCTGGGTTGTCGGGTAGTAAAACATAAAACAGACTATCCTGAATGATATACTGTCCAATATCACACTAAGACCAAAGCTTTGCATATAATATGAACTCAATAATTTTTTGAAAAGAATAATGTGACTTATTTAGTAGTGTGTGTATTTTCTTGGATATATAGCTCATTTTCTTAAGTAAGAATTTTCCTACCACCTCTCTCAACATGTATACTGTAAAACCATAGAATACACACCAAATGCAATGTAAAAATAAAAAGAGTAACTATTTGTTTATCAAAAGATAGACAAGGGACAAAGATGGTTGGGCAAAAGAATTTTTTCACTGGTTTAAATATTAGTGGACTAGAGAAGAACAGCATGCTTTTAGTTCCTTAGAGTTTATTAGCACTCATCTAATAAAATCTGTATTTTCCTATTTGGTCTCAAAGTCCCAATTTTGGGGTAGAGGGAGAACAGTTGATGAGAGGAGAGACTGCTTTAGTATTTGTGCAAAGAAGTGCATTTATGTTTTATTGTACTTTGGGTATTGAGGATGTTTTAAGATAATAAATTCACCTGTCTTCTGTGTGCTGCTTCTTATTCCTACCATCTCCCAGGTTTGTAAAGTTTATGTACACGCTACCTCTACTTGAATACTCCTTGCAGTTCTATAATCACGGTTGTTCTGGAGGCTTGCTCAGTCTCAGCTAAAGGACTACTGTGTCCTACATAGCTATTGCTATTTTTCGCCTCATGGCAAAGTTGGCTCCTGACATTTGAATTTCCCTTGTGGTAAGTCAAAACAATATACATTTCTAATTGTAATATTTTCAGATAAATATCACATGTTTTTTCTATGGAACTTTTATATGAATTCAAATCATTTATTTTAATGAATTACAAAATGTTCTTTTCTTTCTTTAAAAAAAAAAAACTATTACTGATGATGAGTTATCTTTGTCATTTTTGAAATGCATGGGAACAGACCTTTCTAAGACTCTCCAAAATTCCAAGTCTTCTTATGTTTTTCTAGATTTAAACCTGGCAATTACCATCCATTGCCATTTTCTCCTTCCCAAGTCTGTGCCTCCCTCTTTCATTCCTATTCACAACTTGTTCTTCTTACACCATTACTTTAAATTCAAATTGTTCTTCCTGGCATGTTGTGGCAGGTTTTGTGAAGATGACAGGATTACACAAAAAGACTGGACTCCAAATGTTTTTACTTTTAATTCTTTCTATTAATATTTAGTTACCCATTTTTGAAATGATACAAATTTTTATTAATAAATCTTATATTTTCAAACACCTCTAAAAATTGAATCAGTGTTATGAAGGTGGTTTTCTATATTTAACATAATCAGAATCAAATATGATGTCCTCAGATATATTGATCAACAGTCCACAGAACACCATGTTTCAGTGTTATAGATGCTGTCTGATGATTTAACAATACATCTTAACACTTATAACCTATTGCTTTAAAATAAACCGCTTTCAGCCACTTGAAACAATTGGAGCCAGTGTCAGTTGGTTTCAGTTACAATGTTTTCAGTTTCATTTGGTGTGATCAAGTCAGAAACAGTTTCAGACATTTTCAGCCAGTTGGAATGAGTTTTTCCCCATCAGAACTGTATTTAAACGGTTTAATATGGTTGGAACCAGTTTCAAAAAGTTTGGACAGATTTTGGCAGGCATGAAACAGTGTCAGTTGGTTGCAGTTTCAGTTGGTCATTTTCAGCCAGTCAGAACTAGTTTTAACTGGCATGAACTCGATTTACCTGGTTTTAACCAGTTCTAGATGGTTTGAACCAGTTAGAAACAGTTTCACCTGGTTTGAGCTGGTTTCAGCCAGTTTTAACCGGTCAGAAATGCTTTCAGCTAGTCTGAGCCAGTAGGAGTGTCAGTTTTTTTTTTTTTTTTTTTAGTTTCAGTTGGTTTCCATTTCAGTTGGTGTGAACCAGTCAAAATCAGTTTCAGCCATTTTCAGCCAGTTGGAACCAGTTTTTGATATCAGGACTGGATTCAGAGTTTAAGCCGATTAGAACTAGTATTAGCTGATTTGAGCCAGTCAGAACCATTGTAACTGTATGTATACAGAGGTGCATCACTTTAGTTAATAGTGATATCCACACTGTTCAAAAAATACTAGGAGGAATTATGACTATAGGAGGAGACATAAAATTAGTTCTACGGTCGTGCAGAAGATTAGCTAGTATATAAAACCTTTTAATATGTCTATTGAATTTATCTTGATTTAATGAAAATCATATTAATTTTGTGAAATCAATAAAATACTTCATCTCTGTTAATAATAAATTTTAGTGATGACAATGAATGCACTGTTTGAGACTGGTAAATTATGGGCTGAGAGGTAAATTAATATAATGAGAAGATTTGTTTTGCAATTATGATGGAAGGCAAGACATCAAAAATTAAGAAAGACATCTTTGAGGGAAAAAACATTGTACTTAAGTTATACTACTAATAAATAATCTTTACATTATGCTTTTTATTCTTTCTATTGTGAATGTAGGGCAAAGAAGCAAATTATTCAGCATTAGTCAAAAAGATAATATATTTTAATTCTCAAAGATTATCATTATACTTTCAACAAAAATAAAGCACAATTTATCTTAAATTCCAAGAAGTGTTGTGACAAAACCTGTTGGATACATCAAATATCCAAGAGATCGGTTATTAAAAGTGACATTGTCTGTATAAACCATGATTCTTTCATTCTTGTACCCATCAGTTAAATATAGGTTTCAACTAATTTTTAATAGTTTATATTATTTGGCAGCTAATGTTACAACTACACATTAGTCAGTAAAAGTTCACTTAGTTAATCATAGATTTACATTAAATATTAGCATATATATTTAATATTAACTTATTTTATTGCTCTTTCATTGAACATTGGGCAAACTCTTCATTTTGTTTTATTTAAATGCTAATTCAACTTTAATAGCTACATTTATCTTGAAGTACTACTTCTTTTCTAACTAAGAAAAAACTAGGTAAGAATACTTGCTAATGCCTTAATCAAACATAGAAAAATACTGTCATAAGTCATTTCCCAGTTGCTGCTGGTAGAGCTCCCTTTCACAGCATAAACTAAATTGCAGTATGTAATTTTATCTCCCAACAGAATTTGCTATTTATTTGAAAATGATAAAATGCAATATTTGCATAATGTTCTTAAAAAACCTATATATATTTCCATAACTTATACTCCTATTTTACTTTCTCTTTTCTGTAAAGTTAATATTAATCCTTATTGGAAAAACAGAATGCCCAAGTTCATAGCTAACCAAAACATATGCAAACTAAAAACACAACAAAATATAATTTGGATGGGGTTATATTCAGAATATTTCTTGAAAGCCATGACTCTAAAAATGAACTTTTTCCTTTGTCTTATTTATATTTTCTATCATGTTGTATGATTCCTAGTGCATGTGCATCTTAGATAAAAGAAAAAATGTGATAGGGTCAATGATCTATCACCCCACCAAGGAAGTGATAATTGTCAGCTATGTTAGGGGCAGACAACAATTCCTGACCTGGAGGATATTATCCTCCCAGAAAAAATGCTGAAGACTAAGTTGTCATTAATAAGTAAAGCATTTAGTTTATATTTTATTTGTTTTTGGTATTTTTTAAGACAATTTATTTGTAGAAGAACTGGGTATACATCAGAGATGTGAGGTGTCAGAGGATTCACCAGAGATAGAGATAGAGTGGGGTACAGAACGGTCAGACTGACTGAAATACACTGCTGAGTAGAGCAGTGGGTGAGACAGAAGAGGTTTGCTGTACCACATGTGGGTTAGCTCTCTGGCCAGGGATTGAACTCAGGCCATAGAGGTGATAGCACTGAGGCTTAACCACTATACCACTAGGGAGGCCCTATATTTTCTCTTTAAGCTGGAGGTAGTGTAAAAGAAAGTAGGAGAGATAAAATCTTGGGAGAAGTGCAAAGAATAAGTCTTTGGAAGAAAAAAATCAGTTATTTTTGGAGATAGTTAAAAAGGAGATAACATGAAAGTGAGGTAGAAGAGTATAAAGCCTTTAAGAGAGAGGTTCACATTCAAATGCTCATGTTTCCTTAGAGAGATTGACTACATCACCTGCTGAGAGTAAAGTCAAGTTAGGGCTGGGATTGTCTATTAATTTGGCATTTTTCATTGTCTACTACAGGCACTGAAGAAACATGTGTTCCATGGGCCTTTTCATTCAGATCTCATATTTAAATTTCTGACCTTTATATTAGGACTGATCTTAGGTAGCAGGTAATTTTAAGATAAATTTATAAATCAATATGGATTAGGTTTGTATTTAATTTTGAAAATCAAAGGGCAGAGCAGTGACAAACTGAGAGAAAAGTATTAAAACAATGAGAAAAAATGGAAGAAAACTCATAGGATTGTACAGAAAATGCTCAAGGAATTCAGAGATGGAAATAACTAAAGTATTGAATAATCACTTATTTAATATCTGTTGGTGTGGAAGTTCTAAAAAGAATCTATGGATTATAGGATTAAAGATAGAAAACATTAATAATTGTTCATTTGAAACCTACATTATAGATACTACTTTGTCCTAGATACTACAAAATGGAATTAAATGATGATTTTACCCTCAAGCAGATTGTAATTTATATCCTTTTATTCATTCATATTTTATATTGGAATAAATAAATATTATTAATATTATTAAAATTAGTGTAGATTTTAAAATTAAAGGGGTTCTTTTTTCAATATATGTTTTAGGGAAGGAGGACTATTTAGACCGCAAATAGTCAAATAATGTGTTAGAGGATATTTTCACCAAAAGCAAAGCATAATGAAAAGGTCAGTGAGAAAGACTACAATGTATAATTTAAAGATGTTTTTCAGTCCATTTCCTGAAAGATGTGAATTTAGAACATAAGGGAGAAGTCAAATTTGAATATATAGGTGGAAGAGGAATATTTTAGTTGGAAGAAATGTCTTAAACAAAGTTAGAGTTGTGAAAATTATAAGAACCATATTGCTAGTCTTGTGAAGTTCAATTATATTGAAGAACAAAATGTGAAATGGCAAATTATTGCCACATTAAATGATATGAAGGAGTTTGGCGACTTTAGAATGTGACTCTCGATGGAATTTTGAAAACAAGTGTAATAGCATGAGAAGTGGGCTTCAAGTATATCCACTGTTGAATGCCTTCTCTGATATACCCTTCTTTCGAAGTAAAGTAAAATGTTTGTTTTGTCAGTATATATTTGGAGCTCTCATAATATTTACACATGATACAGTAACTACCACTTTGCCTATGGGATTTTACTGATGATCTTTAAAAAGCTCAAAAGCAAAGACTATTTTTTTTAATCTATGATTTCTAATTGCCAGGTGCAGCGCTCAGAATTTTGTAGGATTAATATATTTTAATGAAATTAAAAGAGGTTACTCTATGTCAGATAGTTATTACATGCAACAGAATTTTAAAAGAATGAGAGTGAGAATAGAAAATTTTTGTGTCTAGGATAGTAACTTGTATCATCTTTTATTTAAGATCTACATCTCTAAGAAACAAATTCAGGGTTTGTTCTTTTCTCTATTTAGAACCAGGAAGTAAAAAACAAAAACAAATAAACAAACAAACAAAAAATGACCTGAATATTCAGCCTCTCTTTACAGAACTATTGGTATTTGAGTCTAACATCATCTGTGTACTTCACTTTACTTAGTCAGTATGACAGTTTTAGTGGTAATGACTAAGACAGTCATTCCTTATAACTAAGATGGTGTTATATCTCCCTCAGCTTTACTGACTGTTTGATGAGCTTTTTCTTGCCTTAGGTCCCTGACTTCTCTTCCATTCTAGTTCTTTAGGTATCCACATGCCTGATCTCAGAGGTCCTTCTCCCTCCTTTTTTTTAAAAGCCTTTACTTTAGAAAAGTCTGCCTTGCTTGTTTCATTGTAATTTTTTTCTCAGCCCCTTTGATGTTTGAAAATATTTTTAAATCTCCTGCCAGTTTTACAACCTAAAACTCTTTCTCTATGATATAGGAGCCATTCCCTTGAAATGTAGTAATCATGGGAGATTGAGCCTCTATCATTCAATCTCCATGAGAGAGCAGGAGCCTAACTTCAGTGAGACTTTGCTCCAAGGTGTAAGACTATCTTCTGTAACAAGTCCACAGGTTAAAGTTTGTTTTATCTTTGGGTAAGTCAACAGAAAGCTCACAAGTGCAGCACAAAAAGAATCTCACTCTTTTTCAGCAGTACTGGGCTCAGACTACTACTTTCTCCCCCTATTGCAGTAGCCTTTAATAAATTCTTCTTCACCTGTTTAGCTTTCTGGTATATGTGTTTGCTGTAGAGTTTATGTCAAAATCACCTATAGTAAACAACCTAAAACAATTATTTTGAAGCATTGAGTCCAACCTTCTCAATTCTTCCTTGACTCTTAATGTTTATACTTATCCTGCAAGCTTCTCCTTATTTTGAATTGGTAAAATACAAAATTAGGTTATAGACTAGTTGGAAATTGGCACATTAAACTCCTCTGCTGGTTTTGATTCCATTCTAGTTGAAAATGACAGTTCAAGAAGAAAGGATTTGTTCATCATAGTTCTAAAGCAGGCTTACCAAGCCTCTATATGTGGTTTTGTTCAAAGATTTATGGTAATAACATATCTTTGCACTGTTTTTTATGGATTCTCAATAAAATTTATTCAAGTAACTGAGTAAACTGAGTAACACAGTTGGATGTCAGGAGGAAGAGATAAGTAATCTTAGTCCATGCCCTACTACATATACTTCATTTAGACGCAACTATAATCCAAGCCCCAATTTACTTTATCATTCAATAATTAATTAGAGAGTCTACCTTTGGATTATAGAAGTGGAATAACAATGCAAATAATATTTTAGAGGTCACATCTAAATCATTTTTAAATAAATAGACATTGTGAGTAAGGGAGTTAGTTTTTTTCTTTTTCCTGTAAAAAAACACAATGGAATTTGGAGAAAAGGCATGGATATTTAAACACCTAATGATGCTAGATCTATATCATATATATATGTATATATATATATATAATTTGAAATAACAGGTTCTGATTAACCCTCCTTACCACAAACTTTTTTTCTATTTAGAAATACTAGAAGTTCCCAGAAATTAGCCAGTTATTTAAACAGAATAGATTACATGAGATCTTAGGGAAATTATTAAGTTTATTTTGGTTAATACAGGACATAAAGCAGGAATTAGAGCATTACCAACTACAACATAAAAGATACAAAACTGAAGTGTACAAGGGGAATAATGAACAAAAAATTTTGTTTTTACCACTGTGAAAATTAGTAGCCAAGGTACAAGATGAGAAGTTCAGAAAGGGGAGGAATGAACACACAAATTTAGAATTAGAAGAGTTGAAAATAGGTGAATATAACATTCTCTGTGTACCACAGCAAGTAATGGCATCCAATGCAATATTAAAGAGTAAATGTTATGCACTTCTCAATGTCTTTTATCACAGAGTACCATCAGTTAAATTCAAGGGTGTAAAATATGCTGTAATTTTTAATGATAGTAAAATTCTACCAAATCTCCTAAACCTTTCCCTCCTGCACCCCAACATCCCCCCAAATACCCTAATTTTAATTAGAATAACTTTGCAAATCTCTAGTCTATTCCTCTGAAGAAAAAATGGAAGTTGTACTCAAGGTCAATTTTCATGAGTAATTAAGTGCCTTTCTGGAAAACATTTTCTAGAACAGATGCAGCATAACTGTTCCTTTCTTATGCTTCTCCAGTCTCAAAAAAAAAAAAAAAAAAAAAAAAAAAAAAAAAAAAACCGAAAAGGCTTNCCAAAAAAAAAAAAAAAAAAAAAAAAAAAAAAAAAAAAAACCCGAAAAGGCTTTCCAGCCTTTTCTGAGAGATGGCTAGAATTTGTGGAGGACTGATTTGGAGGAGTCATGAAAATACTATCCACTAGCTGTTTGTATTATCCTTCTCTTCCTTCAGACTTGAGTACCCCATTAAATAGAATTCACCTGCCTAGTTGTTTTAATGTAATTACAAAAAACTTATCCTAACAGCCACACCCATAGCTTTGCAATTATTATTTTAGTTATATTTCTAAGTATGAAACTGCTAAAGTGCTATAAAAAAATGAAAATCCTTTCATGAGTAGTCTCATTTCTTCAGTGATATATCCATGTCAGAAAATATATGTGGTCTGAAACTTGATTTTTGAAGAATCAGTGATTGTAAGTATCAAAATAAAGTTATGACCCAGGACAACCACCGCCAGAGAACACTCATAATATCATCACAAGTCTTAATGCCACGAAGATTGGGAAGGACAACGAAGCACAGTAATGCTATTTGGTTCAGAGAAGCACCAATTAATTTTTCTGCTCTCTGATCCACTTGAAGAACTCAGCTGGAAACCAAACAAAGCCAACTTTTAAAAAATACAATATTCGAGATGTTCCATGTTCTTTCAAGTACACTATATTTTGGACTCTAGTGTTTAGTTAGGGCCATCGCTCTCCATGTCTCTTTCTTCATAGAATTAGAATTTGTCAAAGATGTTAAAAATAAAATGAGTATAAAGTTTTGGGATGGTGAAGATGGTTAGGAAAAGGGTGAGGAAGTTAAAGGATTAAGGTAAATTAATTTAGTTAATAAAATATTATTAAAATATTAGTTAATAAAATACTGTTAAAAATGAAAGCATACTTAGGTATCTCTTGTGCTTCCCACAATTTCCTTTTAAAATCAAATTTGAATATAACTTAAACTTCCTTTTTTAAAATATTTATTTATGCATACAAGGACTGGGGTTCAGGCCAGAGGTGTGGGGGGGTAAGAGAATTCACCAGAGACAGAGTGGGGAACAGAACAGGCAGATAGACTGAAACACACTGCTGAGAGGAACAGCGGCACAGCAGGAGAGGTCTGCTGCGCCATGTGGGTCACCCCCCTGGCCAGCCTCAAGGATTGAACTCATGCTGCAGTGGCTGTAGTTTGCTTCATAGTGTGTTGCTTAACCCACTATACCACAAGGGAGGACCCATAACTTAAATTTCTAAAGAAACAGAAAAATGTAGCATTCATGAGTAAATAATTAAGAAAATTAAGAATTCACTTGAGAATTGATGTTGAATAGTTAGGGTTCCATAAAATCTACTTTCTAAATGTCTATCAAATATAATTCAATGACCATTCCTTATGCTGTTATTATAAAATAACCAAATTTGTTACACAGATATCTAAGACCACTTTTGAGAAATTAAGTTATTTCTCTAATATCATTTGCAAGTTTGTGTTTCTTCCAAATCCCAAATTACCACTTTTTTAAGACTAAGTGTCTCAAGAACTCTTCCTCAATTAGAATTTTCTAGCAATGCCATATGTTCATATTTTTCTCTTTTTTGACTCTTCTGGATATTAAAAAGTTTTCAAACATTATGTGAAGGCATGTATGTAACTGTGTCTCTGTTTTGTTTGCATAGAAACATATACTTAAAACATATAAAGAGCCTTTCTTCTCTTTCCATGATGGAATTAGCATGAGACATACATTTTTTATCAACTAGGAAACTGAAAGTAAACATAAATGAGTTCTTTCAAAGACAGTGGATAGTACACATTTAAAATGTTTGCCTCAAAGCAGTACTCCAGCAAAATAACCTCCAGAAATAAACAGGAAGTTAAAGAAATGTACATTACAGATATGGTTCAATTTTTAATGCCTTTCACTCCCCCTTTGATTTGCCTAGGAAGACAGAAACCACCAATAATTGCTTTGACTATCATGTTTCTCCCATATGTTATTATATTTTATGCAAGCCACAAAAGGTGAAAAGATTACAGAAAGTGTGTATGTCTAATTCCTTGCAAGAGGAAGTTTAGAAACAGAAAATATGACTGACCTTTGCACTAATGCAAATATGGAGATCAAATTTCATGCTGATCCTCCAGATGGCCTCAACTTTGCAAAGTCTAAGTATTTTTCCCTACAAACTGCTAAGTTAGTACATGAGTTGCTTAGCTTTCAATTAACATAATTTTTATGTGTTGCGATGATCAGACCTTTAACAAGAGCACATCATAAAACAAAATACATTGATTATGAGGTCTGGACTTCTCAGTTAGAGAGCCGTGAATTGGGTCTAAACATTTCCAATGTAGAGTTGAAACAATTTCATTTGCTGGTCTATAATTTCATTTACCAGTGAAGGTGGCAGAGTCAAGTTTATATAGATGCACACACACATACACAAGTTGTTGTATGTCATGCTAGTGTATGTTAGTTACACTCAATGAAATATGTTATGTGTATATATTTTTCTATTACATGTAGATTAAAATAGCACAGGCAACTAAGGAGATGTGGAGAAATACTTTATTCCCATTTGGTTTTTTATTTATTTTTTTATAGTAGAAGAACTGGACTGTAGGATGGAAGTGTGGGAAGTGAGAAGATTCAGCAAAGACAGAGTGGGGAGCAGAAGAAATTGATTTACTGTAATACTCTGCAGAGGGAAGCAGCAGGCAGGACAGAAGAGGTCTGCTGTGCCACATGTGGGTTAGTTTCCTCCCTAGAAATTGAACTCAGGCCTCAAAGGTGATAGTGATGAGACTTAACCACTATGTCAACAGGGAAGCCTGCTAATTGGTTTCATAAGTGATCAATAATCAGTAGGAGAAATGAGGTCCAGTAATTATTTAGAATAAGTAACTTCCTATAAGGATTCCACATTTAAATGATCTCTGTTTCTTAGCATGAAAGTGTATGAAAAACCCCTTATTTTCATGTCCAATGTAGATACATTAGACATAGGGAGATAGATTTATGAAGCTATCTGAAAACCTTTCAACTACAATGGAAAGGTTACATCTCAAAAATTTTCTTGAAATTTTCTTTCTAAGTTAAGAAGTGGTATATATGAGTTTGCTCTGGAAAATCATTGTGATCCTACACTTAACTGTTCTCTCTCACCGAAGTGATTACAATGTGAATCAATGTTCTAGTAAAAAATTTTCGGAAGAGACAGACATAGCAGTTAGTTTTAAAATGGAGTTTTTGTAATTTTTTTTATGCCAATCAGTGACTAATTTCCCTTAGAAGTATGTTAACTCTAATATTTCTCCAAAATATTTAACTGGAAATTCATATTTATGAAATCAGTAAAATGCTTATATGAATTTAAATTTTCTGGAAAGTGTATATGATAGAAAATGTGGCCTTTTTTTCATGTATTAGTTCACCTTATTTTGAAAAAGGGGTTTTAACTGCTCATTGCCTGTTGTATTAATATATGAGTAATATTTCCAGTTATAAAACTCTAATATGAATATTGACAAAATAATAAAATAAATCTTATTTAAATATAGAATTATCTCTCTCCCTCATAAAAACAGAGCAACACTAAAGTTATTGAATTATACCAGTAACTCAAATACTTTTATTTTAGACATTATTTCACTCTGTGGGAGAGTCTATTTTATTATTAATCATCAACCATCCAAATTTCTGTGTGTCTGTTGTCTTATTCTCTTCCATAGTGATAATCATAGTACTTGCTATACAAATTGTTGAGAGAATAAAATGAGCATAAAAGTTATGCCTCAAATATAATAAGTGCTGCAAATATAATAAGTGCTCAAATATAATAAGTGCTTGCTGGCATTACCACTATCATTTAAACTATGAAAAAATACCTTTGATTAACTTCCTGTTCATTCTGTATCGTAATGCTTTGCCCTTCTTTTCTTATTTCAATGAACTTTGATTCCATGTCCTAGTTTTCTGAATATTGTGACTTCTTTGCTTAATTTTGGGTTTTTCCTTAGAATAAATATTATTTACTGAGTCTTTGAAAAATGAAAATCATAATTTGAGTATACATTAACATAACATTTTTAGAGGTGAACATAATGATATTTTCTAAATCCAAAATTTATCTTGAGTTATTACAGAATAATTGATAAATATACTTGTATATATTTAAAGTGTATAAGGCGATGATTTGACATATGTATGTGTTAAGACTTCTTTGAATCTGGTTTACAGATCTGGCCTCAAATTAACTTGCTCTTCTATTTTTGCTCATTCACTTTGTTATCCCCAGAGCTCTTTTGTTTGATATACAGGAACACACTTTCTACAACAATTTTATATAGAATATAAGCTGTGTGGGCCTGCATGGAAAGTTCCCTTCATTTTCTAAACAAAACACAGAAATTGGACATATACAAAGAACCATCATGTGTGTGGGCGTGTACACACACACAAACATACATGGTCAAACATCAAAGTCAATTTGCTCTATAATTACTGTCCAGGTATTGTGTGCCACTAATATGTACTTCATATTTCATAAAATTATTCATATCACAAATATTCATATCATTCAATATTTCATATTTTATAAAAATACCCCTACCTCTTGTAACTGTGAAAATTAAATGATAGAGTAGGTATAATGAACACACAACCTACCTCTTTCTCAACATACCGTACCAGAGTGGTACAATTATTATAATCCATAATTTACTCTAGGGTTTGCTCAGGTGTTGTGTTCTATGAGTTTAGACAAATTTATGACATTTACTCACCATAATGACATTATTGAGAATAGTTTCACTCCCCTAAAAGTATGGGCTTTGTTTAGTTATTCGTCCCTTTCACCTGTCCCTGGATACCACTAATCTAATTACTGTCTCCATAGGCTTTTTTAGAATGTCTTACAGTTGAACATACATAATGTGTAATCTTTTGAAACTGGCTTCTTTCACTTGAAAATATGCATTTGGAATCTCTCCTTGTCTTTCCATGGCTTGGGAACTCATTTCTCTTTAGCACTGAATATTGTAGGTATTTATTCTAAAATTTATACGAATAGACAAATAATCTAAATAA
Source organism: Galemys pyrenaicus (assembly GCA_019455555.1). Classification (NCBI taxonomy): domain Eukaryota; kingdom Metazoa; phylum Chordata; class Mammalia; order Eulipotyphla; family Talpidae; genus Galemys; species Galemys pyrenaicus. The sequence continues at coordinate 9,512,966 of JAGFMF010011678.1, read as the reverse complement.
CTAAATTTTTATAGATACAGTTGAAGGATTTATATAATGTGAATTCAAGAATCACTATTCAATATCACACTGGCATAAAGTTAAGCAAATAGATTGAAAAGAGCAACATTAAGTTCAGAAATAGGTATTTGCACAAATACACAGGTACAAGTGATTTGCAAGAAAGGTGTGAAGGTTATTTATTGGTGAATGATGGAGTTTTAAACAAAATGATCCTGAGAAATATAAGAAATCTATAGGTAAAATGAAAACAAAAAAAGGATGATGCTTACTTTGAACTATATTCAATATTAACCCCTAAATACACAGACAGACAGAAAGTAAATCTTAAAACACTATGTAGGTATTAAAAAAATTAGTAAAAAGTAATTTGAAATATTGGTTAAGGCAAATAAATATTTGCTAAAACACCAAATTAACAACAAATTGAAGGATTAATTTATAAAATGAACTTTAAAAATAATTACTAAAAGAGACAAGAAAATGAAAAGACCAGAAACTGACTGGGAAAACACAACTGCACATTTACTTATCTCATGAAGGATTGGGATTTATATGATAAAGCACTCTTAAAACTAAATAATAAAAAAAAAACAAACAAGGGCAAATAATTTGAATTGATACACCATGAAGAAGGTATGTAGATGGTAAACTTGAACATGAAAATACCCTTAAATCACTACACTTTAGTAACAGTGGATTAAGCATATTAAGTAACAATAAGAATGATACACATTAGAATGTATATCTGTATAGTATACACAATAATACACATTTGAATGTGTATTAGAATGGCCAAAATTAAGAGGAAAGGATTGATCACAGAAAGTTTTAATCAAGACATAGAACTGGAACTGCTGGTGAGATATATCAAATGCTATAGCACCCTGAAAAATAATAATTTTCATAAAATAATATATGAACCTGCACCTATTTTATGATCCAACCATTCCATATCTAATCATTTACCAAGAAGAAATTATAGCCTTTGTCCTTTGAAAGACTTGTACAGAAATGTTCAGACTAAATATATATGTGTGTGTATGAATATGTATCTATATTAGTCCACAACTTGAATAACCCAGCTATCTTTAAAAAGTTCACCTAGTTACACATTCAGATAATGAAATACTACTTAATAATAAAAAATACAAGTTTTTGATAAATTTAATGATATCAGTCATAAAATATTCACACAGGGCAAAAAGCTACATAAAGAAGAAAACTACTATATGTTTCCATAATATATAAAGTTTTGGGAAATTAAAAATAATTTGTAGTTTTATAAAGCAGATCAGAACTTGCATTGGCAAGGAGAAAAAGAAGGGGCAAGATTTTTTAATATGAAGCAAATTTTTTTGTGTGTGGGCAATATACCACTTCATATACATGATTATGATGATGATTTCATGAGTGTATATATATACATATATGTGTGTGTATGTATATATATATATATATATATATATAAAACCAGTAAAATCAAACTGCTGTGCTATATTGAATAGTGGGTAATTAAAAATATTTCCACTAAAAAGGTTTTATGGAAGTTTTTTTTTAACTACAAAGCAAACATTTTCATAATATTTGTGCTTAAAATCTACATATTTCTATCACTATATTGTTTTCATATTACTATATACATATATACTGTGCATAACTAAAAACACAGATATTGATAAAGATTGCATTCTTCTTTGCTTTGTTTTTTGTTTTGTTGCCAGCTCATCTCTGGATGAGACTAATTCCACCTGGGCTTACTGTTTGTTCCCAAAAACATCTCTTCTCTGCTTACCTGGACATTATTTTAATCTTTCCTTGGCACCTAAAAGGGTGGATGCTGTGCATATGTTTTATTTTTATGAGTCAGACTTTTGTTCCCCTGAGGAGGGTCAAGAAAGGAGCCAGAGACTTGTTCCAGTAGTTACCAGTTGGGAAAGTTTGCTTCAGTACACTGTCTTTCTGTTTTTGTTGAAATGATTGCAACAGAATCCAGTCTTATTATGAGCCTTATCCTAAACTTAGATCTCTTTTATATACTTCAGGTTCGAGTGTTTCCATACAATACTCAGAGAGAGTAGTTTTATAAAGCAGATCAGAACTTGCATTGGCAAGGAGAAAAAGAAGGGGCAAGATTTTTTAATATGAAGCAAATTTTTTTGTGTGTGGGCAATATACCACTGCATATACATGATTATGATGATGATTTCATGAATATATATATATATACATATGTGTGTGTGTGTGTGTGTAAAACCAGATTACAGATTACATAGATTAGCTACAACTAAAGGATATTTTCCCTCGGTTGATTAGTTCATATTTGTGTCTGTACTGTCGTGTGCCTTTTGGTTTATGAGCAAGAATTTACCTTCCTTAAAGAACTTGCCTACTTAGTTCAAATCTTAAATCCCTGACCTTAAAAAAAAAAAGAATGTCTGCAAGACCACATGCTTTACTTCTAATCCAGCCAGCATGATTACACTAATTACATTAATATCAGACCACCTAATTTCACCTCTAAATCTTACCTCTAGGTGGTACAATACTAGTGAAGTCCTTAAAAATTAATCTCTGATATCAACCTCCTCTTATACGATCTCAGCAACAAAGTGATTTTGGAGCAAAACCTATAGACTGATTCTAATTTTTTCTACTGAGTCCACAGTACTCAAAATTGGTAGTTCGTAAACAAGTCTACAAGTTATGAACTTTAGTTCCAGCAGAGATACTATGATGCTATGTTTTCAAAATCTTTGGAAGAGAGAATATCTGTTGGATTTATCTCAAGATCATGTAGTCCAAGCAATCATGATTCCCTAAAGGTGAAGTCATGAATACAAGTGCATTTAGAGAGTCTCTATTTTTAGATGAGGCGTGCTTCTTAAGGAAAATCAAATAAGTAACAAGAACAATGAAAACCCACTTCAATTATGGGAACATGGATAGACATTCCAGAATGTTTTCACTAAAATCAATCAACTTCATTTTTGTAGTCTAGACGCTTTGCCTAACGCAGTATCAATTACCTCAGATTCAAAAGCTTTATCTTAGTCAAAATTTTACCCTTTAATCTGCCAAAACAAATTTTGCACCAGACACAGTTAAACATGTCAGGAAGAGTATATTCAAGAATACTGTAGTAGGAGAGAGATGGTGATGCCAGGACTCAATTTGAACTGAACTCTAAAAAAAGCAGCAAGCATTTTATGAATTTTATGATCAGAAGGCACAGGATAAGCAATGGGATGTTTGAAGACATTAAGCTATTGCTGAGTTTTCAATTTTTTTCTCAATAATTACTTTTCTATATTATGTTCTCTATAATATATTTGCTAATCGACCTCCACTGCAGTTCCATTCCTCTTCTCCCACAGAGACTGGGATGTAGAGACACCATCTTTCTCGATAACTGTATTTTAAATTAATGACCCTTAATTCCTTGAGAAAGCTATTTCAGGGTTGTAAAATGAACAAGAAAATGTGTTTTTTTGTTTGTTTGTTTGTTTTCAACTTACATTACCTCAAGGAGCTAGAGAAAGAATTTACAATAGCAAGCTCCCTGAAGTCTGGAAGAAACTTGTCTACAGTTTAGTCAATTTGAAGAAAATATTTAAGGTCATCTTGGACAACTAATAGGTTAAAATACATATAAGAACTTTGGGGGATAGTAGGTACACTATACATCCTAATGACATGTTTCATTTTAAAGTCTGCAATAATTTAAATTGTATCTTCTAAAAATTCACGTTAAAACCCTAAGTTCTACTGTAATAGAATATGAGAGGAAGTCTTAGGAGATAATTAGGGTTGGGAGTTTAATGAGAGTTGGCCACTCAAGTGTCCTTATCAGAAAAAGAAGAGACACCATGGCCTGCTCTTGCTATGTGAGGATCTGATGAGGAGACGGTGTCTGCAAGTCAGGTAAAAGGGCCTGCTAGCCTTGCTGGCATCTGAAACTTGAACTTCCAGGGTTGTGAAAATATAAATGTTCATTGTGAAAGTCATTAGTCTGTTGTGTTTTGTTATACTAGGTCAAGCTGACTAAAAAAGAGTTCATCCACATGCTGAAGACTTAGAAAAAAATGCAGTCTTCAAATAACTTTCTAAATAAACATCTAGAAAAAAAGTTTATGGGAAAACAAACTCCACATGATTCTTAAAATGACTGAAAAAAATGGGTTGTTTTCCTTTCATAAACTTCCATTTGTCAGTAGAATAGTTGAAGACATACTGACCCAAAATATGACAACTTTGCATACTGCATATTTGAAATGGACACTATGACCTTCCCCTATCCTTCTTCCTGAATAGGTCATAAAACCCTCTGGTGAGAGGTGCCTTCTCCATATCCAGAGAAAAAGAAGCATTCTTATCTCTGAAGACAAAGGTTGCCAACAAGAATATGGGGGAAAAAAAGCCTCCTTAACTTTCCCATGTTTATTACACTTACTCATTCTTTTTAACTCTGAATATTTTGCAGCAATATCCACTCTTCATCAAATATTTCATTAAAATATCAGTTTTAACTATCTCTTCATATCTTTATTTCCTCATGAAGATTCCTATCTCTTTAGAATTTATATTAAATAAATTTGTACACCTTATCTCTGTTAATTTTTGTCAGTTTAATATGTAGACCCAGTCAATGATCTTCAAAGTGTGGAGGAAATCTTTTTCCTACCATATCCTAGTGACTAAGGAGAAAATGTGCGTGTGTGTGTTTAAGCTAGCTTTATAATAAGACAGAGTAGGCCACTCTTTCATTTCTGAAATCCAAAAATTCAAAATGCTCTTCTTGCAATTTTGTCTGCTTTAATCTTTTCTTGAGATCAAACCTATCTTTAAATACATTGGCTAAATACTAACTTTATTTAAGAAATACTTCAATTTTTTAACTTTGTGGTTTCATTGGCCTATTATGAATTGCATGTTGAAATATAACATTATAAATCTATGGTTTATTAATTGATCAATTCATTTTTTAAGTTCTTTAAGCACTAAGCCCTTACTCTCACCTAGAAAGTGCTCTTGGAGTTGAGGATAGTGGCCTCAATAAAGCAAACCCACATATCAACAACTTGGAGTCTATAGTGTTTAAGTGGCTATCATTTCAAAAGAAGTTCACCAAAAAGTTAATAGACCTATACGAACAAAAAATTGAGAGAAACAGCCACCTAGAAAAGTGAAGATTACTAAAACGACTTGAAAACTTTTGGAACTTGACACAGGTGCCCTAGTACTTCTTAATAATATCTCTTCCCTTCTAGGGCTTTTGCTTTCTCTCTGGAAATTGAGGGAGTGGAAAACTTTCACATTTAAAAAAATTATATGTAAGTGTAAGTAAAATAATGGGTCTCAACATTATACCAAAGAGTGTATTCAGAGACACACAATGCAAGGGAGACACATTTTTCTCTCCTAGAGGAACAAACGCATTCTCCTTTAAGTTGTCCTTCATGATTTTCCATTAAAGGGTCTCTTAATCTCTGGTTCTTGACTTTGACCTGCTCACTTAAGGAGGCAAATAAGGATATTAGCACCCAGTTCACTCTTCTCCCACTTGAACTTATTTATGGAAACTTGTGCTTTGAGGTTAGACTTTCAGATGCAAACCTTTGGGTTATACAGGTAAGCATCTTTCAGAAAAGCATCCTTCCCTTGAGATGCTTGCAATATCGCATCTGTTACAGAACACACAGCAGACAGTACTGTGTATTCTAATTAGATAGGAAAATCACCTGGAATGTAGCAGTGGGTTACAAGAGTAGCTAATGCAAATGGGTGGAGAAAAAAAAATGCTCTTTCTGATTTTAAATTGTGCTTTCTACACAATTGGTATGCCGATAATAGGAAAATCAAATTAAAAATCTTTTATCCTCCATGACTGTAACTTAACAGTGAGTAAATATGACAAGGTATTAGAATTGTACTTTCCCCAAACAAAAGTATAAATGTTAATCCGAATCTCCTGATTTTGCAAAATTTGGCTGGAAATACTGTTAAAACATACTTTCTCAAGAAAATGTTCTTTGGTTATAGCCTCCAAAAAAAACCCTGCAAATACAACAGCAACAGCTTTTCATTGCAGTATTTTGGAACAGTCTCCACCGGCAGGAAGTGGGGTATATGCAAAGGTTTGCAAAACTAAAAAAAATATTGCTGTTTTAAAATGAAGTTCAACAAACTCTGGTGTAACTTCCTACAAAGGTTACATCAGGATTAGTTTAAATTTCAGGTCAAGAGGCAGCTGGCTTCCTAGTTGATCTGCAGCAATCGAAGCATACCTAATAGGAGCACTATTTTAAACACAAAGGTTAAACACTGTTGCATTTTGCCAAAGGTTAAATACCTATTTACCAAAGTTAATGACTTAATAGCATTTGAATAGCATTCTTTTATAAAGGTCAATCTCATATTTTTTCACTCATGTTTCCTTTTTTGAAGGAAATACTCATTATGACCCAAACAATTATCTAGTTGTTAATGTGTTTTGATCTTATTTATAGTTCTTCAACCAGATATTATCCACTTTGGTTGCAAGAAAATTCTTTTAAAGCATTACAGAATAAAATTGTTTAAAAAGAGAAATAAGGTTATTAAAGAATCATTATTATTTCAGACAGTCAAATGGAAAGGTGTGAGATTTTATTAGAAAGATATCCAGAGGAAAGAAAAGATCTGTATTTGGGACATACACTTGCCAAGGATGTACATGAGACCAGCTACTTATAAAAAACAGTAATTTCCTAGGCTTTGCAGAAATATCACTATTAGATTAGTATACTTAGATCAGGGAATATGAAAATGTTATAAAAGAAAGACTTATGCTCAAGTCTGCATTTACTAATGATGCCATTTTAATAGGGTTTTATTGATCTATTAATATAGTGCGTTAAATAGAAAATAATTGTTGAAGTACTATGAGTACTCTTTCTTTTCAATGTTGGCAAGTCTCTAAAATTATCTCACACCACACCAATTAAACTGTTAATCCAGACATTGCAAATTGATACTGAGTCTTGAAGATGCACATTATTTGGGGGGAAATACTAATATTTTCTGGAGCTACACATTATTTTACAGGTAAAAATATCAAACTTGAAACATTTCAAAATCAATTACAAGTACTACTGAGTGGCACAAATTGTGTCAAAGTTAATGAATGTTACATATAATTTATTTTAAGATTGTTATCAATGACAAAGTGAAGGGGGTAATATCAAGGGCAAAAATGTGAGAATTATTTGTCTCCCTTTAAAAGAGAATTCTTTCAGGCCGAAGAATGTCATTTGATTTGTCAGAAAGTGAAGATAAGTAAGGAGTGAAAGTTTAATTTAATTTCTGAATGTGTGACTGTAGTGGAAGGTATGCTAAAGTTTGATTAGTTAAAAAAATGTTTAGTTTAGGACTGCTTGGAATAAAGAAGTGAATAATATTAACTGATGCATTGTCTTAGCAGATCCATGCACGTATCTATGAGTTTTATTGGTGTTCTGTAAAAACAATTCCATGTATTTTCTCTATGATACTTCTTTCTCACTTATCCCATCATTCATTTTTATCTTGGAACGTCTTCAGTCTTTCTTGAGAGATATATTAAGATTTAATTATATAGGCCCATAATTTGGTATTGGTCACCAAAACTCTTGGTGACAATATAGACAAACTAGATTGTGTAGAAGGGTAAGAGCTGATTGGAAGGTGTCTGCAACCTTATTCTTGTTTTGTGACATAAAATATAATGCTGTTATAATGTTGATTTAAGAAAATGCAACTATATCTTACTATCATAGTGATTCTGAACAGCTGAAAAAAATGAAGGCATTATTAGACAAGTATATTGACTCAGTTTTCTGACTATGACAGATAGATACACTATCTGTAAATATATAATTATTAAGGATTTCATTCAAAGGATAAATATAAATTTTTTCTTGGGTTGAAAAGAAATATTCATAACATATTAAACGATGAAATAATTTGATTCAAATAGAAATAATTTATCTTATTAATAACTAACATTTATTATATGATTTTAAGTAATTTAACATCATAACTTCTTAAAGTTAAAATGATTAAGACAACAAGTATACTTCTGAAGTCATTTCTGAAGTCATATCATTCCATCTTCCAGAATGGTGCCTTATGTTTACAAAATCCTGAGAATAAATCTAAATATGCTGGTGTTATAAGACTACCCCTTCCTGCTCCAGTTGAAAGGTTAATTTGGCAAGAAAAAAAGGTAAATTCTAGAATAAATTGTAACAATTTATAATATTGCCAGTAGGTTAAAGTATATACAGTAGGGAACAAACCATCTTAACTTTAGGACACATCAAGAGTTAGCTTTTCAAGTGCTAAGTGATATAATTAGCAATTTAAAAACTAACAGTAACATTAATATTATAACTATTGCCATTTAAATTTTTAAAGCAATGTATAAATCCATTATCAGGATTGTTTACTTAAAACACTATTTAAAATTCATATTATCTAGTATTATTTAAAAAAATAAAGTACTTCTTATCTATAGTTTAGATTTTTTAACACACCTAGTATCATGTATCTAGTAATGTTCAAGTTCAAATACTTAAATAAGAACATTAAAATTCATAAAACAAAACCAACTGTGTTATTTGAATGAAAAATCAAAACTGGAAACTGAATCGTGAAAGTTATCTGTCCCTATATGATGGTTTCCGCTCATGCATTAAATAAACTTATGAAGTTCATAATTTCTGATATCATTCACCTTTTATGACTTTTATCTCAGAAGTAATTTTTAGTCTGTATTTAGTTGTGAAAGTATTTGGTTAAAAAATAATGGTTGCATTTGAATTATTTAAAAGCAAATTGCATTTAAGTAACAATGATTTTCAACAGTTGGATCCCCCATTTCAGCAAATCAATGTCTCAACTGGATCAGCTTTTGGTACCACATCAAATTCCCTCTTGCAGTAATTTATAATTTATTATTCAAAACTATTTGGACAAAACCCATCAAAGTCATTGACATTCAGTTCAAGAAACAAAGTCATTCAAGACATACTCATGAAATTTGTAGGTCACAAACCAAAACAAACTTCTCATTTTCTCACTAATTATTTTCTGTTGATCTAGGAAATGCTCCTTGTGTAGGTGACATTTACATTAAGACCTGAGGTATGATAATGAGATAAAAGAGCAAATGCACTTTAGAAATAGAAATGGGTTTGGTGCAGAAGAAGAGAAAGAAAGTCACTGCAAATGAAAGATAAAATGAGATGGGAAATGAAGAGGCATACACTTTGAAAATGGGCCAAACAATGAATCATATTTGTAAAGATGAAGATTTTAAGTTTTTCCCCCAATCTAGTAAGAATCCAATTTCTCACAGCAAAGTGACAAAGGTATAGACAAAGAGAAAACAGATACCTCTAGATGACTTAAACATTTCAAAGTTTACTATCACTATAACGTTAAGCAATAAAATATTATACAGATTGAATTAAATACATTATAGTAAAACATGAATGGCAGTGACTATAGATTTACGGAAAGAGATCATTTTTTACATGCAGATAGTGTTCTGTATGCAGCAAACTATGCTCAGAGACTACAATATATTTAATACAGGTTCATTGTGGGAATTGTAAGTTATAAAAATAAAACTTGCTAATAGAAAGCAGGATAATGGCTCTGGATAAACTAATGGGGGAAAAAAGACCCTCCAAAATAAAGGGAATATGAGAGGAAAAAAGTCCAAATTAAGATGAGGTTTAGCTTTCCACCATTTGGCTTTTGGAAGAGTCTGTCCTTCCACCTCAAACCTGGAATCAGGTGTGAGTGTATGCTCCTTGCTGCTGACATGTACGGCACATCAGGTCCTGACTTCAAGGGCTGTTAACATGGCTTGCACTACAGTCAATGAGAAGTAGCCTCAGCGTGGCCAGAATGGATATTCCTTCTCTTGTTGAGACAGCCATGTTATTCTCCACCACTCACAACCAAGACTGGTCATGGCAAGATCAAATGGCTCAAGATCTTCAGACAGATAGTCATATTATTATAGAGCTGAAGTAAGTCATACAACATACTTTAATTCAACTATCTCATCTGTAAATGAAGCAACTGAAGCATGGCAGTAAATGTGTTTTCCCTTGTATTTTTAAATTAAATTAAATTTAAAATTAAATTTCAGATGACAATGTTACCTACATCGAATTCTGTGAATATAATGTATATGAGAATTTCACTATTTTAAGGAATTTAAAGGCATTTTTTAAAAAATCATTTTATCAGAGGAGAAGTTTTTAAAATAATTGATACATCTGTCTTCATTTGTGAATTGATGCCAGAGTAGTTTCACTTCTCCTTCACAGTATCCCATAGATTACTGCCATTCTAATAATCATTATGTAAACATGTAAGAGGAAAAAGAAATAATTACTTAGAGAAATTATTATGCTTTGAGATATTAATATGGAGACATTTTGAGAGACATGAAGTTACAATTGTTGCATATCCAAATAAGTATAGTTGGATTTATGGCTACAGATGTATTTATATAAAAGAATAATTAGAGGCAAGACATGAAAGGTAATTAGGGATGTGAAAGCAGAACAATCAAGTATGAAAAACAAGGTATACAGCATTTTACAGGATAGGAATAATCAAAGAGTGGTATCTTGAGATTTTATTTTAAAAATCAGAAATTAGTTTGGCACTAGATTCCCTGACTTGAAAAAATTTCTGTTACTGCAAAAACTGAAACCATAAATAAATCTACTGGTGATTGTCTTATAGGATAACTGTCTAATTATTTTGCAGAATAAATATTTTATACAATGACATTATTGGTCTGCACTTATACACTAATGTTTTCTAACATTGTTATTTTATTTTTTAAAATGATTTATTTATTTATGCATACAAGAGCTGGCGTACAGCCCAGAGGTACGGGAGGTGAGAGGATTCACCAGAGACAGACTGGGTAGCAGAACAGGCAGATAAACTGAAATACACTGCTGAGGGGAGCAGCGGGTGAGGCAGGAGAGGTCTGCTGCACCATGTGCATCAGCTCCCTGGCCAGGGATAGAACTCTTGCTGTGCTGCATGCTTCATAGTGTGGGTGCTCAACCTGCTGTGCCACCAAGGAGGCCCCATTGTTATTTTAGATAAAATTAGCAAGTGGACATAATTGTATGTATAACATCACTATTATCCTAAGTGTACCTTCTGTTAATTTAAGACTTAGTTTATTTTCACTTATAAATGGATCAGGCTATTTACCATTCATTCTACCTTATTATAAGTCTACTGTATTCAGGCACTGCAGGCTCATTACAGACATGAATCCTGTCATTATAAAAACTTCAATTATAATGAAAGCAATAAAAATAAAAATTAAAGAAATAAAGCATAAGTTGTGATGATGGCTATAAAACAGAAGTAAGGAATATTACAGAAATTTTAGCAGTGGATATCTAATATGTATACAAGAGGAATGATATTTGTGGTACAATACTCTTCAGTTTTTAATAATTGTTCAATCACATTGTATTAAACAGATTTACCAATATATACATGACTTCTTAATAGCTGATAAAGTGTCTAAATTTGTATCTTAATCTGCAATTCTTTGAAAAAATTTGTAAACAAAGTTGATTACAAAAGAAGATATAGATACAGATGCTAAAGTATGAAGGATACAAAAAGATAGTCTGCATTGCCCTAAATCATTCATATCATTCATTATAATGTACAATGTTATTTATTATATAACAGGACACAGAATATAAAATAAAATTACAATATTATTTTGATACATTTATTTGCATGATTCATGTTTTCTTAAATTTTAAATTGAGATTTTACCTTTGATTTATTTAAGATTCATTTTTATATTTCCTTTTTAATTCAGCTACCTGCATGAACTAATGTATAGTGGAATCAGTCTTGTCATTTTCATAAAAAAGTAGAGACAAATACAAATATACAGAAATATATGCGTGTATATATGTATATATCTGTGTCTACCTACCTACCTTCTATCTATAGTAATATTTACATACATATAAACTCATGATTTATTAGACCTGTCACTGTGTCAAACAAGGGCAGATTTGACTGTAATTTTACTAATTTATGCCAGCAGTTACAAATAGCTTCATCTCTGAAGGTTATGCGAATTCACTTGGAATTTTTAAAAATTTGCCTCGGTGTCTAAACATTGAGATTAAAGTTTCAATTTTACTTCAAATTCCCTTTTGGGTTAATGGGAATTCATCCTAACCTATGAATTTGGTTCAGATTCTTAACAATTAATTAGCTATGTGAATCATTTTGTATTTCTTTAATTTCTTTAAACTTCACATACAAAATATGAAATGTGAGATGGAATTCTATGCAACAATTTGGATTTATTCCATTGGTAAAATCTGGCAATGTTCCATATCTCAAGTGTTCTCTTCCATTCTCCAGAAGTGTTTCAGAGGGAGGTCTTGCTCTTACTAAATCAGTACTTGTTGTGGAGTGAAGCAATCTTTAGACATATGGTATATTGGGGATATATTGAGTTGACTCCATCCCTGAGTTCAACTAAAATACATTAAGCATGTATTCTATGTTCTTTTTTTTAAAAAAATTATTTATTTATGTATACAAGAGCTGGGGTACAGGCCAGAGGTGTGGGTGGTGAGAGGATACACCAGAGACAGAGCGGGAGCAGAACAGGGGAGGCAGGAGAGCTCTGCTATGCCATGTGGGTCCCCTCCCTGGCTGGCAGCAGGGATCAAACTCGTGCTGTAGTGGCTGTGGTTTGCTTCATAGGGCGTTGCTTAACCCACTGTGCCACAAGGGAGGCCTTAGTCAATGTTCTTAATCTGCCTTGAAAGCAAGCTAGCAGGCAAAACAAACAAACAAACAAAAAATATTCAGGTCTTATCAGCTTAGACCAAAATGTAGGAAGAAAAATCCTCTGTACTAAATAAGCATTTGGTACACAAATGAATGTGACAAGCTTATAATAAGTGGGAAAAAGTGCCTCTGGAAACTGGAGCTCATTCACCACTGAAGAACAGGTTGCAGTTTGCTGCAGTAAAACTAAATTAAATAATACACAAGCCAACAAAATGATAAACTGCACAGAATCAAAGTGTTGTATAATTAAACTTCTACTTCTATTGGCACTTTATTTTGAAAAATGCAAAAAAAAGAATACCTGTTTTATAGAATGCATTTATGAAAGACTAGTAAATTCCATACGCCTATTTTAATTGAAGAAAAACTGAATAATATAAGCAAATTTCACTGTTCCATGAACTAAAGTCCATTTTAAGTGGGATGAGTATCTCAACATACATATGAAATACAAATGAATAAAATGCAAACATTGGAACATCAGTAAAATGCTTCAGTGCTAAAGTTTCAGTTTGCATGACTATAAATAAGTCATATATATGCATAACTAAGCACTTATTTAACTTTTTCTGAAATATTACTTTGACCAGATATACTGTGTTTATCCTCTACTTAGTAGATTATTCATTCACAACTGAGAGTGATTTTCTTCTGAGAGACTTCTGATGGTGTCTGCATATATTTTTGTTTCTCATGTATGTGCAAGAGCCATGGCCAAGTATTGATACTGTCATGTAATGATGAGGGGTCTTGGTTGCTGCCCATTGAGGACAATCTCTCCCACTAATAAAGAATAATCCAATCTAAAATATCATGGGAGCTCTCTTTACAATAAGGAAGACCTGGAAACAACCTAAATGCCCAAAAACAGATGAGTGGATAGGGAAGCTGTGGTACATATACACGATGGAATACTACTCAGCAATCAGAAATG
>JAGFMF010011678.1:9434929-9498995 GCA_019455555.1 Galemys pyrenaicus | reverse complement strand
GGTGATGGTGCACTGGTGAGATGGTGATGGGGAATACATGGGGATTACAATTAATGGCAAGTATATGTAAATTTTAAAATATTTTAATAAAAAAAATATCATGGGAGCTGAGGTTGAGAAATCCCAAGTGAGGTTAATGAAAATTATCCTGCTATCCATTTCACCTAAGGAAAAGATATATAGTCATAGATCATTCCTTGACAACACATGCATACATCTGTCCTCCCCAATAAAATATAAGGAAAGGAAAAGGACCTTTAGGAAGTAACATTTGAATGGGGACTTGAATGGAAGTATTTCTCCTGAAGGAGAAAAATTTGTTTCAACTACAAAACATCAAATTCAAAGACCCTGAGTTAAGACCACAATTGACATTAAGGAATGATAAGTGAACCAGAGTGACTGGAGCAAAGTAAGGTAAGCAATGGACTGGTAAAATGAGAGCATGAAGATTGAAACTATAATGCTAGACTTTATGTGGAATGGGAATCTACTAAAGGGGATGAAATAATACAATTATGTTGCAAAAAGACCACTCTGCACACTATGTTAAAGTAAAGGAGAAAATAAGAGTAAATACGGACCAGTTAGGAAGTTATTACAATGATGTCACAAACAAGAGTATCTTCATACATATATATATGTGTGTGTGTGTCTTATATATAATGTAAATACAACTATAACATAACTATAATACATATAAATATACAAATTAACGCTTGTAACACATGCCATTTATATTTCCAGATTTTTATTCATGTTTAAAGTTTTATTCATGATTTACTATAAAATGATTACTGACTGGTTGGAAACCAGATGAATTTACCAATAACAGATTTCCTTTCTTTTTATAGTATGAAAAATATTCATTAAAACAATAAGTATTTTTAATATTTATTTTCTCATTGTAATTCTGCATTTATCTTTTAAATTTCTATTTTCTTTTTAATCTTTAAGCTTTTATTTATGTTATTCTATAAAATCTATTGAAAATCAAATATCAGCCACTATGCTAGAGGGAATGGGAAATATTATGTGTAAAATAAAAGTGGAGTCATTCCTTATGAATTGATGCTCTAATAAGAAGCAGTAATTAAATCATCACTAATTATATGTAAAACCCCAATGGCCATATGCTACAAAGAAGAGACAAGCTCAACATTAAGATAAAAAGAAGAGTAGATTTTTTAAGAGGGTTCAGAAAAATTATTTCCATAGAAGTCACAAAAAAGCCAAAATCTGAAAGATGTACAGGAATTAACTAGGTGTAGGGGTTTAGAGGAACATTCCAACAGGGCAAACATTTTTCAAAGACAACATAAAAAAACAACAGATAAAACACTTAGCATCCAAAGAACTAAAGGAATTCAAATTATCTAAGAGTTAAAGTAGAAATTAAAAAAATATATATTCTAAAGACTAGGTAGGATTTCCAAAAGTAATGTTTAAGTAATGTAATCATTTGCAAAATTAATAATTTCAAACTATTTTTATATTAGATCTGTGTCTCACAATATTTGTGTCTTAGAATACTGATCATTTAGTTGTTCTTTTCATGAATATCTTGATGCACACCTGACACTTAACAAAATGACAGAAATACGGTTCAAGTTAATTTCTATTGTTAATTATGCAAATGAGGCAATAATTTATAATCACTTAAATTCCATTGTCAAGAATTATTAATATCTTGACACAAGATGATTGAATAATGTTACTTAATATTTAATAATGTAACCTATATTATAATATAACTGCAGAATTCAGTGAATTCAAAGGCACTCATGATAATTTCAACAACTATCTCAACAGGAGATATATTATATAATTTATTCCACTTTACTAATAAGAAAATTAAGGTTCAGTGACTACTCCATAGCTATATAAAACTAACAAATTTTGTATTAAGGATAATAGTGAGCACTGCTTTTATTTCAAACCTCATGTGTGTTACTCTTATGTTAACTAGTATTTACTCTTACTTATCACTATTACAGTTAGGATTCAATTGAGTATGGAAGTTTCTTCTAAATCTCCATATTTTCCAAAATTTCCAAATGTATTCATACATTTAGGTCTCTAAATCATATGATGATTTATGTCATAAAGAAAACCTGTGTTGGCATAAATAATAGCATGCACGCACACACATATTTCAATGTCCTTGGTAAGACTGAGCTCAGAATCATTTGATTAACTTGGTCTGGAATGCAAAAACATTTCATATTCGGTATTGTATCTTCCAACATTAGCACACTGATTAATCATCTCATATCCTTGAGTTTTATTTGTATAGTAAATATGGTTCATTCCTTCAGTCATAGATTTTTATTCTAGAATCCATTTTAAAAAATTAAGAATTAAGGATTATACTTCTCAAGAATGATAACTTATATATACCTGTCAATACTGCTTCCCCTTACGTCTTCCAGCAATTTTAGATTAAATTATACACTTTAAACTACAAAAGTTGTTTATAGTAATAAGCATATATTTCTGCAAGTGGATACTACTTGAATAATGAATACATATGTGGAATCACTGGATTTTAATACCTCACATGAAAACAGTTGTGGCAAAGAATGCTATGTAGTTTACAATCCCTAAGGGATGAATAATTTTATATCAATGACTTTGGATATTATGCTTCTGAAATATAGCCTCTCATAGGAGTTTCCCAGCAACACTGGTAAACATTATACCATCTGTATAACTATGCAATGTGGTTTTCATTTCTTTGACTGAAAAGATGGGGCTGAGTGGGTGGGGGGATGGAGGATAATATTACAAAAAATCAGCTGAGCAAAATTTATCTGTAACATCCATACACGATTGGCAGTTAGAATCTGGATATTCAGTAGCTGAAATGCTTTAGTCTTTTCTGCTCAAAAGTGCATGTTCCTGGAGAGATACCTAGCAGGTATCCAGGTACTCTGGCCTTTGTGCCATGCCTGAACAATTCATCAGAGCTCTGGTGTAATATTCATC
The DNA here is from genome assembly GCA_019455555.1 of Galemys pyrenaicus. Taxonomy (NCBI): domain Eukaryota; kingdom Metazoa; phylum Chordata; class Mammalia; order Eulipotyphla; family Talpidae; genus Galemys; species Galemys pyrenaicus. The sequence goes on along the minus strand of JAGFMF010011678.1, from coordinate 9,496,007 downwards.
TTCTTGTTGGAAGTGTAGTAGATGTGGTGTCACCCTCCCCTTTCGAACTCGACAGTTCATTTCTCCAGGCCATGCAAGGATTGGTGATTGTGGACTGAGAGTCCCATGTCTCCCAGAAGTTATGCTTGAATGAAGAGTCTGTTTTTCTTCAAAGTTACTTTCTCTTCAGAGAATGACCATAACCAATAACTGCTCAATATGGAGTGAAAAAATTCACTGTCTCTAATGGTGGCATTTTTAAAGACCATCCAGTCTTAAAATCCACCTAGGGTTGGCTGAGGTCTCTATTGCAAATTAACCCCTTGATTAAAAAAAATCAATACTTTTTAAAAAAATAAGTATTCTATGTAGCTACACTACATAAAATGACTTACTTTAATGCTATAAAATATTGAATGATTCTATTAACTATATATTTTCAAATTTGGTTTCAACTAAATCTTCATTTTGGTTCTTGTCAATCATATTAATGATACCTTGAGTTTCTTTAGAATTTTAATTGAATTTTGAAAAGCTTAAAAATATGTACACACACACACACACACACATATAAATACATATATATATATATATAGAGAGAGAGAGAGAGAGAGAGAGACAGAACTTAAACATGTTGAAAATTGAATAGACTTAGACTTCAAGTAGACAGATGGACTTTAGACTTCAAGGCAACTTGAAGATGTTTCAAAAGCCTTATTATTTTTAAACATTGAACATTGCTTGCAAATTTAGGTTGAGAGGAAAATATTAAGGTTTAGTTATCGCATTTCAAAAAGTAGAAATTTGCGCAAAGAAAAATTTAATGAGCACTGATACTGTAAAAAAAAAAGGGTTTAATATAATTACAAAGAATAATGCACACTAGTTGTGTAAGATAATACTTGAAAGAGTATATCAAAAAGAACATTCCTCCCCCTAAAGATCCAGTACATACATACACAAATAAAGGAAATCTCAAATTTATGCAAACATCTGCTTAATTAGCCATTTACCCCTTCAATATATCCATTTTTATTTCACCAAACCACCTGTATGAAAACTTCAGGAAAAAAATCATAAAATATAAAGTAATTAAATGTTGGAAACAAATGAAACATTGTTTTTAGATTAACAGAAAATTTAGGTAATATACTCAAGAATCTTTATATATATGGCCACTGTTACACACACACATCAGTGTGAAAATATATATATTCTACATATTTCTTATAATTTGTAGCTGACTAAATTATAAATTTCATATAAAAATCTTAACTGGATTAAAAAATATACTTTCACCTAATAGACAAATCACCCTAACGTATACCTTCTGGTAAACAGAATGCAAACATATTCTCACTGATGTGTTAAGAGTTTCTATATGTAAATTTTTATGTGTGAATAGCTGAGAAGCCAACACTTTGTGGTAAGAGTAAGGCTAGGGGAATTCTCTTGAAGCTGCATTTGAATATCATGCACAACATTTTTACTTAGATCAATTTAATTGGCTCGGGAATGGATAGATGGTAGGGATGTGTGAGAACTAAATCTTTCCCTCTGAAACCACCCTTGGCAGTGCCACTTTGCTAGACACATAAATCAAATGGCACCTTGTGCGTACATTTTCCAAGAGCAGATGAAAAAAGCAGCTTTTTAAAGAAAATTGGTAACTTAAGAGTGGTATAGAGAATTTCAAAATAACATGAGGATTTCTCAATTATAAAAATTCATAAATTATGATAGTTAAGGCAACTGGTTTGGAATATCAAGGCAGACTTCATGTTAAATATTATTTCTCTATTATGCATTCTTCTGTTTCCCTCTGCCTAACCTTCTCAAGATATTTGAGTATTTTGGATTCTACTCTGATTTTTTGAGGCGTTACTGAGTACATTATTTTATGTCATTTTCTTAGTAATTTTCTGGGGATTACCATACACATAAGTTGCCGGTATTGAAGTTTAGCTACTTCAAGTGGAATTGTAGAAACCTTCCAATCACAAGATGCCTTTACTTTCCCAACATGTAAACTATAACTATCCTTAAAACTTTTCTGATAACACTGTATATATTCTGTATACACCATATTGCTTGATAATATATTATTGTTTCTGCCTTCATATGTCTTATAAAATCCTTGAAAGTTAGAATTGTGTAATTCATGTACTCATTTTTTATTCACTATGATTATTTTCCTTTCTTAAATTTCATGGTTTTTCTGTTAGCATTTTCTTTCTTTTTAGAGAACTTCTTTTAACCTTTCTTAAAGTAGGTAGGCTAACAATAAATTTTCATAGTTCAACTTTTTCTGGCAGTGGCTCTATTTTTTATTATTCCTGAAAATATTTTCATTGGATATAGAATTTCTAGTTGACAATTCTTTTCTTCCTCTACTTGAAAAATAGTGTGCCTCTTCTTTGGCTCTCCTTGTTTCAGATGAGAAATCTGCTGTCATTTAAATTGGTATTCCTGTGTAAGTAACAAATTCTTTCTCAATGCTTTCAGAACTTTCATTGTCTTTAGATTTTAAAAGTTAAATTATGAGGTGTCTTGGTGTATGAGTTACTTTTGTAGGTTTCTGGCTTTTTACCAATTTAGGAAGTTTTTGGTAATTATTTCTTTGAATACATTTTCAAACTCATTCTCTTTCTTTTTCTCCTGTGAATCTGATGATACAGATATGATATTTTTGTTACTGTCAGGTCCTTGAAATTCTATTTTTTTTTTATGTTCTGTAATTTTCACTTGGTTCTCTTCACAAATTCAAATTTTTTATAGAGATTTTCCATTTCTCATTTTTTTAAAAAGTATTCCTTATGGTTCTTCAAACATTTTCATTTTGTCTGCTTTAAAATAGCAGATTATTTCACCATCTGATTCATCTCAGTGTTCCATTTGTTAATGACCTTTTCTCATCCATGTGGTGATTTTTCCTTATTGTTGATATGACAGATGACATGAAGATATTTTGAATTTTATATTGTTAGTCCATGTATGCTGTTTACCTTCTAAGCAGGTAGTCCTGTTGACATATACCACCACACACAGAGGTACATGTATGTTCAGCTTTCCATTGGGCCATACCAAATAACTCCTGGCCAAAAGTAGAGAATTTATGTCCAATTCCCCAACACAGATGGGTAGGGTGATAATGTTGCTCCTTCCAGAGCTTGCAGACAATTCCAGAGCTTGCAGAAAAGCAGCCCACAATTCTAGCTCTCCCATCCAAGATGTGAAAAGATCAAAACTTTTAAGTAAATATATAAGGTTCTTACTGATATGCCCTCTGCTTACTTTTAGTCTACTGGGTATATTTTCTGCCCTGCTGCCACAGCAAACTCCTGATACACAATAATATTTATTCCCTTGATGTCGTTATAGATGCTATGTCCCTGTTTGGATGCACATATCTGAAGGCTTTATTTTTGTGAGACAATTAGACTTAGGTTTTAGAAAGATATTTCATTGTGATGTGAACAATGTACCAGTGTCAAAGAAGAGGCAAAAAATATATGACTATAAAAATATTAGGGCATGGAGTTAGGAATGGATAAAACAGGATATGTCTGACATGTATTTTAGAAGAAAAATCAAGAACTGTATATGGAAGACTGGGAGAATAAGCATGGAAAATGAGGGAGAATGGTAATTTAAGAATGCCTTCATTGTTTGTGACTTTAATGAAGGAGAATTTCATGGATGGATTAACTGGCCTCATAAATAATAAAGAGACATCAAGTAAAAGGACCATAATGAAGAGATTCAATTCAAGGTGAAATAAGCTCTTCAAATTCTGTAACATTTTCTAAATACTGAAGAGTCATATCTTCCTGTGAATTGTCTCACCCACATGAGAACATTCTTGAAAATGAAGACCTGGCTTTATTAATCTTCCAAACTTTTTACTTCTGGCCCCTCTACCTATACAACCACTTAGTTACCTTTTCAGGGCCTATTAGAATCACTTATCAACTCTCTCTATATAAATTCCTGTCACTGTGTCCCTGTCATAAAAATAATATTTCTGAAAAAAATGGATCACTTTCCATTCACACAAAATATTTTTAAGAGATTCACAGTATACACAGAATATGCTACACATTTCTCAGTCTTGTTGACTTTTAGAAATATTTTCTACTGAGAAAAAAATGAAATAAACACAGACTGTTAACATGAGCTTCCTCACACAGAATTGATGAAAGAAGGAGGAGCTGGTGGGATCACATCATCTGAGTTACAGAGCACTCAGGGGGGGCTAGAATCTGGTAGCAGTACGGATTCTGTAGTAAGGTAATTTTAACATTTAAGTAAGGAAATTTCAAATTTTTAGAAAATAACTCTCAGGTGCATGGCATCTGTCCTTTCAAATATAATAATATGCATATTTTTCTTCATTTTATATTTGAGAAAATCAGAGGACTAAATATGCTTATATGGGTACTTTATTATAGAGTTCTCATAGGTTATCTTGAATTAATAATTAATGTGATGGTGTTCAAATAAGTGATTAAAATATATTTGATGATCTGTAAAGAATGTTATTACTATAGTGGACAAAGGAGAGAATAAATTTTTACAATTATAATTAGGACAATATATCTGGGATTTGAAACACCACGCTCATGAGTGGAGCACTGTACATAAAGAGTCCACTGCAGACAGATGGTTCCTCCCCTAGAAGGAATATAAAGGAACCAAATAAGGATCAAGGAAAGGAATAAGAACAATCATAATAATAATAACAACAATAAAGACACAAAAACCAAAAATAAAAAGACAAGGACAAACTGGGGACACTTGGTGGGGAGGAAAGAGGGGTAGGGTTGAGGGCAGATGGGAGCACCGGGGACTGAGGTGATGGTGCACTGGTGTTATGGTGATGGGGGAATACATGGGGATTACAATTAATGTCAAATATATGTAAATTAAAAATTTTGTAAATTAAAAAAAATAAAAGATGAACAGATGAAAAAAAAAAAAGAGACCACTGCAGAGATGTTGATAAGGTATAAATGAATCTTTCATGGTTTCTATAGGAGGATAGGTTTATTTGCAGAAAAAAATAAACTAAAAATGGTGACAAAATTAAGTGACTTTACAGTGGAGTAAAAGGAAAGATAAGTTCTTTTGAAAGATTTCCAAATTTGAGCAGACTTTAAATAATTCAACTTTAGATGATAATACAATAAACACGAGGTAGAAAAATAGGTAGCAAATGCTAATTAATTAGGAAGGGGCGGTGGCCATGCAATATTCTACCTGTTATAAAAGAATATGATATTTAAAGATAGGTGGAATCCTGATAATTAGTAGATTCAACTTTTCCTGTTTCATGAATGAATCTGAAATAATATAGATTTTAATTAACACAACACAATCTTTCAGTCAGTCTGAGTGAATTACTCTGTGCCAATTGTTGAAATAAGTACAGGTGTTTTAGTAAATTTGTAGCAGTGTAGATCTGACACCAAATCATTTTACTGGTACTGTAGATTATAATGCCTTACCTCTGACACTATAAATCTAAGATCTTTGTATCTCTGTAGACAAATTATTGACTAATCAAGAAGTTATTTATAGTCAGGCTGTACCAAGTATCTAACATTGTCTTAGAGTAAATATGTTTAGAGAATCATTATGCAGATTCTAAAATAAATTTGAATTAAAAAATCCTTGAATATAAATATCTTTTTTGAAGGAAGTAGGTAAATTATAATGAACTATTTATTATATTACAAATAAAGTAGATTTCCATCATATTTTCCCACTTTTTGGTAGTCCTGGATCATATGCAAAACCACTATACTTTGAACTCTTCTCTAAATAGCTGAACATAAATCCAAACTTTGTAATAAGATCACACACACACACTCACAAACACACAATAATCAAATATGTACAAATGTTTATTTATCAGGGATAATATGTACCAAGCCAGGCACATTAGAAGTATTGTCCTTAATAACAATCCCTGTGATGATTTAGTGATGATACTGAAATTCATTATATTTTTACATAGATTCAAAACACATTTTTAAATGTTTACATATAAAATATCTAATGTTAATACACAAGTGTATATTAATTATTGTAGGGAAAACAAGGTGACTACCTCTTATACAGACACCATTTTAGGACTGTAACAAGTATTTACCCTGCTCTGGCAAGAGAGCTCATTCCCCCATTCTTTGGTTCATGCGTATTAACCTGTACTTGTGATCCATGTACAACTTCACTGATCTTAGTTGGACAAGGATACACATGACATGAGCCCCACCCTCCAGACAGCGGGCATCACTAGTGGTACAAAATGATAATGATACATACTAAGCAGGATATACAAAGATTCTTTTTAGGGTGGATCCTACCTCAACCTAAGTTCTGTCTACAGACTCCAGCTCTGAAGACTTGTGTATGTAAGAAGTTGTGGGTATTCCTTAAATAGTTCCATTTATCTTTGATCTAAAAGATCTTTCCAAGTTTGGAAGTGATAGATAAGAATCTTTCCAAAATTATTCAGTAAAATATTCAATGTTGTATTAGAGTGTACCTTACCTCATAGGTTTGATGTATTGCCTAAGAAACGAAAAGATATATGTCCTGGTTTGGTTTAATATGTATTAAACCAAAATATGCATTGCCCTATGTCTTCTTTTCATATTTCTTTTCAGAGGAGCATTTGAATTGGTTAGAAACTGTTTTGACATGTACTTGAAGACTATAAATGCTGCAAATGACAGCTTTTAATCAATAAGATAAATAGCAAAGGTCTGTAAATGCTATCAAATAATTTCTAAAAATGAAAACTAATTTTCCACTCCCACTGCTAGCAAATTTGTCAACCCTAGTTTGGTAGAACCAAAACATCTGTTCTTTGAAGCTGTGTAAACTCTTGCAGTAAAATGATTCATTATTTTGTTTTCAGATATACATTCATCTCATTCTTAATTTAGTGTGTTTATGAAGCACTAGAAAATTCCTGATTGAAAATTTTGTGGAGTTAGATTAAAGAAATAAGTTTTGTTGATTAAAGATCTAGCTTTTGTATTGCCCTATATCTTCTTTCCATATTTCTTTCATATTCTGCTAGAGAAAAACTATATATTCTGTTCTTTTTTTATTTCTTTATATTTTGAAGTTTAAAAAAGTTAATATATGTAAGCATTATTAACAGTTGCATTCGGATATAATAAGGATTCATTAGTTCTTAGATGTTATAGCATAAAGCATTGATGAATTTTAATTTTCTAATAAAAATTCAGTTTTTGATAACTATTTATAAATGCAGTTGTGGAGTGCGCTATATTAAGGACCAACTATATGCAAGTTGCTTTGCAAATCCTAGACATCATAGTGTATCATCATATGTGGATGAATAAAACATTACTCTCTATTACATATGTGTGTATAAACCTATTCTTTGGTAAGGAAGAAGGATTTATAAATAATATTTTATTTACCAGTATCTTATTAAATTCTAAGAAGGCTTTCTGGAAAAAAATGATTTAGTTTGAGGACAGAGATCTACACAGTATGGTGGTTTCTTAAAATATTAACAATAGTTCTAGCTTAGTATCCTATGTCTCTACCCAAAAAGTGAAAAAACACTAATTCAAGGGGTCTATGCAATATTATGCTCATTATAGCGTTATTTACAATAGCCAAGTTCTGGAAATAATCTAAGTGCTCAAGGACAGTAGAGAGGATTATGAAGAGTGATATATATATATATGCACACAGTGGAATGGTACTCAGTTCTAAAATAATAAAGTGAAGAGATCTTGCCATTTGAAATAACATAGATGGATCAGAAGGGGATTATGTTAAGTAAAACTCATCAGAAGGAAAATCATAAAGAATGATATCACTCATATAGGGAATAGAGAAAAAATAAAAGAAAGGAAAAGATAAAACTAAACGAGAACACTACAAATCTGACATTAAAATTGAGGCTAGCAGAAGAGAAGTGTGCAGAGTGGGAAGCAAATGGGTGAAGGACCACTTTATGGAGGATTATGGATGCTTTAGTGTTGGGTGTGCCAATTCTGAAAAGGTGTTTACCGATAATTCTAAATTATATACAGTTCTGTAGCCCAAACGTGCCTCAAGTAAAAAATAATAAAAATGAAGTATCAAAATAGTGAAATCTACATGTCAAAAATAGATATTACCTTTATTCAATATAATATAATAAATGATATATGTCACATATGATATTTATGTATGTACCAGTTGATATATTTATGTCAATTATACCTAGTTTAAGTTTGTTGTAAATGGAGAGATAGTATGTATGCACCTTAATGTTCTCAATGTGCATATTTAGGTATACTGGGTGTTTTATGTTTTCAAGTTCAGGTACATGAAACAAGTTTGCCTTTCCTTATCTTTGACCCTATAAACCTACCTTGAACTCTCTCTTTTCAAAAATATGTTTCCTATAAAGTGAAATGATTCATTCACTTTTATATTAATTAATTCCCTCTCCTCTCTTCTACACTCATTTTATTCATATCTAGTTTCAAAATGAAATTTTGTTATCATAATGATAGTCACACGTATCTCAAATATGTAATGCCTAAGTTCCATACGTTATGGTAAGGACCTCATAAATTTTAACTCCTTTCGTTCTCACAACAGAATGAGGTTGCTACAGAGAAAGTAAGGTAAAGAAGACTATGGAATATTTTGGAGATGACAGAAGTCATTAAGTAGAATCAGGTACAAGACTGAGCCACCTGCTCTTTACCTGCACAGCAAACCACCTCTCCACATGACATTGCTTTTTTTACTACATAAACCCTCCATATTTATTACTGCACAGTTTATCTGATTCCTGAAATACATACCAAAAATAACTTGTCTGTGAAGTGGCAAAGCTAAATATAGAAATATGCACTGCTTCTTGGGATAAATGAAAAATGCTATTCTCAGGAGGTTAATTATTGTAAATTAGGAGCTTTCAGTAGTCTAGAAGAATCAGGAAAGAAATAGTAGATTAATGCTGATAAATTCTCCTGGGCTCTGATGGGAAGCACTTTATATTGGCACTGATGAAAGAAATCAGAAGCAAGCAGGCTTCAGATGCTTAAAAATTTCAGGTTTCAGCATATTAAGAATTCAGTCAAATAAGACTAAAAAGAGCTTTAAGATTGTAATAATTGAGTGAAAGGATGGACCACAACTTTAGGGCAATAATTCTTCTTTTAAAAATTATGTATATATCCTCTAAATATCATATACATATCCTAATCAGAGCATATGTATTTCTACCATTTTACATTTAGGGTTAGATTAGAGAGTACTGCCCATTTCTATAACTATGGTTACTTTATTTGTCCACACCCTCTATCCAAGTCAAATGCTTTGTGTTATTAAGAGTATTCATGATTTCCCAGGTTCATGAAACCTTACTATTCTGTGAAACAGATTCCCAGAACAAATGCAAAAGAAATAAGTTTTATTTACACATTCCTTTATAGAAAATTACCAGTATTAAAAGTTTATGTCCATAATATGAATTTTCATTATTTATATTTTAAAATCTTATGGCTTTAAATATAAAGCTTTTCTCATTTGTAGATGAGCTTTTCTCATCTACAAATTCAGAAATGAATTGTAATAATGTTGTTACTGTAAACTACTAGAAAAAGAAAAATGCTACACTACAGATGATATTAATCATTTAACAAAATTCTCTTTTTTTAATTAAAATTTTTATGGTGGTTATTCTTAAATTATGAAATGGTTATTACAGAACAAGAAAATATATGAAATAATAGCATGAAGAGAAAATATTCTCCAGTCAAATACAATCATTTGTTAATAAACAAGTTGCATTTTCATTTAATCTTTTCTTTTTACAATTGCATTTATAAGGAATATCAAAAGTCATATATCTCTATATTTTAAAAAACTATTAAATCTAAGCATTTTGTGATGTAAGAAATTAATTCAAAATAACAAAATGGGAATAAGTAGCGACTTAACCCAAGAAAAATTGGAAGAAGTCTTTAATAGAAAAGTACAACCAATTAGTGAATGGTAAAAATTTCTGTTCAATAATTTTATAACTTTTCTGTTATTCCAAAATTATAAAATCAGAGCAAAAAAAATATCTACCAAAAATATTGCTATCTGGTATCAATAATTTAAAAACAGTACAATTTCAATTGTTTTATCTATTTTAAAGAGCCATCTAGAATCAACACATATTGATATAGTATACAGAACAGGGCCTCCCTGGGGGTGCAAGGGGATGAGCACCACACTGTGGGCCTTCTGTAACCACTGCACCACAAGTTCAATCCCTGGCCAGGGACCCACATGGCACAGAAGACCTCTCCTGCTTCGCCCGCTACTCCCCCCTCAGCAGTGTATTTCAGTGGATCTGTCTGTTCTGCTCCTCACTCTGTCTCTGGTGAATCCTCTCACCATCTGCACCTCTGGCCTGTACCTCAGGTCTTATATGCATAAATAAATAAAATCTTAAAAAAAAAGATAATAATCTTAAAAAAATATAATGAAAAATAAATAGAGATCATTTTCTCAAATATTCTACACATTATTTAGAAAGTTTAACTGAAAATGAATTCTCATTGAAAATATTTTTCATTTAAAATTATATCATTTTTAATTTTTCTGAATCATTCAATTCAATTTAAAAGTATATTCTATCTATACAGTTAATCAGATTCTTGAGATTCACCAAATTATTACTCTTTACTCAAAACTGTTATTCTTTTTATACAAATGGGGAAACAGTCCTAGGGAGAAGATTGACTTGACTGAGTTACAAAATTAAATGAGCCAGGATTCTATAGCAGCCCAGATAATCTAAAATGCTAACCCTTCCGCATCAACAAGCTGCCTCCCTAAGACAGACTGGGTGACATATGGGTGTAAAATGATGAACTCTGCCATTTGTGACATGGATGGAACTAGAGATGGATCATGCTAAGCGATATAAAGCAGAAGGAAAAAGGCAAATTCCAGTTGTTTTCACTCATATGTGGAATTAGAGAAACAAAATAGAGTCAGATGACACCAAACTAAAACAAAGCACAGAAATCTGACTCTGAACCTAAGGCAACCACCCTAGGGAATTGTAGGGTGGATAGGAAATGGGGAGGGTCACAATAATCTATGGTAGAGGCTTACAGTTACCTTAGTTACCTTGATGGTGAGTGTGTTGTGAGAACATACTGAAATAGGTGACGTCATTTATTTCTGAATCATATACAGTGTTTGCAGTGGTGTAAACCAGTATTACTTTACTGAAAAATTTACAAATTAAAATAATAAAGTGAGGGCCTCCCTGGTGGCACAGTGGGTTAAGCAACGCACTATAACGCAAACCACAGTCACTGCAGCAAAGAGTTTCATCCCTGCTGCTGGCCAGGGGGGGTACCCACATGGTGCAGCGGACCTCTCCTGCCTTGCCCACTGCTCTCCTCAGCAGTGTGCTTCAGTCAGTCTGCCTGTTCTGCTCCCCGCTCTGTCTCTGGTGAATCCTCTCACCTCCCTAGACTCTGGCCTGTACCCCAGCTCTTGTATGCATAAATAAATAAATCTTAAAAAAAAAATAAAGCGAGTTAGTATGAACTTGTTGTTGCAAGATGGTGTTGTCAAGTCCTCTTACTTTAGGACTAGCTATTGCTGATGTTGAGAACACACATGTAATGGGTAGAATCTGACTGGCTATATAAAAGTGTGCAACTTTTTTCCTGTCCAATCTTTTTTAAAAAAGTGGATTGCTTTTGATGTGTATCCCATTCTGGCTGAATTTAATCATAAAATTGCTTTCTTTCTCGTCTACCTTTGTGGAGAGGGTTTTAAAGTTGGAAGGAAATTTTGTTTTTAATTATATTTCCCCAATAAAACCTAAATTGCTTTGAATATCAAATAACTGTTCTGATTTTTCACTCTATCACTGAAAATGGGGATTCAGATTTTCTATTCATCCTCCACTCAAAAAATAAGTTGCAAATCTAAAAGTGTATTACAGAATGACTTCCTATGATTTACCAATTGAAGAATGCTACTTTTCACAAAATAACATTTCTCAAAATAAAAATTTATTTATTTTGTATTAAATGAATTTAAATAGCTGAATTTTACTGCCACTATGCTCCCATTTTCCAATAAATTAAATTATGGAGGGACATAGTTGATTGCAACTTTGGAATACTAGTTCATTTGAAATGAAAAAATATGTACCACAACATAATAATATTATACTTAAAAGCTTATAGCCAAACATAATCTTTTATTACAAACTCAATAGTAAAAAATGAAAAACAGATAAAACATAACCAAAATATAATAGGTAGTGGATATTTATAACAAATGTAATTGCATTTTAAAAGAAACATCCTCACCTGTGTATGTTCTATTAACTATGCATTGTGTAGGTAACACATTTATATTATTAGTTCTTGTTTATTAAAATAATTACTCACTCTTTATGCTCCAATTATCATATGTATTTTCATGATGTGTTCTAAAGAAAGGATGAAAGGGAAATATATGTCAAAACGGTTTGTTAGATTATATATTTGACTTAGATATGTGTATGAATAATATTTTCAATGAATTTCAATGTATCTCAAGTACAAAGAAAAGTGTTCCAATTTTGGAAATAAATAGCTACTGGTCTCAGCATAATTTCATATAAGCTTGTACTTATTTTCTATTTTATTTTAATTCTTTGCTTGATGTTTCCGGATGACCTTTGGCAACTAACTCAATTTTCTTTGCATTTTCCACTTTTACCTAGTATTTCCTGCTTCTTTTGAGAGCAAATATCATGCTAAATATTTTGTTCATTCATTAATTTATGTATTCATTTTAAGCTAATATATATTAAATGCCACACACTGTCCTACATATTTGTTCATCTCCTCTGTGTATCTAAATTGGCATCTCAAATACAAGCTTTACGAAACAATAACAAACCTGCTATTTGAACAATTGTTAAAGTGAAAGGTCCTCATTTTATGGAACTACAGTTTCTGAATTTACCAAGGTGTAAACCAGAAATCATAATTTTTGTACTTTTCATTCATCAGTTTATATATGCAATATCAAGCCCTGTCTATTTTGAAGTTTACATCTGTTGAAACACTCCTTTTCTACATCTTCACTGATAACAAGTCATTCGATCTCATGTTTTCTTAGAGAAATGCATTTTTTCTCTCAGTTGTTTCCCTAAAGTTATTCTCTCCTCTTTCTAGTTTTTCCCAGAGTATAGCCAAGGTAACTTGCATGCAATGGAAATATAAATGTACCCCCCAAGCATACTGCATTCACATTTTAAGTGTCTTCCCTTGACACCATAAAGATAGTCATCTTAACATGAATTATAAGACTATCCATAATTTTAACCATACTCATTTTATTTTTCACATGATCTCTGAAATGGCCTGCTGTCTATTATCCCTGAATTCTTCCTGAAATGGTTCACTTTTCCTCAAATGACTTATACTTTTTAGTTCCTTAGGAAATTCTTTCATATATTTTCCTCTTCCTAGAGTGAATTCTTCCTCCTTTTCCTCATCTACCAAATTGACACAAATCCTTCAGGGTGGAATTTATTCAAAATCTCCCTGAAAAGATTCATTCAAATATTTTTCTTTTTCCCATGTTCGAAGTACTTCACTTTATATTTTTATTGAAGTAAATTTGGTTTACAACATTGTATATTGTTTATAGGTTTAGGATCATCTTCACCCTTCCTGTGTATGTTAACACGTTACAGCCACCACCAAGGCACCCATAGTCATCATTTTGCCCTCACACAGCTTTGCAAAATCTTTGTATGTATGGGTGCTGCTTCTTTCATCTTGGTTTTTTATCCTGGGTTTCAAGCTATAAATGTATTTTTTATATTCTGTATATAATGCTTTAAATGCAGTGATAAGTTTAGTGGCTTTAGTGGTCATAAAATACATGACACATTTAAAAAAATGAATCTTAACTTATTCATTCTCATCATATTTTTAGACATGTCTTCACAGTATAATGTTTTACACCTCAAATAAATGTACTGAGGAATGTAGACAAGAAAAACTTAAAGACAAAATATTTTCCTTATTTTAATGTTTTGTTTCTTAGAATTTTAAAATTTGATAACATCTTTTTTGCTTTTTCCCTACCAACTCGATGCCTATATTTCTGTATATAACCAGAGGAGAATGTGATTATGAGAGTAAAACAGGAAAATCTTCACTTCGGTTTGAGCAATTAAATGGGTGATCTAATGCTTTCCAATTATATGGTTGAGTCTACACAGAGTAATTAGGGTATTTTATTTTCTGAATTGAATATTTATTTTACTAAGTAAACCATTGGATAGTTTTAACAAATCAATGAAGTCAAAATATTTAAATAGTGCTTTAATGCAGGTAGAATCTAATACAAATAAAGACTTTACCCACACACTTGGGAAAAGTTGAGCCAAATATTGAAATAGGCGGTTCACCCAACACAGTCATTTCAAGATTTTTTAAATCCCACTAATTATAAACACGTGTTATGTGACCATCTGGTAATTTATTCCTGCCAACAATATGATGATGACAAAATATTTAAACTGAACTCTGTAAGACAATTTTTATTTTATATAAGAAAAGATGTCCCTCTGTCCTGATCTGGACAATTTCAAGATTTCTTGCATTGATTGGGAAAATAGTCATATTTTACTTTCCTGATCATATTGAGTACTTCAAAAGGTAGAGTGGGAGAGTCAATAGTTAAGAGAAAGTTGGTAGCTGGGATTATATGCCCACTTGGATGTCACCTCCTTTCTAGTGTATTATTCCCCATATTTTCAAATTTTTAAAGGGTTTGGTTGTCCCTCCTTGGTTCTATTAATTTAAATATTGTTTTAAAATGAGAATGAATTAAAGGATTAAACATTAGGAAGATATATAACAAGTGTATATTTGGGCAAAGCAGAATTAACTAGCCATCCTAATAAGAACCAAGAGTATGTTGGAGCTGAGGAAGGTAGGTGAGTTTACTGAAGTCATCCTTGACCTCTACCCAAAAAAATTCCAATAGCTCTTTGCTTCCAGGTGTGATAGCCAAAGATGTCTCAAGCTGTAGCCCTGTATCACTTCGTTGCAAAATCATTCTCATTTGAGAACTTCTTATCAAGA
Organism: Galemys pyrenaicus; assembly: GCA_019455555.1. Classification (NCBI taxonomy): domain Eukaryota; kingdom Metazoa; phylum Chordata; class Mammalia; order Eulipotyphla; family Talpidae; genus Galemys; species Galemys pyrenaicus. The sequence goes on along the minus strand of JAGFMF010011678.1, from coordinate 9,480,867 downwards.
TAATATTTATATTAAGATAGTAAGAGTAAAAATAGACAAGTAATGACGTTAAGAAGTATTATTGGCCAAGCTTTCTTATACAAGGTGCTACTATGTGTCTTTTAATCAATGAGTTCAAACCACTCACGTTAAGGGAGATTATTGAGTACTGTAATCCTATTTTCTATTTTCTGGTTGTTTTATCTTTCTGTTGCTTCTTTTTCTATGAATTTCTAATTACCATTTTTTTTTTCTGGATGAATTTCCCTGGTGATGCTGTCAGTTTCTTCATTTCTTCTTTGAAATATCTCTGTTGCAGATTTTTGTTTTGTGGTTACTATGAGTGTTGCATAAAACTTTCTATATGTAAAGTAGTCATTTTATGATGATGCTGATCTGTTGTCATTTAACTAAGCAAATACTGATTTTTTTGGTCTCCTTTATTGTTTTGTTACTGTCTTTTTCTTCCTCTGATGTTTATGATTCTCTACTACTACTAGCTACAGTAGTTTGTGTTCTTCTGTTTTATTTTTCATGTAGAACTTAGAGTCATCATGACTAGGATTAATTCTCTTTAAAAAAAAGAGACTGCACAGAGCTACCTCACCTCTTTCACCTTGTGAGGAATAGTATAAAAATAGCCCATTATGTACCAGCACTGAATTCTTACAAAATAATGAGCATGCAAGTGACCTGGTCTTGGATCGGTCAGCCTATAACCCTGAGAAATAAATGCAGGTATTTATCCCACTCAGGCTATGGGGTTTTGTAATTATATCCCAAATGGATCAAAACAATGACTTTAATTGTAAATTGTAACTCTGCAAATCCAATCAAGTTAAGATGTGGTCATGCTGTACTTAATTAGCCACAAAACCCTGTATGATTGAAGATATATATTAAGAAAATAGATATTTGGGCACAGATATATGTTGGGACTATGTCGGGAATATTTAGAGACACAGGTGAATGAAGAAGGCCATGGGACAAAGGAGCAATCAGTAACTAGCCAACTAATGTCAAAGACTGATGACAAATACCAAGGGCTATAGGTGATAAGGAAGGATTCTCGTCTAGTGTCTTTGGTCTGTTGAAAACCTTAATTTCTGATCTCCAAAATTATAAGCATAAATTTCTGTTTCTTTGACCACCTAGTTTTTTGTACACCTTTGTCACAACATCCCTAGGAAACTAATACATTATTTTTTAAACCATTTTAATAAAATGGTTAGATAACTAGTCTATTGAAATACTTTGACTGGCTTAAAACATTAAAGATATGACTGGCTTTAAAAAAGTATACTAATAATTATTAGTACTTTAGCAGAAGTTGTAGAATGTGAATGGAGTTGTACCATATGGCAATTTTACAAAATGTATACTTTAGTCTCTGTTAATAAAAATAGTGTTGCAATTCACTTATCAATTATGTCTTAGTGGGTCAAGATAGTTCTATAAAGACAAAGTGAGGCATCTGAATGTTTATTTTAATATTCACTTAATAAAAGACCAATCTTTTTTATGATTCTTAAGAGCATACAAATTAAAATGATGCTAAAAGGGGTAGCTTAATTCCTTCCTTTTATTACTTATCTGTTAATTTTATAACTATTAAATTCTGTAAAGCAATTATTGCCAATCATTATAGCTCAAGAGCAATGACTGCTTTATTTGTTAATTAAATACTTATTTAAGACACTTCATTTCAAGTGTTAACAAATATTTACTAATTTGTTTCTAAGAATAGAAATATATTATTTATAATACACAACAATGGCCTGGATAGCTACACTCTTGAGAATTAGGAAAAATAAACTGACAGAATTATATTATCACAGAAAGAACATGACAAGTGGGTAACTATGCATGTTTCAGCATCTAACATTTGTAGTAATTTATCATCATTCTTATCCAAAAGCATCCTACTATACTTCAGAACATTCTACCTAGTCTAGTGTTATAAGGTGCCATTGATTGTGTGCTGTCACATTCATCACCATGTAATTTGTAGATATAAGTACTGTTTTCAGAACCCCCAAACAACATTTATTAAATTTGCTAAGTAATTATATTTACTCAGGATAATTTCAATTCCACAGTGCAAATCAGCACAGGTGTGACTAGCAGTTAAATTTCTTCATCCACAGAGCCCCTGCTGTACATAAAGCATCCACTAGTAATTTTCTTTAATTTTCTTAATTGCTTGGGGCAGCCTGAGCCACTCCTTTCCCCTAATTTGATGTTTTCTGTTGTGTTTCTTAGAAAACAAAATAGTCTGGAGAGGGGCCACTTTTAATTATAAGAACTAAAATACAAGCACATTTGTGTCTAATATAAACTTGGAGTCGTCAGCTTTGATGCATTTACACATATATCTGTGGGATATTTAAAAAAAAAATTGAGAAAACCTAACTCCAAGATTTAGAGAGAAGAAAATAGTAAGAGGAAAGAAATGCTAAATTAAAGAGGTGACTAAAATTTTAAAAAGATTATGAAGCATACTTTTAACATAATACTAAAATTCAGAACAAGTCTCTTTTTTAAGACTATATAATTATATACTTGTAGTCCATATGTTTTCTAAAGAATCGGTTATGAATGTACATTCTAGTGTCATTGGTCTTCTTGGAGTTAATGATAGTATGTTCCATTTTTTTTCCACTAGCCTTAACTTTTCAAATCCTGTTTCATATACCAAAAGTACATAAAGCCAATTTTATCTCCTGTTTTTAGACATATTCAGTCTACGATGATATGTTTAAAAAATTAATGATTTTGATATGTTTAAAATTATATGTTTAAAAAAATGGATGAAAATTGCTTTTAATATATTTAAACTGCTAAAAAGATGATCACTAATATGTCCTGCAATGCAATACTTTTTAGCTTTATGCATCACAATTAAATAAGAACTACTTAATGAATTCATTTTATTGTGCTTATACAGTTCATAAAAAAATAAGCTAATGTTTTTAAGTGTTTAAAGTATTAAAACTCTTAATATACCCTGCAGAAATTTCACTCAAGAAAACACAGTGGAACAGGCAGTTTGGATCTAGAAGAAGGCTCAATTACAATAGAAAGTAAAGTTATTTTATTAAAGAAAATAGGTTCCCCTAGAAAAAGCAGATGACTACATAATTTTAAATCTAGCTTGCACCTGCATGAGTGAAAGATAATTTCTGAGTCCATTAGTCTCTGTCACTCTTAGCAACATTATGGGTATTGTGTAAAATTAAGTGAGGGAACCATTTGTTGATGAAATGGTGAACACCTGTTTAATAAAATAATTTTTTCCTATTTTCACTTACCCTTTTAACTTATGACTATAGCCCTGCTTTCACCAGAAAGCTGTGTGTGCAGAGGAAATGGCTAAAAATACTACTAGATCATGCTTGTAAGTCACACTGGGGCAATATAAGATATCTTCTCCTATTAATTTGTATGTGTTAGTTCTTAAGATTTTGGTGACTGTCTTTTGAAAACACTAAATTTAAGAATTCCTTGTTGAAAAAAGTACATAGAAATTAGAATATCTCCATGTTAGTTTTGAGGGCAGAAGTTTCCTAAACATTCCTTGAAAATTGATGAATTTAAGGTAAAAATTATATTCAAAAAGCTACCTATGAACAAAACTTCATTTCTACATTGCTAGCTTACAGCTATTCCATACTTTGCCTTTATTGTTCTAGACAATCAAAATAATCATGTGCTTAGATATTTTCTTTTGCATGGTCAAGACTCAACTATAACAAACTTCTTTTGTTAACCAAAACTAGTAATTTTGTGGATACCTTGCTCTGGTCCCAACTAAGATATGCAAGCTACAAGTCAGGATGTGCCTGCTTTCCTCTGATGAAGATGTTATACCCAGGAAAAAATTCTGTGTCTGTGATAAAGCAGGATTTGGAAGTTGCTGCCTTCTGACAAATCAGTAATTTCAAAGTATGTCAACTCCAACACTTGTGATACAACTAAAACTCCCATTTTCAGAAGATAAGGTTCTAAATAGGGTAAATTTTATTACCCTCCTCAATGTACAGACATCGGATAATAAACTAATTGGAACAGACCACTACCTGCATTTTCTTTGTAGAAATCCTTAAAGTGTTTCATGCAACCTCTTTGAAATGGTATGCATTTGTCATTGAGAAGCCCAAAGCTATCTTGGGGCTGTTCCAGGCTCAAGTATTCAGTGTTCATTGAATAAACTCACTCTTGCTTGCCTTGATTTATTTAAAGTGATGCTTCCTACTCTCAACTGGCACACACAAATACAAAGGGTTAAATAGTACATACTATTAAACAGTATTCACTATGTTAATTGAATCCAATGGTGGATTTGGAAAGGGCAAAGCCAAAACAAGTCAGTGTATATCTCTCTACGCTGAGCAGGCAAACTTGGCTATCACCACTGAACATAAGCCTGGCTAAAGGGGAATTGTGGAAATAAATGATGGAGGGCATGTTTATCTCTGCTCTACCAAGTAAAAATATTACTAGAGAGTCAAGTAGAAAGAACACCAAAAAAATGTTATTGAAGTTTGCTGGTGGAGCACTTCCATGCTAGATATCAAAATAGAAAATATTGGTGATTGCAAAATGAACCTATCAGACTTACTTTTCACATGTAGTTTAAAATCAAGTGGAGCCAATTAGCTGTGAATATAATTAAGTGCACTTTAGAAGCATGATCTATGCATATTATACACAGTTATGCATTTGTTTACAGTTTAACATTTTCACAACCTATTCCTACTGTTACTCCCTTTTCTCTTTAACTTATTAACTCTCCTTTCAGTGTTTCTGCATATATCACTGTTTTATAGTAATTGCTTTTCTATGTTTAGTCTATAGCTCTTCTCCTCAGGGGAAAATGCGCTGTTGTCTATTCACAAATTTTTGTCCTATTCTTCAGTTAATTTACTCAGCAATAGCAACTATTCACTCTCAAGGTGAACTTTCTGCATTCAGAACATTTACTCTTTATTATAAAGTGATATTACACAGTATTCAATTTCTTTGGGTTATAAAAGACCTGGGTATACTACTTTTATGAAGCAAGTGTGTTATGTCCTGTGGCAAAGTTTATTCCTTTTTCTTTCCCAACGATGATTGCGCCACTTAAAAAAAAAAAAAGTTACACACACAAAAAATCTAAAAAAATATATTTTTATTGCTGTTGGTCCACACTGCAATATGTAAAGGCAATGTTCTGGCATCAGGCTTTGTTTCCTATTTTTGTTTCCATAATAATTTCTGAAACATTGTAAAGGAATTAAAAAAAAAATTTGTACTTAAGCAACCGTATTTTTTTTGATGGCTAGATTTCAGTCATTTTATCATCAATATTCAAGTGTAACTCATTATCTTATATACATATCCTGAAACTACTTTGTTATTAACCTGAAGTTAATTTAAAATCATGTACAACTTGCTAGACTATATTGGGCAATGTGGATTCCTCTGACTAAGAGGAGACTTTAGCAGTGGCCAGGCATGAGGAGGAGAAAGGTGATTTTGGAAAGGGTCAATCCAAAACTAGTCAGCTTATATCTCTCTATGCTGAACAGGCAAACTGGGCTGCCACTGTGCTGAACATAAGCCTAGCTAAAGGGGAAACATGGAAATAAACAGTAGAGGGGACCTTTATCTCTGTCCTACCAAGTGAAAAATGTTGCTAGTGTCCTACCAGTATGAAGGGGGAAAGTCAAGTAGAAAAAACACACAAAAAATGTTATTAAAATTTGCAGGTGGAGTACTTCTTTGGAAAAGTCTCTCTTCAAAGGGGAGAAATAAAGGAACACAGATTAATAATTGTTCCACAATTTCTTTTTAGTTTCATAGATTTGCACCTTTCCCAGCAGCAATTCATGAAATTTTCTTTATATAAGTAAATGAAATGTTAGAATGGAAAACCTTACATTTTCTTTCCCAACCTACATCTCTAATGAAAACAACAGGAAAGACTGAAAGAACATTCTTGGAAGAGATTTTTTTTCAGTCAGAGTATATCGGTGTCTGTAATGAAAATATTAGCTTAAATGTCTTTTAAGAATTTTTAATTTTGTTGTTTATAATTCAGCAGAAGTACACATAAAAGCAGACTTACATTTAAATGCATTAATTGTAGAATAGTGTTATTCGTTCGAATTTGGGAGTTAAATATGTGAGCCCATTTCCATCCACCTCACTTGGGATTTAGGCTGCTCTTAACTTATCTTTCCAAAATGCCTTTCTGCTTGAGAGGAATTATGTTACAAATCTCATACACTTGCTTCATGCATACATTAGGCTGAGAAGACACCTGTTTATCCCATACAATGTATCCAAAGAAACATTCTTTTTGCTTCAAGCTTGTTTACAACCCATTATTTATGTCATTGTGCCAGAGGGGAAGAAGTTGATTTGTTTCTTCTGTATTTTATGTAGAATTTCATACATGATAAAGAATTCCAAAATCCAATAAACAAATAAAATTTATTCTCTATAAGATTTACAATTAAGACAAATATGCATACACTTTTAAAAAAGAACTTTAAAAATTCAACGCCTGTAGATATTATATTATGAATATGGTAAACTAAATAAATGCCTCATAGGAGAAAGGAAATGCTCACAATGGGAGTTAATTCTGCTGCTGATGCTATTAATGATTTTCTAATAAATAATGCTAATCACTTCCGCAGTAACTTCCTAGCTTCCTCAACATTAAAAGCTTACAGTCTCTCAGGGACTTGAACTCAACAGGGAGGCTTTCATTTCTACAACAGCTGAGTTGACAAAATATTTCAAAACCTTACTCTGTGAAATTGCAGTAAGAATGTAAGAAAAGGAAATTGGGGCCTCACTGGAGGCACAGTGGGTTAAGCAATGCACTATGAAGCAAACCCCAGCTACTGAAGCACAAGTTCGATCCCTGCCGCCAGGCAGGGAGGGGACACACATGGTGCAGCAGACCTCTCCTGCCTGGCCCACTGCTCTCCTCAGCAGTGTGCTTCAGTCAGTCTGCCTGTTCTGCTCCCCACTCTGTCTCTGGTGAATCCTCTTACCTCCCTGAACTCTGGCCTGTACCCCAGCTCTTGTATGCATAAACAAATAAAATCTTTTTTAAAAAAAGAAATGGAAATTGCCAGTCCTTGTGATTTTGTGGTCATTAAATCAAATTTGGTATATGAAAGTTGACATTCAAAATTTCACAAATAATGGTGCCTCCCTGGTGGCACAAGGGGTTAAGTCACAGACTATGAAGCTATCCACAGCCAGTGCAGCACAATTTTGATCCCTGGCCAGGAAACTGACCCAGATGGTACAGGAGACTTCTGTCTTGCCTGCTGCTCTCCTCAGCAGTGTATTTCAGTCGCTCCACCTTTTCTGCTCCCCACTCAGTCTGGTAAACCCTTTTACCTACCTCCTCCTCTGACCTACCCCTAATTCTTGTATGCATAAATATAAATATTTAAAAAAACACAAAATTTCACAACCACATAAAACACAGAAATATATTTATAAAACAACAGAGGACACCATCCACTTCTAGACCGTTTATTCTCAATGCTTACATATATTTTTATTCCTTTTGTGAAACTTAATACTTTTTTTTTTCAAATCATGGCCCCCTTAAAATTCAAGCTATAGGTATATCATATATAAGTCTGTTGACTATATATGCTCTTGTGTTTTGTTTACAAATAATAAAGTTTTATTATTATTATTGTGGTAACACTGGTTTCCAATGCTTTATGTGATTCCTTGGTATAGGATCACACCTCCTAAAATGCATGTCATCAAACCACACCCCCCTACCCAGGCTTCAATCGTCCTCCATCATATTCCTTTGTTTTCTTCCCCACTGTTCCCCCTCTTCCATTTTGAAACTTCAAATCCAAAGTCAGATTTTTAGGGTTTGTTATGGGTTTGGTTTTGTCTGAACATTTGTTTTGTATCTCCACATATTTTTGTTTCTACTTATTAACTTTGATTAGCGTTTTCACCTTTGGTTCCATCCACATTGTCGCAAAAGGCAGGGATTTCACTTCTTTTTTAATAAAATCAAATAGTATTCCATTGTTTACTTATATCCTATCTTTTAAATCTAATCATCTGTTCTTGGGCACTTAAAGTGTTTCTATAACTTGGCTATGGTGAGTATAGGGATACACAGATCCTTTGAATTATTTTTTTTTCTTCAAGTAGATGTCTAAGAGTGAAATTACTAGGCCATATGGTAGATATATTTTGAGAAAGTTTCACACTGTATCTCAGATTCTGGACACATCTATTATCCCACCATCAATGTACCAGTGTTCCCATTTTAACACATCCTCACCAACACTACTGTTTCTGGTCTTTTGACATGGCCATCTCATGAGATGGGCTCTCATTGTGATTTCATTTCCATTTCCCTCATAATAAATAATGTGTGTCTTCTTTGAAAAAGTGTCCATTTAGTTATTCTGTACATTTTTTTATCTGATTCATTTTTTTGTTGTTGAGTTGTAAGAGTTCTCTATAGATTTTTGATATCAGTTCCTTATCGGCTATATAATCTGAAAATATTTTCACTCACTTAGCAGGGTGTCTTTTTTACTAATAGATTCTTGATGTCCCCCAGTTGTTTTCTCTTGTTATATTCTCTTGTTATATTCAGTTATATTCTCTTGTTTCTCTTATGTTGGAGATATGGCCATAAAGACATCACTGAAATCTATGTCAGAGTGGTTTGTACATGTTTTCTTTAATGAATTTTATCATTTCAGGTCTTATATTCATATCTTTTGTCCATTTTGAGTTAATTTTTGTGTACAATATGGGATACTATTCTACTTTCATTCTCTTGCATGTGGCTTTTGGTTTTCCCAGCACCATTACAGAAGAGAATTTTGTCTCCAATGTATACTCTTGACTTTTTTGTCATAGATGAACTGTGCATAAAAGTGTAGTTTATTTCAGGGCACTCAATTCTATTCTATTGTCTATTTTTGTTCAAATCCAGTTTGCTATGATTACTATAGTTTCATGATAGTTTGAAGTCTGGAACTGTGATTCCACCTTCTTTTATATTAGCATTGTTTTGGCCAGTTGGGGTCTTTTGTGGTTCCATATAAATTGCATTAATGATTGCTTTATATGTATAAAGAATGCCATTGAAATTTTGATAAAGAATCCACTGAATTTGTATATTTAGTTGGGTAAGATGGTTATTTTAACAATGTTAATTCTTCTAATTCATGATCAGGGACTATGTTTCCATTCTTTTGCATCTCTTTCTATTTATTTTAACACCTTTTCATAATTTTCATTGTATAGAACTCACTTCCTTTGTTAGGTTTACGCCTATGCACTTCTTTTTGTTGCCATTATGAATGATATTTTCTTGATTTTCTTCTTGTATATCTAATTTACATAAAGAAATGCAACTTTTTTATGTAAGTTGATTTTGTGCCCTGACATGTTACTCTATTGATAATTACAATTTCCAGTGTCAACATTAGGGTTTTCTATGTATGTCATTTGAAGATAGTATTTTAGCTTCGTTTCCATTTTGGATTTCTTCTATATCTTTTAATAGATCTAGCTTCAGCAAACCAAGTCAAATAGTAGTGGTGATAGTGGACATCCCTGTCTTGTAAGCAGGTCTTAGAGGAAATGCTTTCACTACCAAGTGCAATTTTTACTTTTATTTTGTTGATATGGTGAATTACAGAATTGATTTTCAGATGCTGAAGTATTCATGTGTCCCTAGAAAATCCTACTTTGTCATTATGTATGATCATTTTACATATTGTTGAATTTGTTTTGCTAAGATTTTGTGGAGGATTTTTTATATCCACATTTATCAGGGATAGCAATTTATAATTTTATTTCTTATGTCTTTTTCAAGCTTTAGTACCAGTCATATTGATGTCATATAATGTGTTGGGAAGCATTCACCTTTTCTCTATTTTATTGAAAAATTTGGCATGGATGTTTACTTCACTTTGAGGATTAGGTAGAATGCACCATGAAACTCCCTCAGTTTAGACTTTTACTTTGGGGAGACTTATCTAATGTAAATATAGCTACCCTTGTCTTTCATTGGGTCCCGTTTCCTGATGGAGTTGTTTTCCAACAATTTATTTTTAAGTCTATGTTTATCTTTGTAACTCAGATGTATCTCCTGGAGATAGCAGAAAACTGGATTTTGGTTTTTGATCCAACTGGTCATTCCTTACCTTTTGATTGATTCATTCATTCCATTTACATTTAGGGTGATTATTGATGTATGAGGTTTTGTTATTGCCACTTAATATTTAGTTTTTGGTTCTATGTCGTTCCCTGATTATATTTTGTGAATTTCCTTTGATTTAAATACTCTAGTCCAGTTTAGCATTTCTTTTATGGGAAATCTATTTTTCTGGAAAGACCTTTATTTCTTCTCATATCTGAAGGAGAGTCTTGCAGACAATTTTAATCATTAATTATTCTTTAATACAACATTCTATTCTCTCCTTGCCCTTAGAGTTTCCTCTGAGAGATTTGATTTTAAGAGTAAGATATTTATCAACTCATTTTCCCCATAGCCAAATTTTCTTTCATTAGGGGCAATATAACCACCATTATGAAAATGGTACTTGGTAGAAGGGAAAATTATTGCCCAGAGGGAAGAATTGTTTTTCCTTCAGATTCTAGGTATTCATCCTCTCTCATTTTTCCTTAGTTAAGAATAATATTTTTTAAACTTTTAAAAAAAATATTTATTTAGTTATGCATACAAGAGCTAGGTTACAGGCCAGAGTCGTGGGAGGTGAGAGGATTCACCAGAAACAGAGTGGGGAGCAGAATAGGCATATTGACTGAAATAAACTCCTGAGGGGAGCAGCCAGTGTGGCAGAAGAGGTCTTCTGAGCTATGTGGGGTCCCCTTCCTGGCATTTTATCGAACATGCACTGCTGTGCCACTATGCTTCACACTGTGGCACTCAACCCACTGCACCACCAGGGAGGCCCCAATAATATATATATTTTTTAAAGTAAATCTATGTCTCCGGATATTCATCTCTAGTTAAATATCAAACAAGTTATTTTCTTGTGAATTATTAATAAATTTTCATCCTATAATATAATTTGAACATTTTAGTAATGCTAATTTTAGTATACATGTATCCTCTACAAGAAATGATTTATGTTACTATCTATGGCAGTATCTAAATCTATACCTATATTCTAGAATCATTCCAGTGCAGTGTTTTTTGTGAATTTTTTATAGTTTCATCAGATGAACCTACATGTAATTTAAGGTAAAATTATACATAGTACTTCTCCTTTTATACATATTTTTAAAAGAAACCAAAACTGTTTCCTTATTCTTAACAGCCACTTGATTTGTTTACTAATATATAATAACTCTAGGCTTATAATACTTCATATTTATGGTAAATTGTTCACATTTATCCTTTCCTCATCATTCAAACTATTCCAATGTTAGAACATCTCTCATACTCTCACCCCTTACCTCTAAAGTTACCTCTCTGCTTTAGTTTATCTATACCAACTCATTCATTTTCACTGTTAACAGGATAATCTCAATAAAACAAAAGTATATGACTGTAGGATTCATTTATTGTTTTAAAAATAATTTATCTTTAAAGAACTGGGTACAGGCCATAGGTGTGGAGGGTGAGAGGATTCACCAGAACAGAGTGGGGCATAGAACAGACAGATCTACTGAAATACTCTGCTGAGAGGAGCAGCGGGCAAGACAAGAGAGGTATGCTGTACCATGTGGGTTTGCGACCAAACTTGTGCTGTAGTGGCTGCAGATGCTTCATAGTGAGGTGCTTAACCCCCTGTGCCACCAGGGAGGTCCCCAGAATCATGCACTTTAAAATTACTCCTCATTCCTGGGTCTCTCTGGTGGCTCAGTGGGTTAAGCAATACCTCTGAGGAAAAACTGCAGCCATTGCTGCATGAGTTCAATCTCTGCCCCATGCCAGGGTGGGGTGACCCACATGGTATGCAGCCTTCTCCAGTCACACCACTGCTCCCCTCAGCAGTGTGTTTGGTCAATCTGCTTGTTCTGCTCCCCACTCTGTCTCTGGTGAATCCTTTTACCTCTTCCCACAAACCCCTAGCCTGCACCCCAGTGTTTATATGCATAAATAGATAAATCTCTTCAAAAATTACTCCTAGTTCCTCAAGAAATAATGTTAAGCCTCTTGATCTGGTCATGAAAACTTGAAAATGGTCTAACATATCCATCCTGATTTTCTAGCTACTCATATCCAATATTAAAGCTATATAAGTTCATCATATTAAGCCTCTTTTTTAATTACTACATATGGCTATATATTCTTTTAAAGATTTATTTATTTATGAATACAAGAACTGGTGTATAGGCTACAGGTGCAGGGGTTAAAGGATTCACAAATGACAGAATGGGGAGCAGATATATTGAAATACACTGCTGAGGGGAGCAGCAGGCCAGAAAGGAGAAGTCTGCTGAGCCATGTGGGTCAGCTCCCTGACCTGGGATGGAACTGGTGCTGAAATGATGGCAGATACATCATAATGTTGAAATTTAACCCCTGTGCCACCAGGGAGGCCCATATGTTGCCTATATTTTTCTGAGCCTTTATATATGTTGCAGATCCTTTATTACTTCCTTAAGTCAACCTTCTCAAACTTTACATCTCCTCTTTTGTAAAGTCTTCCTCTACTCTATCTGGAGTTTTACCACATTAGCTCAGTTTGCACTACTTTAACAGAGCAGTAACTTCCATTATAACAAATACAGTATTGTCAGATATTTCTATATGTCTGTTTCCTAGATTATTCTTGATCGCAAAATAGTTTAATTCATTTAAAATCAACTGATCCAACTCATTAGATACCTCTATATGAATAAATAAATTAATATATAGATATATATTAATAAACGAAGAAAAAAGCTGATGAGGGAGGAAAGTGGTAAAATGAAGGAGTCTGCCAAAATAAAAACAGAGCAAAAAGTCACTAAGAGTTACCAATACAATTGATCTAAAGTTAATAAAATTCAGTTTTTGGAAAAAAAAAATTTCAATCAGTTCATTGTCTTTTGTTTTAAAAGAAAAAAAAATAGCCAAAGTATTCTAGTTAGTAATAATTAATCATATTTTCTTAGTAAGCAACATAGTAGTCTTATAAAATGTTTCAATATGTAAGAAAACATTACTGGTTTTCAGGCTCCTTTAAGTTTAATGCTCATGAAAACAAATCCTTAAAAAATGAGTTCCCCCAGAGAGGTACTTAATATATTTGAGTAAAATCAAAGTATTTTCTATTTTCTAGATTTAATTTTAGCATATCATGTTATCTCAGAGATAAATGAGCTAATTTCCTGTAAAATCTATTATTAATTTTGCCAATTATATGTAAAATACCAAAATGTCTGATATCATGCATTATCTATTTAAATTAGGATAAGTAACTCAGCAAAATAAAAGGATTGTTTTTTGAAATTTAAAACTTGAATGTGGACTTGATTTTTTTTTTCCGCTTAAAGTCTGTCTAAACCATGTTTTCTATCTAAGCCTCGTTTTGCTATTTATAAGACATTCTGATTCTTCTTTTGGATGTAAAAATGTAACTAATGCCTTTTAAATCTGTAAAGCTTTATTCTGGTGTGAGTTTTAAAAAAGAATAGAATCTCTAGGTATACGGATGATTAATGAGAGAAATAGAAGCATTGAAACACAAAGCATATATTGGCATATATATGCTTAACTGGAGTATTGTGAAGGAACTGGAAAATATCAAAGGTTGAACACATATAGAAGTAGTTCAGATTTTTCCTCACAGTTATTCATAATGCCTTGTCTTAGTTAATAAGAGATAAGGTATAATTTCAAAGAAAACAGTTTTCTTTAAATATATACATAGAAAAAATATATAGAAAAAACAATATATATATAGAAGTTTATTCTACTTAGTATAAATAAGAGGGTCAATTACTATGTCTGTCAGATGGTCTTTCCTATGCTTTGCATTGGAAAATAAAGGAATATTGAAGAAAATAAGAAAACGTGTGAGAATAATTATATAGCTTAAGTGGTCAAGTTAATATATTAAGTACTTTTTATAAAATCTGAAATCATAAAAATATTTCACTCGAGCTTACTCATTAAACATACACTTTACCAATAAGCCCTGAAAAATTCTGCTGTGAGAAGATGAGTCATGAAGAGATGAAAAGCACAGGGTTTTGACCAAAACTAGTGATCAGGTATTTTGTTGGGATTAATATCGCCACACCCAATTATACTTTCAATTTTGTGTGTCTCCATTTTGCCAACACTAGTGTTTTTTTAATTCCTCTCTATATTGTTTTGTTGACTTTCCTATTCTATTTTTAGAAATGAACCAATCAGTAATGAAAATAGCCAAGATAATTTTAATGTAGAAAATTAAAAACAACTGAGAAGCATAAGCAATAGGTTAGTCCACCTATCATCTATCTATCTATCTATCTATCTATCTATCTATCTATCTATCTATCTATCTATCTATCTACCTATCTATCTACTCTTCCAACTATGTTTCTGCTATGACTGTATGTACAACTTTCAAACTATATTTATACTAAAATGCCAATTCATTTCAGTGTATTCTGGAACACAATAGCTTATTTCATTCATATCAATGTGAAAATAGTCGTATTTAATATAGGGCAGGCTATGGTTGGAAGCTTAGTTAAGGTTGTATGTAGAAAGGGTTAAAAAAAAATCTCCAGTGTAATAAGAATGAAAATATAGCCAAGGGAAAACAGGAAGATTGCAAGTAATTAGGCAGTCCAGGGTTGATTTCCTTCCTGTACCAAACAATCTAGATGATTTCTAAAATCTCCACAGCGAATGTGAACGAAATTATGAGGCAAAGAAAAAGATAAGAAATAATTAGACAAACACATCTGCTAGTACACTGCAACACAAAGTACCTTAAATAAGTTTGAAGCATCTGAAACCAATAAGCAATATTATGACTAAAGAAAATGGAATATGACTGAAATAACAGTGGATTGCACATTAATAATTGACCAAAGAAACTGCATATATATTAACTTTGAAAAATTTATGTAAAAATAAATGAACCAATGGAAAAATGTATTATTATAATAACTAATGAAAGTAAATTATCTTGTGATTCATTTTCACTATTAATGATCTGAAGATAAAATGCTTCCACTTTTACACTATTTGGCAATGAGATGCTTTGAATCATATCTAGCTCTGCCACATACAGTGACTTCGGGGAATACAGAAGTGACCTTCACTAGGCAGCTTTGTAGGGGGTTAGCACAGATCTTTGATTGGGTTTGAAATTCTGTAGGTGTCTCATCATTTTTCTATGGATATGTCTGTTTCACTCCTCTTGTTCCCTCTTAGCAGAGAAGTTTTATGATTCTGTCTATATTCAGTCTTAGAAAATAACATTGAATGCTGTTTCCTCACAATCACGGTGCCGAGTCAGACACTGATAACCATGTGCTCTCTGCCGGCATTCCCACATGCTATACCTGCATGCTTGTGCCACTGTTTACAGGATCACATGAGGGATAAGCATGGGTGGAGGCGCAGAGTACTGGGGATGCATGTCAACTAGTTGGATTGGGGGAGTACAGGAGTCCTCTTGAGGGGCTCATGGATGCAACACGTTTGACATTTGTGAGTCAGTTACTTGAATACTCTTGCTGAGAGCCCCTGGAATGAGCTATGAGTTGCTATAAGTCCCTGCCCTTTACCCCTGATCCTAATGCTGTGCCATTTGAGTTAGCTGCTTGGCTGGGAATCAAACTCATACCTCAGTGGTTGGAGATAGCTTGAGAGCACTGACACTAACCCCTTCACCAAAGGAAGGTCCCCCATTTGTGGTTTTATATTGCTGAGGGCATGGCTTTAGTATAGTTTACAGAACCTATAATGTATTAATTGTGAAATATTTCACTGTAACGTGATTTGGATACGCCTGGTTAGACTACGTTTGCATGTAAGATAATCAACTATTTTCAGTTGTGATTATGTCTATAGATCCACATTATTTAGTTTGGAATTTTGACAAGAACTATATCTAGGTACTGCCATAATACAACTTTCAGCTAGTCTTACATTTACTCTGTATATTAGAAAAGTGTATTAATTTACTGAAAGTTACTGATGGCTTTCAAAACAGGAATTTTAAAGAATTTTTAAATTTTATTTTCTATTAAATAAATGTATTATTAACTTCATATATAAATATGTTAGTCATTTTACATTTTTTAAAGCATGATATTGTTCACCTAATTTATTTTTACAGAATTATAAAGATCACTCAAGTATTGATACTTCCTATTAAGTGCCAGCACTTGTTCATGTAAATTAAATTCTTTATTAAAATTTCAGTGAGAAGCCATACATATATTATGCATGGTTCTGTGCATAAACACATATATACACAACATTTATATAGTATATATATATTTCTTTTTAGTAGAAAAGAGTAACAATGTAATCAATATGAACAGGCATATCATCCTAACTCACAAAAACAGGCCATGAAAACATCATGTTTTTGATGTAGGCTCGTCGGGAATTACTCCTTCCTTACTCCAATCATGAGATTATAGTTTGAGAATCAAGTTTTGGTCCAGTTACAGGTCTATGATCTTAAAACAGCCAAAAATAACTCTTGTAGATTTTTAAAAGCAGTCAGAGCATGTAAATGTTTTATATCTAATTGTAAAGATGGGAAGAATGAGTTCATATATGCCAGTGCCACACAAAATAAACTAGAATGAGAATAAAGACAAGCTTAGAGAGGGGAAGAAATGAGAGTTAAAGATACTATCAGCTGCTTTAAAATCCTTGTTTAAAATCTTTCCTGAGGTCAAATCTACAACTGTTTTTTTTTCTATTATTTGATTTTTGTGTACTGATAAAAACTTTATTTTTTGCTTAGTTCAAATTAGACTTTTGAACTCTTAACTGAAATAAACTGTGCAAAAATATTCCAAAACATTGATTAAATGACATAATTTAAAAAAATAAATGATCAAACATGTATCTCCCTTATCCTTTCAAATGTTTTTTTCTTCTCTGAAGTTAATTTGATATTTGAGCACTAGAGGTCAACACAAAATGATACCATTTATCCACAGTAACTTTTTTTGTTATTTTCCCCTAGTTTTAACAAACACTACAAACATCTCACTGAAGAGTTTATCTTTTGAGATTGCTTTCATTCTTGATAGATATCAGGGTACCGGGGTGAGGAGGAAGAACAAGCTGGGGAAACTAAAAACAGTATGGTTCAATACCAAAGTATTCATAATAAGAGCTTGTTAAATTTAAGAATAAATTTATTTAAAATAGCCTGGAATAAAAGCTCTTTATATTTTATGTCCTAGTCTCAGTAACAACTTAATACTGCAATGAAAAATAATAAATTGTATTATTTAAAATTATGACAATACATTATCACCCCAATTATAGTGAGAAAACTGAAAGAAATTATATAGCTCAAGGAGTTAATTTTTGTTACTGTTTAAAAAGGAAAAGTGTATAATGAAACAGGAAATTAAGTAGAATATCACTGAGAGTCCAACGCATTTATGTACAATACTGCCTTTTCTCCCAGCACCCCTTGTCAATCTTATAGGACTTTATAGGAATTCATCTACAGATTACTAATCCCAGGATTTAAATCAGATATTGTGATTTCAAGGAAGCTCAGAAAAACATTGAAGTAGAGTATTTCAATTTCAAACATAGACAGTCATGTAAATCAAGTCAGTCAGGTTGTGCAAAACATCAAACTGAACACCCCCTATCAGTAAAAACAAAACAAAAAAAAAAAAAAAACTGTCACAAACATTAAACAACATATTATCACTCACTGTCATTCTCGTCTTGATGAATATTAGGGCATAACTTAGAATATGTGCCAAAGATAAGAACCAAGCTGCTTGTGTTATCAGATATGTTTATCTAATTAATATCATGTATAGCAAGTATTAAAATACAAGCTGTATAAAGGAAGAAATCTAAAATTAATTGGAAATATATTAATTTAAGAGAGAATGAAGAGGAAATCAGGTTACACTTAATGTAATAAAACACAATGCTTATGCATTGAAATTTTCCTTTCATTTGTTTTGCTTTCCCACTCTTTTTTTTTACTTTCTCCCTTCCAATATTTAATCTATTTTGTTAAGGGAAAATTTGCACATAAGACAAAGACATATTTTAATTGCTCTATTCAATGAGTTTTTTTTCTTATTTAGTAGTTTTTTTCAATGAAATGTATTTGATATAACACATTGTGTAAATTTGAGGTTTATAGCAAGCTAATTTTGTACATTTATATGTCACATATAATTACCATTAGATTTAGCAAACATCCCTGTCAAGTCTCTTATCTTTTTTTTTTAATTGGGAATATTGAGCCTCTTATCACATTCAATCCTTACATTACAGTATTAGTGTCTATAATCACTAAACTGTGCATTAGATATCTGGTACTTTTTTATGTTAATTTTAAGTTATTTTTTTCCCCTAAGAGTATCTCTCTTTTTCACCAAGTTCCAGTCCCTCATAGCTACCTATACTCTGCTTTTATGAGTTTTTTTTAATTTCATATATAAAGGATACCATAATGTGTTTTCAGTTCTCCGTCTGATTGATCTCACTTAGCATAAAACAATAAAGGGGCAAAGGAATACTTACAATATAAACCTAGTATTTGTTTTTATAACAAGTAACTAAGTCTGCTGGACTAAATGAATAGAGCAGACACAGACTCTGACATTCTCAAGTATGTATTTCACACCTCTTATTTTTAGAATATTTTCTTTAGTATTCTTACTGTCAAAATAAACAAGTCAGATTGCAAAATGAAATTTCTCCCACTCAAAGAATCATAATAACTGTCAAAATAGTAATGCATGAGAAGTGTTTCCCCCCCCCACAAATATGGTTTAATCCTATGACTATTTATTGTAAAATCTAAAATGTATACTAAATGGGAAGTTTCTAATTTTCTTCTATAAGACTATAAGTAACTTTTTTTTACTTTATATTCCTTTAAGAAAAAAATTCAATAATAAATAGGTATACAATAAATTTATTGAATATATACATTCATTGAACTCCATTAACCCAGTGGTTCCGTGAAGGAGGATGGCTTTAAGATGGCTTTGGACTGAATTCTAATAGGTGGTTTGCATTCCTTTACAAGGCATTTATATGATAAAAACAACCACAAATTGTGCTACTTTATTGTATCATATCCACTTTCTTATAATTATTGGTTTGTTACTTAACCCCATTCCTACTTTATTAGTAGCATAGGAAAAACTTTATGTTTACATGAATGTCCTCACTTTTCTTTGATATTATGGTAAATAATGACAGAATTTGAAAAATCAGGGTCATACATATATTCCCTACCATATATGAACACCGAACCATAGTATTATCAGAATTATTTAAATTGCTGGAACTTAATATAAAATTTAAGTACCTCTTGTCCCCTCAAGACAGACAAAGAATATGGAAAAACAAGGGAACACAGGGTTTATCCTTTGTGTATTTCCTTGCAGTAGACAGATGGTATTCTTTCATTCATTGAAAATTTTAAGCAACTATATTTTTATGAAATACTCCAGTACCTTGTGACATACAAAAATAATACATGACCATGACAACCAGCGTCTCTCTTAGAGGATCGATCATACAGATGAGTAGGGTTCAGAGCTGAATGGCATACATTTTAAACTTGCATTAATTTTTTAAGTCCCAGGATATGAGAATTAGATGAGTAGTTACTTTTATATCTGTCAGGAGATCTCCTTGAGTGTTATTCATTCATTCATCATGCATTTTAAGTATCTACAAAACTACAGAAAAATACTATGATGCCTTTTGTTGACATATCAAAGTTGTGAAAGTTTGAAGGAAGTAGTAAATTATTCACACTGAAGGATATGTATAAATTTAAGCAGTAGGACAGTTCAGGTCAGGTTTGATAGATGAGTTATATACAAAGAAAAGAAGAAAAATAAATTAGGGATCAATATGGAAAAAGCACAGAATATACCTTGAAAGTTAATGCTATGTTCGAAATGATGGAATCAGCAAACATATGAGTGAAATTAGCTCAAGGTGATATTGGAAAGGTAGTTTGGAGCCAAATAAAGTCTGTATAACATAGAAATAAATTTGAACATGATTCTTCAGTTAACAATAAGTTTATAATATTTTTTCTTGAAATCAATGTAATAGTTATCAAATACTTTCTATGCACCAAAGCATATAAGAGTGATATCTAAAAACAAGGGCAAGTACTATAGAAAATACTAAATGGCATCAGAAAACTGGTTGTGGAAAGGGATGCTGGCCTGAATAGCTGTACTAATATATCAGGTCCTTCACAGATCTAGATACAATCATACAGAATACCATGGTTTATTGAAGCACTCTGCAAGATTCATGTTAAGAGGGACAACTGGGTATATATTTTAGGCTTTACTATATATTTAGACATAAAATACTCTGTCATCACATCTTATTTTAGTGCTAAATAGCCATGGTCAATCTACACATGAATAGTGTTGTTTTTGTCAATAAGTTTTACTTATAAGAATAGTCAGAAGGTCTTATTTGTCCTGCATGTCATAAATTGCTGTTTCTTTATTTAACACAACGAGAGAACCCTCTGGAATTTGTCTTCCCTATTGTTACAGTAAGGCCATATGACATGCTGTACTTACCTGTAGCTTTCAGGAAATCTCCAAAGCTACCTGCAAGTTCATTTCAAGAGTTAACTAGAAAGACTAACAGAACTCACTGAAAATATTAAACACACTTATATTTTTATTTTGGCAAAAGAACACTGATTAATATTACCAAAGTGAAGATACCAGAAATATGAAGTGTCTCCCAGAGAAATCATGGTCAGCACTAACTCTTCACAGTCCTTATTGGGCTTATAGGCACAGAGTATTTCCAGAACTCTCAGGGAAACTCAGCTGCACTGATAGTCAAAGATTTTATTGGTAGTCAGTAGCCATGGTTAAATGCTCTTGCTATAGATCTTAGTTTCCAGGTATTACAGTTACTGAACTCATACTGTAGGATCACAAAATCCCAAGATAAAACATACTACTAGGTTAAATCATGTGATATGACTCAAGGTCCCCAAGTAAACAAAAATTCTTTTATCAGGCAGGATATGCAAGAATTGAGAGATTGCTGCCCAATGACTGACTGAAAAGGATTGGCTCTTTGTGTACAAGATTATTTCTTTACTACACACCATCTTTTCCTAAAATCCTAGGGCTTCCATAGCAAAACATAACACAATATGGCTTAAAAGAACAGGGACTTATTTTCACACAATTCTAGAAGAACAAGGTCCAAGGTAAAGATATTTATGGGACCATACTCCTCCTAAACTACCAGGGGATGACACCAGACATATTGTCTAGGATTTACCCAAATGACCTTATTTTAAATTTATTATCTGTGTAAAGAATCTATTTCCAAATGCTGTATATACTAGGTTAATGGGGACTTAAACTTTAATATAATTTTTGCGGGGACACAACTCAAACATCATTGGTATGTTGTGAGGATTACATAATATATATGAAATGCAAAGCATAACACTTAGCAAATAGAAAACAATTTATATTTGAGATCTTGGAATGAGAACAAATCCTTGAGGTCTAATATGCATTAGTTTTTCTGAGAATTAAGTGCAATATAGCCTACAGAGTCTTTGCTATGTAAGTCCATATCACTGAACAGGTCATGGATTGATACAGCAAATTAGTGTTTCAGCCTTTGAGGATGAGATACGTGTGTGTGTGTGTGTGTATGTATGTGTCCTCAAAATGTATGGATAATAATAATAAAAAAAGGAGAGTATGTCACAGATGATACTGAATTTTTAAAAGTCCAGGTTAATATCCTATGACATTCAGCTATATGAACATTTATCATACATTTTGCAATGCCATATTTGTTTACTTATGACTTCTTAAGTCATGCATGGAACAACTGCCTTCATATGTGTCATGAACAAGGTCTTTCTTGGCAAGTGATGTACACCTAATACTTGATATTTTTATTCAATCAATTTTGTTATTTTGAATATTAAATTGTTAAACAAATGGTTACCACAGAGGCATAGATGGCAGAGAACAGTCACTTCCTCGAATATGAGAAATAAAAAGTCATTAACTGTTATAGGAAAAGGTGTTTAAGGAATTGTACAAAGGTCAAAATATACTTTAGGAAAACACAGAGGTGTGTAGATCTTTTGCAGAAAATATCACAGAAGTACAAGGCCACAAAAGAGGAAATTTTGTGTATAATTTAGATCATTTGAAAGGTTTATAGATTTTGAAATTTTAAAGAGAAAATGTAATACATTTTCTTTTGTTTATGCAATTAGATGGAGGTCTCAAGATCTACACAGTTTCAAACAAAGGAATTTTATAAGTGAGGAAAATGCATGCAAACATAGTTTTGCTTTGTGTTATCCACCTCCTATTTAATTTTCACCACCTGCTTTGCTTACATGAATTATAGTCATCAATTTAATTGAATAGCTTGGAACAAAATTTATCTGTTGACAATTACCTTTTAGCCTTTAACATTAAAATCAAGATAGCTAAAGCAAGTCAGTATTATTTACTAAGTGTCAATTATCTACACACCATTATGCCAAGTTACCTGAGGAAATAATCCCTCACTGAAGAAAATTTAGCTACAGATATATAGATGATTGATAGAGAAAGAGATAATAAAACACATATGAAAGTAGAGCATTTGTTCAGTGTTGTTGCTGACTGAGGGAACAAATAAGCTACAATGTATTGTTGAATGTGTTCAAATATCTGCTTAAATCACACAATCCTAGACTTATTCTATGATCATCAATAATACACAGAACAAACTTTACAAACCTAAATTCAAGAATCCACAGACTTGATATCTCTTTCTTTGTCTCCAATTAAAGTGGTCCTTTTTTTTTTAACAAAACTAATGATTTTATAGGTTATAAGATATGCATATCGTAGTCAGAAAACAAAGATTTTAAGAAGAAAACAATGCATGGATTAGAATTGCTAACTATAAAGGGACAGACAATTTTTGATACAGTGATAGATTGATTTTTAGACTTATTTTCTCACCTAAAAGTAGAGTCTGATTGCATAATGTCCTAGCAAGTTTTCAAAGTCAAACTGGGGCATATATACTCCCGTGAATATTGAGTCTCTCTACTACCTACATGGCATAGACTATTTTTAAGAAATCATTTTTCAAATATTCAACTTTCTGCCTCAAATATCCCTGTGGTGCCTTGGTTCTCCTTTCCAATATTTCTATGTATTTTTTTCCCCAATCATCTCTCTGCTTTCACTTCACAATTAAGGCAAATTTTCCATCTTGAATTACATGACATAGCAATCCTACCAAAGGCAAAACCTTGGGGACTGCTGGTAAAAGGACAATTTGAGAGTGGATGCATCTGTTTGAGGGTCTAATAAGAGCAAAACAAGACATGGCAGGGGTCACTGTCTATTTCTCCCCAAAACATAAACTCATCAGATACCCATCTAATCTATCTAGATATTCTATCACAGAATTCATTCAGAAGGAGGGCAATAGTTTTCACATTCACATGTAGTAACATGTTTAGAAGTAAAAATCAAATCAGATTTCTTTTCTGACCAAAAGAAAACTAGTTTTGACTGATTGACCTTAGGGATTGTTTTCTTCTAATTAGGTTATATTGCTGATTGTCTATAAAAAAACAGCTAAGTCTACACGAAAATACATTTAAAGCATATAAAATAAGCATTCAGGTTTTTGCAAATATCTAAATTTATGATAAAATATTTAGACTTCCACTTAAAGATGTGCTATGACTATGTTTTTCTCAAAATAATTTTAAGAGTTACAGAAACAAACTGTTTTAAGAATACACTATATAATTCTTTCGAACACTAAGGCAACTATTATTAGACAGAAAGAAAGTAGATAAGAACATCATAATACCAGTAACATTGAGATAAATAAAAGAAACAATTTGATATATGTCTCAATGCATGCAATCCTTTCAAGAATGGAAACAATAGATAAAGGACCATTCCTGGCTATCTGTATATTTCATATATTTACATTATTCTGTTACAAAAAGATTAAAACTAGCTTTCACTGTAAGCATCCCAGCAAGCACAGACAGTTGCAGTTCAGAAAGAAGAACTAGCCCAATTATGATTTACAAGCAAACACATCAAGAATAATAATCAAATACAAAACAGAAATTTCCTCTGGGAAGAGAAAAAAAAAAAAGAGTCTAAAGTTCTTGTGAAACAATACCAGATCAATCCACTTATTGAAAGGTCCAATCCATATAGACTTTCCTATTCTTTTCAGAAGCATACTGACCATGTTTATTCAGTGGACTTAGAGGAACAGTGATTATAAAGAAGTTCTCTTTGAAAGACTTTGAACTATGAGATGCAGACTGTATTACTAATGAAGCTGTAGTTACTGAGGTGAACTCATCTAACTTATATGAGAACCTTAATGTAAACAGCCTACCAAGAGAGATACACAGACATGCAAATATTTGCAGGGGAATTTATTACATTCTCTAAGGGAAAACAGATTAAAGTGGAAGGAAATGTACATAAGCCTTTTGACAGTGAAAAATATTAACCAAAAAACAAAGCTGTCAAAAACCATATTCCCAAGGAGTTGGAGGATGATTACAAGTTCCCAGAGCTGCAAAGTGAATCAAATAAATTTCATTTTATTATTTATTTGCTGAGAATGAAGTCTTGCTAGAAGAACAGGAAATATTTTTTTTTCCCTTTGTAAATGTTACCTTCCTTTTATTTATTTGAAGCAGCTGTTGGAAAACAATGAAATTTTGAGTCTATTGAAGATAATAGATTTTATTAAGCACAGATTTATTTGCATATACCAGTATAACAGACCCACAAGGGAAATCAGTGAACTAGAAAAGCTTGTTCAAAAGGAGTGTGTATGTATAGACCAGAGGGCAACAAGATGGTTCATTTCTGGGTCTGATACTCACTTTGTCATTATTAAATTCCTTGCTAATATATGATCCAATTTAATTCTGAATTTCAAGTTTGATGGATAATTTAACTGAGCTGGTTATTCCTCTCATTACTCTGAGAGACAACCTTCTGTTGGTGGTGATCAATCTGGTTACATTTTCTTAAATCCACATTTTCATGTTCTATCTAATGCTAAGACATGCCTATGCCAGCATGATCATTACAGGACAATAGGCAATATTTCAATGCCTAAGTAAAACAGATTTAATTGCCAAACAAGATTTCAAGGAACTGAACTTCATTTTAATCACAAACAAGCTGCAAGGCAATTTTCAATTACAGCAAGCTTTTTATTTTTCTCCAGCTGTGTGTCCCTGCTGATTCCCGAAATTACATGTAAGTTGTCCCAGATTTTGAAGTGGTGTACCTACTGAGGTTTTTTCTTTTGTCAACTGATGAAGTATCTGTGATTAGGACCTAAATAAATTGGCATTTATGTGATACCCTACCCTGTATATATTAGGAGATGGTAAGTGAGCATGAGGAAGGTCTGAGTTATCCCCCAGTGACGGGGGTGTTTCTAATTAGGCTCACCTCATCCCCAAAGACATCAAAAGATATGTGGGAACTAAGCCCTAGAAAAAGTAATCTGTTGGGTATTAAGCCAATCAGGTCAATAATACATTGTATTTTCAAAGTTTTACAAACTTTCAGGTTTTAGGAAACTTTGCCATGTACAGATGAGTTTGTATCATAATAGTTGTCTTACTGCAAAGCTTGGATGTGGGGGAAGTTGAGATATAATTCCTTAACTTTGGAGGAGCTAAAGAAAATATGGCTCTTAAGAGCAAACAAAGATAACATTTGAAGATGCAAAGGAGCAATGTAAATGGAACACAGGAAAAAAGAGAACATTTTAACTTGTAAAATGGATTTGTTTTTCTTATTTCTTTACCACTTTTCTATTTCTTCTTCCTTGTCCCTTTATTTATTCCACACTCACTAAATATATAGTTGTTAGAAATTATATGAAATGGTATTGCTACTTTTGCTAAATATTGTCACCCAACAAAGATACAGTGATATAGAGGGATTTTAATGAAATAGGAGATCAAGACTACTCAAATAAGTCAAAGCACACCAGAGATTTTGAGTAAAAACAGAAACATGATGTCTTATTATTTCCAGTCAAATTTCTGTAATTTTACGACACAGATATGGAAGAGAGTGGCTTAACCTAGAATCAAGGGAATAGCATAAAAGCAAAAAAGAAAGGAGTAATTGGGTTTCTGAGTTATAATAAATTGTGAATACATTTTAGACTGAGAATGATAGGTTTATGTAAAACTGTGGAAGATTTTATTCTCATATAAAGAAAGCTATCAAAAAACAAGACCACTGCATTAAAAAAAAATATATATATATATATGGTTTTGGACCTCCTTGGTGCTACAATGTGTTAAACACTGAACTTTGAAGCCAAAGCAGCCACTGAAGCACAAGTTTGATCCCTGCTGGCCCAGGAGATGACCCACATGGCATAGCAGACCTCTCCTACCTCGCCCACTGCTCCCCTCAGTAGTGTATATCAGTCTATCTGTCTGTTTTGTTCCCCACTCTGTCTCTGGTGGATCCTCTCACCCTCCACACCTCTGGCCTGTACCCTAGTGCTTGTATGCATAAATAAAAAAATCCATAAAAATTGTTTTAAGGACACTAATGGAGATACAGTACCTGCATATAGCAAAGGAGTTAGAAAATGGTAGCAAAGAAATCACTGGCAAGAAGTTTTACTAAAATTCAGCTGTTTAAAGTCTGAGACAGAGACTGACTGTAGTACTTAATGTCTGGTAGAGGTGTTGACTGTGAGACTTAATAAAGGTTAAACTTGGAACGTGTATAAGTAAATTCTCTTGGGTAAAATGGGTAAGTTATATGGTGAAGAACAGTGTTGGGCTTTCAATGGCTAGCTCAATTGTAGTATATTAAATTATGTCTAACATTGGTTTAAATTTAGAGATCCAAAGGCCTTAATTATTATTTTTTTAATGTTTTAACTGAATATTATGAGTAGAGGATTAAATAAAAAGACATACAAACATTTACATAACACGTATTAACTTTAACATGTCATGAATTTGGAGATGAATAAAACAGAACCTATTTTTTTCTTATAACTGTCAAGATTTCCTACTCATTAGCATGCTATTACCACCCCAAAAAACAGCAATTTAGGAGTTACCTCTGAGAATAGTGCTACCAAGATATGGTAAAGATTTCTACATGGGGGGGAGGGGAAGGATGGGAGGGAAAATTGGGGGATAAGGGCAGAAAGAGCACAAGGGACTGAGGTGATGGTGCATGGGTGGAATGGTGGTGGGTACTCCCTGGGGATAGAAATGATTTCAAATATAATTAATTAAATAAAAAAAAGTTGGCATATACAGTAAAAGAAATAAAATGCTTTATGAATGAAAAAAATAAAGGGAGTTATTTTTTAGTTGTAGGCAGTTCAAAATTTTACAGAAATTTTTAATGTATCTATAAATTTTAATTCATAGAAAAATTTTTGATCCTGAAAACTACCTCAGTCCTGTTACATAATTACCATGTTGTGTAACTTTAATTTAATTTTCAGGTGAATGAATCATAGTCTCTTCTAGTCATGTATTTGTGATACATAGTCTCATGTCTCATGGTTTATTGAATGTCTGCATCTTAATCACATTACTAAGTTCATTTTATGATTTTATGGCCAAATCACATAAAATTACACTTTTAAAGTAAATACATGAATGCCAAATGAACCATACATACATGTAGATTTAGGCATGCAGTTGAATTATTAATGGATGTATGTGTATGCTGCACTTGAAATCAAAATGGATGGCATAGTAAAGAACATTTGCAGAACATGAAGAAATCATTCATCAGTTAACACACAATTGGAAGTTATAGGTTAATAATTATAATAAAATCTCCTACTTTTTCATTGTCAGCAATGCTATGATTGTGAATTAATTAAAATCAAGGTAAGTTTACATTGGGTGTATTATCCAATAATTAACAAATTCTGGTTTATAAAACAGTGCTCATGGATATTTCACTTAAAAATGTTGCCTAAAGCATTTTATTGTGAGTCCATGTCTTTATTTCTATAAATTATTACTAAGTGTTTAATATATATTCCAGTTCACTTCAACTGGAAAACCAACAAAAATAATTTAAAAAATTTAATAGGATAAATGTATTTTGATGGGATGCAGAAGGTTTCATATAGGGCACTGACCCAAAGAGCATGTTCTTCGCCCCCTAAAATTCACTAGAACATAAGGTGTGGTTGAACCATTACTAGAGAGACTCATGCATCAAGGAAAATATAACCTGGCTCCCTAAAGGGATTTAGGAGCAGACATTTAACCAGTAAATTCATGAGGCAGCAAGAAGGAGAGCGTGTCAAGCTTTCTCTGCATTGGGCTCCACCCAGACATGCACTCAGATGTAGGCCCAAGTAAGCATGTGGGCTCTCGGTTTTCTCCCTCCAGGAAATTGTGAGATAATCATTAGTTAGGACCTAATGTTTTTTATTTATTATGGCACCTTATGGTCAGTGTGTTGGGCCAAATCGTTTGGATAGGATAAGCCAGTTCATGATTCAGTCCACCTGTTCAAACAGGACTTGGAGCAACTCATCTTACCCACTTATAATTCTCTTACATAGGTTATCTCAAAGATGTTTTATTTGCTCACTAATTTTTTGTGAGTCTATCATTTAGGTATTTTACAACTGTATAGCATATATTGAAAAGTCAACGTTTGTATGTCTATGGTGAATAAATGAAATTAATATCACAAGAAATAGTTTCACCTTGAAATGGGTATCAATTTACTCTATTTTAGAAGTTCACATTTCACTGGCAGATTTATTCTGCTATTGGATATTTTAATAACTAATTCTAGTTATAAAATTCAGTGCAGTACTTATTTTTGGCATTAAAATACTTTATTAAAGAAAAGGGGAGTAATGAATAACCTAAATTGTAAATTAACTTCAGTAGGTCACAGTGCTTTGTAAAATACTCAATACAAATTGAATTTGAGATGTGTTGCTTGTTTTATTTTCATAAAACTAAAAGATAAATATAGCCTTGGTATTATGATGAAGATAGTATTATAGCAGGCTTTATGTTTTCACTGGGCTGGATTTATTAGAAAGATACTGGAAAATTCACACACCTGACACTGGTCAGGAACTAACAGAGAATTAATAAAAAAAATGGGAGGAGAAGCTGAAATAACTTGTAATGCCTCAGATACACTGATTATTCTACATTTCATTCTAAACTGCAGCCTTCTAACATGGTCATCTGATTTTTTCCCTAATGTGATTCTGGGTCTTTGAACCACTGCTTCAAGATTCACAGTAGCTAATAAGAACATCTTATTAGATAATCCTACATTATATACCTATGACCAAACTTAGTGGAGAAAGGAAATATCTTTCATTTGAGAAATTTGTTGTAGGAAGAACACTAATTCTGAAACCATGCCTTGGTGGTTTATTGAAATGTTAGCTAATGGGATGCTGATAAGTACAAAGGAGATAGCATAATTAAGAAAAAAAGATATATTACTTCTGCTCTGAACTACAGTTTTTATTATCAAAAAAGTTATGAAAAGATGTATGGTTGTAGCTCCAAGTTAAAAACAGTTTTGTAGTCACTATTAGTTGTTGCTTCCAACTTTACCACAAATAAGAACAGACTAAAATCAGTAACTCCTTTTTTAACCCATGAGAGAAAACATCAAGATAGTGCCTCAAAATCTGTAAAGGGAAGTGAATACAGTTATAAATGAGAACTGTTTAGCAGGAGAAACTGCTAGAGATGTAATTAGTAGAAAACATTATGGTAATCTTGATGATTGGCTAGAAGCTGAGAGTGAATTAACATGAGAATAAAATACTTCTAGGATTCTAGTCTTAGGTGACCTCCCACACTTCCCTGAGTTTAATTCTGGTAAAAATTACTGGAGCACATGTGAATTGGCTCCTGATGATGGCAGGCAGTAATATACATTTGGATAAATTCTAAGGGTGTGCTTTGATTTTATGCAGTGGATGGCAGAACCTCTTTCAGGGTTCTCAGTCTGCACATTGATAGGCACATCATCCTATCCATATCCTTAGCAACATGCAATTCTCGGAACTCTACCCATTGGGTTTTTATAGAGGTTTTATTACTTAGGTATGATTGATTAAAACATTGGTCTTTTGGTGACTTATTATACCTCCCATTCCTCTTCATGGAATGAAACTGAAAGTTCCAATATAATAATTATAGTTGGATTTCCTGGAAAACAGTCCTTTTGATTTTCTGAAAATCAACAACACATAGGTGAAGTGAATGGGGTTGATTTTAAATAATAATATACTCCACCTTTGTGACTGTGGAGCTATCTCAGGAACTCATAACTAAAGACCAAATTATGGCAAAAGATATTCTTCTTGCTCTTATCACTTAGGAAGTCTCAAGGGTTTTCAGTTTTTAGTAATGTATTTCAGAAGGAAAAAAATCTCTCACTCTCTCTCTCTCTTTCTCTCTCTCTCTCTCTATACATATATATAAATACACACATACACATCTTATAAATCAAAACATCACACGAGGTAAATGAGCATTTAGTGTGAAACTTTACATTACTACAAACATGATTTTATTGTGTTTTGTATTTGCTGCATATATAAATGCTAAAGGTTTCACATACTATCAATATAGGACCCACATTGCTAGCCTGCTATAAAATTTGTTTATGATTCACTTCCTTAAATCATTAAGATCTCAAATGTATTAGTTTAAATTTCTTAGGAAATAGACAATATGTGTATTAGGAAATGTATTTCAGAGCGACATCTCCAACAGTGAGGGAAGCAGATACTGGAAGGAAAAGTTGAACTGTGATGGGACTGCCACAGAGACTTTAGCCCTCCTACAGGTAGCTGTGGAGCAAGGGATGATGTTCAGAGCTAGATACAAATAATGGAAAGAAAGCCAGGTCTTACAGAACACCCAGCTATGGTGTGTGCAATGTGTTCATAATGTTCATGGCTAAAGACAGAAGGTGTTAACATTTTTTCTTTATTATTAATGGTTTCCATTTTTTTCTAAGACTAGCAAATTAGGAAAAAGTAAAAATAACTGTATCTATATCTCTTGACATATTTAGTATATTTCTAGAATAGTTGATTTTCAACTTCCAATATCATATGGTCTAACAGAGTTGGGAAGAGATGTGAATAGCCACAATTATAGAAATAAACAAGATATAAGTTCAAGTGCACAAATAAGAGGAAAATATAACAAAATATTTGGTGAGTGATGAGTTTTACATACTTAATGCACTTTAAAGTAAAATTTATTTAATTGCAACTACATAATTTAATTTTTAAACAGAGCCATAGCTAAAACCTGGCTCACATATTTTCTGAATATTTAAAATTTGCACTTTGCAGGCTGCTACAAGATAATTTTTGGGAAAAAAACACTGTCTCCCACCATTAGAATCAAGAAATATATGACTCATATTAAACTTAAATCATCACATTAATTTGTACTTCTCTCAATTGGCCTCTTGTGTTGGAAAACTAATAAGCTATAAAGTAATGTCACAGACATGTTCTGAACTCTTACATAAAACTGAGTTCCTCAGGTTTTTTCCTCTAGATTAGGAGTCTGGTATAAACACTAAAAAAATTATCAAAAAACAATGCATGTTTCACTGCCTCCTATATCTATTTTAGTGTGACATTTATATGATTATATCAACTTTCTAAGCTTTCTATGATAGACGACACCTGCAGTCCAATAAAATAGGGCAACCAGGTACAGATCCTGGGAAATGGACATAATTATGTGCTAGTCCTCCTATTTGATCTACCTGACAGTGTAAGAGCTCACATTAACTATGCAACTCTCAAAGATTTACATGCATTATGAAAATGAATACTATTATTCACATTTACTTATGATGAAATAGTTTGTGAAAAGTTAAGCAGATTGACCACAGACATACAGTTCTTATTGTGCAAGGACCCAAATTAAGCCAAGTTCTGTTAATTCAAGAACATATTAATTTCATGCATTAATTTCTCTAATTCAATATATCATCTACATAGATTTTAATCATTTAACTATCATACATTAAAGTGTCATGATTAACAATTTCACTAGATTCAGTGAAGCAGAAGTCATTATTTGTGTATTGCAGTTGTTTGACATATGGTTTTTAAAAATAATAGCAAATGTAGTGATCATTTGTATTTCCAAGGATATACAAATAAAAAAGCAAATGATACACCTTTCTATAGCTACTTTCATGGGAACTAAAGAGGGAACACCAAGTTAGGATTAGTAAGCTATTTACTAAGCAATGTCGAGACATTTTAAGTAGGTAGCCTAAATAATTCTAGTTGATTCAGTAGTTTAGGCCATGTTCTTGAAAAGTTGGATCAATATCATCGCTGATTTGCTCAATTGGTAAATTGGAGTGATTAATCTTGTTTTTAAAAAATAGTTTGGGGCCGGTAGAAGAGAGGGTAAATATCTTATAAAGATAAACAAGACAGACAACACTTACCTAATAAGAAAATACTAAGAATTCATCTTACTATCAATAGTGTATTTGTGGGCATATTTTCAGATACTTACAGAAATGTAAACTTTAATTTAAAATACAATATATTATCCTCTGATGAACAAGGAAATACAGTGTTTCACTGTAATTACTGATTACTATGGTGATGGTTTTGAAACAAGTTAGTAATTAATTTGAATAAATTAAAATCATACAATAAAAGGTGGGGTATCGCTTTAAGTTCAACTTCCCCTGAACTCTTGAAGATAATAAGATACAGCTGAGTGTAAAAGTTAAGTAACACTTGGGAGATTACAATAAATACTGTTGCCTAATTTTACACTGTGTTCTCTCTCCATTATATATCTATTCATCTCTCTACTTATCTATCTTCCATCCACTAACCTGTCATCCATCTATTAGTGTGTTTAAAAATTCTACAATGCAACAACTGACCAAGTACAAACAGATTGTGAACAACCGTCATTACATCAAAACATAAATATAGATGTATACACTTACATACACATATATATGTTTACAAAAATATTTAATGTAATTATTTTTACTTTTATAAAGCTAGAATTTGGAATGAGAATTGTATGATAGTGACAAAGTTACCTTAAATGTAAGGAAAGTCAATTATTTTATGATAAATATTCATTTAAAATTTGTTAATGTATGAAATCAAATATCTCTTTAGAAGGATTAGAGACATACAAGGGATTTTTACAGGCAGTTGAGTGGGGCAAAACTTAAGTGCCACATTGAGAAAGAATTTTAAAAAAAAATAACAGTAGAAACTTAAAGAGAAGTGTTCTTTAGTGATCAGTTTTCTTCAGTAGCATAAAACTTCTCACAGGGAGGAAATACCCATTCCAAAGTCAAAGTGGCTTTCCTGATACTCCTGAAGAGGCACTGTTGCTTCACAGCTCTCCTCAGGATTGGGAGATGTCCACTGGCCTTTAGTGCCATGTAATTCTCCATTGGAATAACTCTTGTTATTCCCTTCTAGCTTCCACGGATACCAAACCAATGAGCAATGTTTGGGTTCTACTTTTCATACATTCTCATGTCATCATTAATTGTCCAAAATGACAGTTCATTTCAACTCATGAAATTAAAACACTATTGCATCACTTGCAGTATATTAATATCTGGTTTACATATCCTTTTACTGGACAGTTCTTCCTCTTTGTCCTGAGATCAATACAAACTTTTTGAAAACTGGTGTGAAAATTTTTATAGTCCCTGAAAGTTTAATATAATTATTCATTTATTGGTGATAAGCCAGGAATAATTGTATTTAATGAGAACATCTCTATTACTATATATATGTATGTATCTATATGTGTCGATCTATCATCTATTTATACCTATCAATATATAGTGTTTATTATATACTTTGAAGAGGTCCAAAGAGGGTAAAACTTTTCGCAGATTATCTAGTTAAATATGTGGGCTGTAATACACACTGATAAATTATTGAATCAAGGAGGACTCAGAGTATACAGGAATTTTTTTAAAGTAGTAATAAGTATACACACATAATGCTGAATTATTTGTTAAAATAACTATAAATTCCCTGACTACTTAAAATGCAACTTCCTTGGAAGTATCAACAAAGCCTACAGACTTGAAATAAAAAGTTTTTGCTTAAACATTAAAATGTCCATCTATGTGTCTATCATTCTGTTTGACATGCATCCTCCTTAACATGCATCATCCTTAACAGAATTCAAGAATTTAATATTTTAAATAAACGGAGCAGTGTTTTTGGCTGAACAGACAACTTTGTGTTATTTAGTTACACTCTGATGTGAAATTACTTTGCTAATCTTTTTTTCCCTCATGGTTAAAATATTCTGCTAACCTTTATATCCCTTAGAGAGAGAAAGAGAAAATCTAGTTGATGTGAAAACAAGAGTGTGTTTTTACAATGAATAATAGTATTAATAATATATCAAAAACAAAAGAATTAGCTGGAAAAAACAGATAGAGAAGAATCTGCCTAAGTGGAATAGAGCACTGAAGAGAAACTTGAAAGCACTCTGGGTCAATCAAAGTGAATAGCACCAGTCTGAGTGGAAGTTCAAAGAAGGAACAAAATAAGTAACTTGCCAGAGCAACCAATATTCCTTTAGGACCACTGTTTTTCTTTTGTTTTGAAAGCTTTAGAAAATAATGTGTAAGGTATTTTTTAAAAACTTGGGATTCACTGGCTTAAGCTACTAAATCACAGTAGAATGCAGCATAAAATACCCTGGCATTTAAAGTATATGCACACACAAACAAACACATTTAGGAGCACAAGTTTTAAAGTTTTGAATTCCCAGAGTAATTTATAAAGCCATAGAAAGTCACTCTAATGAGCAATATATCTTAATGATGAAATATATTCAATCCAAGTATCTGTGGGCATATACATGAACATAAATACACCACACACACGATGTGTATGACTGCACAAAATTATGTACATCTGTATTCAAGATACTACAGGTTTTCAAAGAACATCAATTTTTCTCACATGATTTGAGAGTAATTTGAGAGATACAAAAGCATGAGAAAAGATCAGATTGCCAGTTTTATTAGTTGATAAATGTTAGATTGAATACATGCCTCAGATAGATGCCATATGGACTTTACAACTCATTAATTAGAGGCACTCCGCAGACCTCAGTGTGTATTTCATACAGGTATACTTTGCAAAATAAAATGAGAAAGGAGCTGATTGATCTGAATACGTTCACTCTATTCAGTGGTAGGAATCAAGCAGCTCACATCTCCTCTACTTAAATGGAATAAAAATTTAAGAAAGGCAAATAGTTTTACTTTAAGGAAGTTTCTTTACATAGAACATAAGGAGCTAAATATAATAGTGTGTATGTAAATGCATATATTTTTATGGATATAGTGTTCCTTTCAGTATTTTCACTATTTAATATTTTATTTCAAAATTTCATATTACATGCTTTGGCATAGTGTGATCAGGATGTTTTATAATATAATACATTCTTGTATATAGCATTCATTTATAAACCATCTAATTTTATATTCTTAAAGGATATTACAACTCACTTGTCTTGCTTTAAGCAGATGACACATTAAATGAAAGTTCATAGGGTGATCTTCATTCATGACCACAGACTTTAGTGTTAAGAGAAGCAGTTGACTTTGCTATACCTTTAGTAAGTAAAATTGTTTTTGGACCAAATAATCTGAACATATCAAAACTAATCAATTCACACAGATGGTTTCAGCAAACTGTGACTACTATTTTAACTTCAATATATTTATTTTTCATCAATTATTGATTTCTATTATTCTGCGTACATTGGTAATTTCCTAAGAATATAATAATAAAGGATAGTACTAAAATATGGTGAAAGCTAAAAAGTATGTTTTTCTTCCTATGTTATAAAAGGAACATAAACTAATTATTTTCCCATAAGGGGAATTTTTGAATGAATATAACCATAATCTTTCCAGCCCTTCACTCTCCCACATAAAAGGAGCAGGGTTAATCTGAATGATCTGAATCTAAAGTGTTCGTTGGGATATATGTTTATCAGGAGGTAGGGTCACTGACTTGTAAGGCCACAGGTTCTATTGAATTAATTTTTCTGCCAGAAACAAATTAAGTATTCAATACCCCATGGAGTTAGATGAGAGCTAATTGGATTGAATCTACCATGTGGATATAAATCACTCCACTCTTATTGAATACACTTAGTCAAAGTAGAAGAGGTTTTATCATACTGTGTGGTATTTGACCTGTTTTATTAATAAGTACCATAGGTTAGGGCATACTGAAAACTTACCTGTGAAATAATTAACCTAATCTTATTGAAAGCTTTTGAGCTTCATTTTTTTTTCTATTTCTATACTATTATTAATGCAGCATGATTCAGAAGAAAAATACTGTTAAGTATGTGTGGTGATGGATGGCAACTAAATTTATGATGTTGATAATTTTATAATATAAACAACTTATTACAATATAAACAAATATTGAATCATTACGTTGCATGACCTGAAGACTTGAAATAAATATGTTTCATGCCAATTTTATCTTTAAAAAAGTGAAAAAGAGTATGAGAGAGTTCTGTTATAAATTACAACCACTGGAAACAGCAGATGAAAGTAACATTGAATACATGTGCTTATTATTTTAAGTAATTTTTTTTCACTGAATAATCTCAGCTTTGAGAACCAGAAGTATGTGGAAATGGTTTAAGACATCAAGTGGCTGGAAAGGTATTTTTAATTATAATAATAATTGAATTAATATTTATAGAGTACTTACAATAGGCCAGGTTTTATATTAAATGTTTTATAAAGAATATTTTACCCCACACATAACCTAAATAAGGATAATAATATTGACACTAACATTTTAATGTATGTTCTAAATTCTTAGGACTAACCTAAATTATATTTATAAGCTGTTGCTTTTAGTTCCCAGAAGAAATCAGTGAAGTAAATACTATTATTATTTCGACTTAACAGATGGGAGACTGACGCATGGAATAGTAAGTAAATTGCTAAAGATCACACAGCTATTACTTCTAAGATGTCCTGATGCCAAAGGCTTTACTACAGAACATGATTTTTTACAAACTCTCCTGAACAGAGAACTGTTGCAAAGTAGATAATCTTAGAGCTTTAGAAATGACAGTGAGAAAACCAGAAAATATCAAAGAATAGATGAAGGTAGGAAGCTACTTTGAGAACTCGAAGACCAAACTAGTGTTATGTGAAACTAAAGAGAAATGGGAACAAAAAAACCATATATCTGGAAGTAATGGCTTTGAAATATGAAGTCAGAAAAGAAGACAATATTTTATTCATGATAAAGTCAGAGAGAATTACTGGGGTTTAGAGTATTCCAAGAGAAGAAAGGTAAGATCTCAGATAGTAAACAAGAATGTTTCCCTAAAGGGATACCTGTCCAAAGAGGTATTGAAAGACTGTTTGTTAAATTAAGATAGAAAGTCAATAACAGAGCAAAAGACTAGAGAAATTTTGAGACATGACTGGGATAGGTAAATTTTCTATTTATAGAAGATCTAAATGGATTTGTTGAGGGAAAATAGAATTCCAGGTAGAATATATTAACAAAAATCAGTGAATATAAAATTTGTACAATTATTGAAGTTGGGAATCTCAGATTTGGATTGATGGAATGGTCATCCCTTTGCAAGTTATAACATTAAGATTTATTTAAATAATTTATAGTAACTTTGAATTTAAATTTTTACAAAGCTTGTGTTTCATTTAGTATTAAGAAAATCATCAAAATATGTTCATCTTTAGATGTTTAGATAATTATGGGTGTGTGTGGTGTGTACTACAGAAGGAGAGGCTGAAGAGGGCCTGAGGGAGGAGAGAGTGTGGCATTCAAAGGGAGATAAATCTCTTAAAAGAATTCATATATATATACACACACACACATATATATATACATATATATATATATATATAAAATAGACAACCCAAAGTTATTAGATATAGCTGCTCTGCATCAGGCATGTATCTGAGGGCATTCCAGAGCTAATAACAGAAATAAGGATGTTTTATTATGACAAATTGATGATTATGGAGATTTAAAGTCCCATGATATACCAGGAAAATTTGCTATGTAATTCATTCTGGACCTAAAGAACTGAGAACTAGGGGAACAAATGCTTTAAGTCCCATTCTGAGGGCTGAATAAGTGAGCAACATCCCCACTCAAGCAGAAGGCAGTAGGCAAAAAAGGGTTGAATTCCTACTTTTTTGTACTTTGTTTTCCTTAGGTCCATATAGGATTGGATGATTCCTATCCACACATGGAAGGGCAATCTGTTTTACTGAATTTGAGTCTAGTGTTAATTTCAACAGAAATATCCTAACAGACACACTCAGGAATGATGTTTTATTTGGGCACCCATGGAGAGCCAAGTTGACATATAAAATTAACCATCACAGGAGGTATTTTTCAGTTGCTGCAAAAGTAATGCTGTGTAACAAACAATTCTACATTTCAGTGAATTGACTTAATCATTCATTCTTATGCTCACAGGTCTGCAGGCTGTCTATGGTTCAGTTGACCTAGGATTGGTTTGACTTAATGACTCTGCTTTTGGCTACAGATCAATTGTCTTACAATTGGATTTATTGTAGGTGCCTCACTTAAGTAGATCTACTTACCTTGGGACAAATATGTCACAGTATACAATCAGATTATAAACATATTTATTTGAAGACTCTGCTTGGAAAACATATGTTAATGCTGCATTAGTCAATGTAAGTCAAATATCCCATTCTAACAATAATGACATGTATTTATATACTGTACTCTTAGTGGGAAAATTTATGAATACATATTTACTAAACCAATAATTCAAATTATTACAGGACAACAGTAAGTTAGAGAGATTAAATTTCAAGTGCTTTAAAATAGCTAATTTTTTCAGATTGAAAAGAGACTCTTGATTAAAGGAGTCCCTCTTTCAATATATAGTTTAGAAGCAAGTATGAGTCACAGTAACTTGGAAAATGATGTTGCAGAGAAAAACAATAAAAAGCCCACTGAGATATTAACAAAAATGGATGCTTAAGAGTAGCAAATCTTGTATTTGTCAGTTCTAAGTAAATTCCAGAGTCATGGAGAACCAGCTTGTATTTGAAAACTGCTAATAATCTAATTTCATGTGATTTAAATTTTACCCAAATGCTTTGATTAGCTTCATGGAACCTGCTCTAGAGAGAATGAGAATATTGGTGAATGAGCGAGTAGGAAAAATGTAATAAATGAAGATAATCACTTAGAAGAAGAGAGTTCAGATGAGAAATGAAGATGTATTGCCATGACATTCATTGGATTCTGGGAACATATGAAAATTATATATAATTTGTGAGGTCTGAGGAAAATCAATATAAATACATATTTACTGAATTAACATTTATTTATATACTTTTCTAAGTTAAATATTTTAATTACTAACTATATATATGAGGAATGAACAGATTAATAAAAGAGAGGGAGAAAATTGTATTTGTAAACTACTATCTCTTCTTAAACCAACACAAAAGAAATAATATTTAGGATATATAAGGTAAACACCTTGTGGAGTAAAAGCTAGACAATTCAAGAAATATAATATAAGCAAAATATTGAACAGGCAACCCATGCTCTTACATGCTCAGAAGGATTATCAGGAGCAATATGGAATGATAGCCATTCATTAGAAATCCCTAAAGTGTGAATTAAACTTAAATGGACTATCATCCTATATTGATTGGTCTGAGAAAAATGTAAAAACTTGACAGGGCCAAGTACTAACAAAGATACTAGTAGGATATTCCCTATATTACTTTGGGAGTTTATGTAACTAGCTTTGAAAATTATGTGGAATTATCTGAAAAATTAGAAGATATGTACTGCGTGACCCAGAAAATCCTTATCTCAATATATATATATATATATGTTATACTAAATTCTCTAAAACAGTAGCTAACAGCAACGCATGATTTACAAATTTAAATAAAATCAAACTAACAATGAAATTATTCAGTTCCATCAGTCACATATCAAGTGTTTTTCAGAAATATTGAGTGACTATTTTGAACTGCACAAATGACATTTTCGTCATATGAACGGCAAGTCATTTACAAAAATAATCATTGCAATATTATTTGTGATAGTCGAAAAATAAAAGTAACTCAAATGTTCCAAATTTCTAGAATGGATAAAAGGCATATAGTTTATTCATACATATACTGAATTCTATACCGCAAAGAAAATCCAATAACTAGAGCTATACTCAACATATCGGATAGGTATTAAATGGATACACTTGATATGATCCCATTTATATAAAAGTCAACCAAAAACAGCAAATACTAAAATCTTATTATAATAAAGTCAAGGAAATGTTATACCTAGCTATGTACACACATCATACACATAGACAACTGGGGAAGAGAATGAATGATTAAATGAATGATCATGAGAGAGAACTGTACTTTCCTTCTTTTGTCTCAGAGTTGTAAGACAACTACCTAGATTGAGGATGTAGAGAAAATAAGGGTATTTTATCAGCTTTAAGGAAATGTTATGATATTTAAGTAAAAACATCCATTAGGCAGTAAACTTAAGGCTAAAATCACAGAGATTGGTTTGGGTTGAAATGATAGATTTAAGAATCAACGATATAAGATAATAATTGAAGCTGGGAGATTAGATGAAAGTCTTAAAAGCTAGGCTACAGGGAGAACAAAACTTAAAAGAAAAGGAAAAGGAAAGAAGGAAAGACAAATCCTCTTTAATGGACTTACAGCAGCCTGCTCAAAGAAATTAGCTCTGCATGTATTCAGTTCACCAGTGCCAGAGCTTTTCCTTATTGCAATGGAATAAATTAATCGGAATCTCCCCTGAATCTGAAAAGAAATCCTGGCATTAAACCTCTGAATGTTCAACTCTTATCCTTTTTAGAGACAAAATAAATTATTTCTGCTCTTAAATGTTGACTGAAACTTCCTATCTATGGGTAAGATTCTTTTATCCACTGCCCTCCAAAGCCTAAGTCAGCTTTCATCCTCTATCTTGACTTTGTGGCAATGAGGATTGATTGATAATATAAATACACTGATGTATATGACTGCTTTCTCATAATTAAATTAAAACAAGAAACATATCTTTTTAACTCACCATTTTATCTTTAATTCCTAGAGAGACAAAACTAAATTTGCTGAAGAACTGTTTGGTTGAATGACTGAATGGATGAATGAATTAAAACCTGTCTATATGCAATTGTCTGTGTATCTCTGTGCATTATTCTTTTTGGTGTGTTGATTACTTAACAATATGTGTTTAAGGGTGGATATGGAATGAAGAAACATTTCCTTTCCTTCTGAGCTCTTTTTACATATATTCCATAATTATACACATATTTATTACTCCAGTTCTTGTAAGCATAAATCTTTAAAAAAATTCTTCTATAGGACACTAACACGTATATTACAAATTCACAAATGTCAAAAAAAGAGAGAAACTAGTCAACTCAATAAATGAAGTAAGCTGCCCTTATCTCCTCTTCTTATTTCCTTTTTGACAATCCAATGGTGATATAGTCAGTCTCCAGTTTTCTCAATTCTACTTAACCAATTTGGTATTTGTAAAATATTTGATGGAAACTTCAAGTATATTCATTTCAAAGTGCTCTCATTCCTAAAGACATTTCATCTTCTGTCTTTAATTGTGAAATGGATGGTGTTAAAATAAACATCTGTGGTAAGTGGGCTTTAAGTTCCTTGAAAAGATTTTTTCCCTAAGAAGAGAACAATTTAGTAGTTTAGATGCACTTGAATTTGTTTACTACATTGTCAAAATGAGTTCTGAAATGTAAGGATATTGGTATCAGAATTTTTGAAATGTTCCTCATTTTTTTTCCCTCCATATGTAATTCCAGGATAACCACTGCTAATTTGTATACTAAGTCCTAATCATTAAAAGTTTTACACAATTAAATATGAGGATTAGACATTTACCAATTCCCAGATTTAGATATTAATCCAGGATGTACATAAATTGAAATTGGCATGTATATGATTTCAACTCTACCAGATGTTCTGGGAAGACTTTTAGAAACTTAGGGATTACCACTAGCATATTGATTTGGTGGAAGTCATTTGGCTGGACGTATTAAAATGAATATTCAGTGTTATTTGACACAAAGAAATATAGAATATCCCTATAAACTTACACTGTCTTTTAAGACACTTTGAATTAAATTCTTCTGAGTTCAGGTAACTTTAAGTAGTACATTTCTGACTTTAATTGGGAAAAAAATGCAATGTTCATATTCATTCTTTTCTTTCAGATGATAAAAATTACACTCAAAAATAAAATCCAATTACAAAAATCCAATTAAAAACTTTATCAGCAGACATTTGAATATGTAAAAGTTTGAGTAAGATTAAATATGAATTAACATATATTCATGCGGAAACATTCTAGCTTTCAACAAGTTCTAATAACTTGAACTTTCAAATAAAACTGATCATATTGACAATTAGGCTAAATAGACAACTTTTAAGACAAGTAATTTATTGCTGTATACATTTTTTGTGAAGTTAAAAAAAATCTGAATATGTTCTTATATAGTAGTAAATAGCGAAGAAAAATAATTCATTGTAATTTACCTCTCAAAGAGGAACCATTTCAAAATTATGGACAATGGTCCAGGCAGTTATTTCTAGAAATCTAATTTTAAAAAGTTGGTCCTTTTAATTTCAGGTAATTTTAATACTGGAATCTCTCATTATTTAGATACCAGAAGTAAAATGGCGTTTAGGTTCTTTCCTCATTGTAGATAACTCTGACCTACTTTGTTATGCCAGCGCCAGATATGAATGTAATAATACAGGGTTTTCTAGTAATCCAGATATTAAGTAACTATTTTCTTGTTTTGGCTAAGCATTTCTTTTTCTCTCTCTCTCTCTCTCTCTTTTTTTTTTTTTTGTCATGTATCAACATTTTAGTGAAGTCATAGTGCACTGCAACATGTGTTTAAGGTATGCATCATTATAAATCATGTTTGTATATATTACATTCTGACTTGTCATTATTTCTGAAAATGATTTAAGGTAACATAAACTTGCAAAAAAATACAACTTTATGAATAAGAAAACTGAAGGAGAAGTCACTGAAAGTTTCATTTTGCGTTTCCAGGTATAAAAGTCAAGATAAAAAAATGATAGGCTTATCTAACAGAAAGTAGTCTATTAGCTATTCATATATATATGTATGTAAACATTTCCACAGATGCTAAGGCAAAAGTTTCAAGTAAATCTTTATGTATAAAATATTTTA
This sequence comes from Galemys pyrenaicus, assembly GCA_019455555.1. Classification (NCBI taxonomy): domain Eukaryota; kingdom Metazoa; phylum Chordata; class Mammalia; order Eulipotyphla; family Talpidae; genus Galemys; species Galemys pyrenaicus. Next base: position 9,437,300 of record JAGFMF010011678.1, on the reverse strand, counting down.
TAAATTTTTCTTTGTTCTATATGCAGAATCCAAGGAATGTTGGAGAATATTAGGTATATACCCAGAACTTAAAATCACATATTTTAAAAACATTTAAAATATTTATTTAACATTTAAAAATCACAGAATTGAAGATGATAAAAGTTGGAAGTGTCTAGTTCCTTATTATACCAGGTGCTGGGAGCCTTTACATAGTACTTGGGATTGCTTAATCTGGAGGTTTTAAATGTTGGCTACCTAAGCTATATTTTCTTAAATACCCTATAAAAAGATACCTGTTACCAGAGGCAAATGGTTGTTTCAATAATAGTAAATTTTCTTATTTTTATTTATTAGAAGCAAAAAGGAAGAAACATCAATTTTAAACTGTTAACATCAAGATCCAACTGCATCTTAAAATTTCAACTAGTTATTAAGGAACTTAACTGATCTGAAACACATCAATTTAGTTTCCTTAGGCGGTGCTAGTATAAGTTTTAATACTACAAGTTCGCTATGTGCTTTTAAAAATATGAATAGATTTATTTTAGGGCAATTTTAAATTTATAGAAACACTGAGCAGACACTAAAGAGAGATCACATTCCCTGATATAATTTCTATAGTTGACATACTAGTGTGGCATATTTGTTAAGCTATGAAAACAATATATAAAATATAAATTAACTTTAAATATGTTCTAAGTTTAATTGATGAAGCAGTCAAAATCACATTTTAACATTCCAATTTTCTGCAGAAGAGGTGTTTTCTGAAAAATAATTCTGCCAAAATAATAAAATTTATTGTTTTTATTATCAGAACTTTCCAAAAAATTTTGACTTTGACCATGATGAATAAACCAAGTGAATTTATATTAGGCTTATATGCAAAATATTTAAACTTACACATGAGCTGTTTTTTCTTTTATTGAAGCAGTTTTTCACTATAATATGTAGTTTCAGGTGTACATCATCATAAATCAACATCTATGTATATACAATATTGTTTACTGCTAAAATATTAGCTAATTTTATTTCTCAGAATAATCTAATGGATTTTACTAGTTCTGATACATTTGTCAGTTTTTATTTTAAATAGAGAACTGAAATTCAAAGTAGATAATTCTGTTTATTTTTTCATATTAAATAGAAAACAGAAGAAATTTAATGGCTATTATAAAAGAAAGTGAAGTTTTAGTTTCACTTACATAATTTCAAATTAAAATTAGGTATACTGCAAAGTGTTTTTATAGGTTCTGGGGTATTAAAACTACTATATTATTTAGCCTTGTCTGCAAGGAGCATCATGACTTTTACAAGTTCTTTTATATATAAGCAATCTTTTGCATTACTATTTATCAAAAAATCAAAACCCAATATGTATCTGACTACACCCATTCTTTCCTAACAAAGAGAGAATATCATTTTGCTCCCACAGTGATGAATGGTAAAATTAAATTTGTACAAAAATAACTAAAAGGCAAAAATGTTGTTCTGCACATGAATCAAATATTATATTTGTATGTTAGTATCTTTAACAGAAATAGATGATTTATAAATTAATCAGAAAGACACACAACTCTAGTTAAAAAATGAAGAATTAATAGAAATGTGGAAATGTGGATGGTCAATATTGAATAAATATTCAATTTTCCTAGAAGTTAGGGATATTCAAATTGATGTAATTAGTAATATAGCCTTGTCTTTAAAGAATGTTGTGATATTCAAATGAAGTAATCTGTATCTATCAGTTTGACTTGAGTTTTATTTTATGTTACCACTACATGACAAATAGTGGTTTTGTTTTCCTTATTATTAAAACTCTTTGTTTTTGGCAATTCATTTTTAGTGGAACTGCTACATGGCTTCATATAATATTAAAATACACTAAGTCCTTGACTCCTAATTTTTGGTTTCTGTGTTTTTATTGCTGTTATTGTTATTATTGTTCTTATTCATTTCCTTGATCCTCATTTGGTTCCCTTATGTTCCTCCTAAGGGAGGAACCATCATTAGGAGTCAAGGACAGACTGGGGACACCTGGTGGGGAGGGGAGGGAGAGGGTTGAGGGCAGATGGGAGCACGAGGGACTGAGGTGATGGTGCACTGGTGAGATGGTGATGGGGAATACATGGGGATTACAATTAATGGCAAGTATATGTAAATTTTAAAATATTTTAATAAAAAAAAAGAAAAAAAAATAAAGCTAATACATAAATTAAAAAAAAAATGAAAAACTAGACACATTCCTAGGACCATGGATGGAAATGAAAGGGATGATGATCAGCGAAACAAGTCAGAAGGCAAAAGAAAAATACCAGATGGTTCCTCCCCTAGGAGGAATATAAAGGAATAAAATAAAGATAAAGGAAAGGAATAAGAACAACAACAACAA
>JAGFMF010011678.1:9402902-9434852 GCA_019455555.1 Galemys pyrenaicus | reverse complement strand
GGAGGGGGAGGGTGGAGGGCAGATGGGAGCACAGGGGACTGAGGTGATGGTGCACTGGTGATATTGTGATGGGGAACACATGGGGATTACAATTGATGTTAAATATATATAAACTAAAGGGAAAATAGAATAAAAATGTAGATATATAAAAAAAATACACTAAGTATATATACTCAATCATCCTAAAGAGATTTCTATATTTATGTTGGAAAAAAAATGAGCAGTAGACCATGATTTTGGGAAAGTTCAAGATGTATTTCCTTTTAGTTTCAATTAAATTTTATTGGTCGGAAATGAGTCTCATAGTTATCACCAACTTCAGGGCAATTCTGGTAGATGAGTATTTGAAACTGGTCACAGTGCTGCATCCCAAAATATTGTAGTAGTAAAATGAATATTATAGTAGATTATCAGTATTTCTTTATCAAAAAGAATTACCTATCTCCTCATATTATTTTAAGATTACAAACTTTACCTGTTTTCTAAATCTTGTCAAGTTAAGCAATAAATACCTAAATTTCTACAGTGAAATTTTAAGCTGGATAGTTACATTTTTATACATGGTTCAGACATTTCCAGTGAATCAACCATCTAATAGAAAGGTGACACAAGTGGATCCATCATAATAGTGGGAGAGAGGAAAACATTAATGGTTGTGGATAATTTGTTCACAGAATGACAATATATTTTAAAAACATAATTTTGGAGAAATAATGATAGCTTTGTTTTTAGTATATAAATCTCATGCATAAATATTTCATATTTCAAAATTCACACAAAGAATTCATACAAATTCATAAAAACTCTAGGTCTTTTCTATTATTTTAGCCATGGTAGTATTTACACCAAATATGCATTTACAATGAGTATTTATACTGAGTATGGTAAAGTATCACAATTCTTATCAATAATCAGGTAGAACTTTTTGACTTAATCTTGCCATAATACTTTCTGGAGAAGATAACACAAAATAAAACAGTACTAAAATGATATTTTTTTATAGTTTAGCTGCATGAAGTATACACTAATATATTTCATTAGAAAAATAGATTCAAAAATAAAGAATCTGAAAGTGAGTTTTATTCATGCTGTCTTCTTTTACTCTCATCCCAAACGTCCATTTGCAAGAAGCGCATTTAAAATAAACTTGTTAAATAGATGATTTTGTTCTTGAGCACACCTATGTTCTATTTTATTACTCTGTTTTACCTGTAGGTATTGATGACTGAAAGTAGAGATGGAACTCTCTCGTATATGAAGCTTCATTAAAAATTTTCAGTTATCCATCATCTCATTACTTACTCACAAGTAAAGGCACACTATGGGAATCTTAACCAGCAGCAACATGGCTCCAATGTTTAAAAGAAGGGATGACCATTTATACCATTCCAGGTTACATATTCTATATTTTATCCCACAGGTATTCAAATGATATACACAAGTTATAGCACATTACAATGTTTTTTTTTATGTAGCACAGAGATAGAAGAAAGATATCTTTTTTACCCACATTTCCATATGCAAAATAATAGGCAAGAAAAGCTTTTTATTATTTTGCTATAATCTCTGGCTCCAGTATAACAAAGATTGCATTTACTATCGTTTTTATCTCCTTTTACTGGTTGAACGGTCCATAGTAAGCATTTTTTTTTTTAAGTTTTAGGGCCTTAATAATAAAATGCCTGGCTGATGCCCCTTTTGACATTTACGGCATGCCAACTCAAACTAGAGGTTTATTAAAGCCTTCATGCTCACTGCTTTTATTTTATTCATTTGCTCCATTTTTATAATTTGGTATTTACAAAAGACACCTATTCAGTAGATTTTCTTGATCCCTATCTAAATTGTCCAGTTTCACATTTTAACTTCTAATTTTATGTGTTTTTATGATCTAGGCTCAGGTGACAAAACATAAGAAGTTGTGCCACCCTCACAAGGATTTTCAATTTTGTGTAATTTTGATCAACTGAAATTACTTTCTTTCATTTTTTAAATGCCCAGCCATTTAGCCTCCCAAGGATTTTTCAGGAAATAACAGGGACTCTACAGTTTACTGTTCACATAACAGAGTGAAAATAAATCTAACATAACAACAAAAAAGGGTTATTGTTGCTGTTTTGCCTGTTTCTGCAAATTGATTCTCCCCTTCTGCATCCCTTGTTCCTTCTCCATGCCTTTCTTTTTCCCATGAATTATATATAGTTCCCTATCTGTAGCTGCATGTTAGAAATTTGCACCAGTTAGCCCTCCTAGCCTGTCACAACCTTCTCTAAGTAATCTGAATTAAGATTCATTTTAAAACATCCCTGAATATATTTTTAATTCTGTGTTTTTCTGTTTCTATTGACAGAAAAATGCCTATGAATCAAAACAGTGCAAACTATGAGCCCATCTTTAGAGAGACATTTAAAATCATCTCTAACTTAGTCTTCTACCATCCTCACATCCCCATGTTTCTATGACATGAATATTGTCCAACTAAAAGCAACTACATCTGATAAAAGCATATAGGCATAGAGAAAAATAATGTTAACATTACATGACAGATTTCAATATTTTATCATTTTTGCTAGCATAAGTAATTTTCTTTTAATCTAGAAAATGTTCCATATTATTTATTCATTTAACAAATATTTAGTTAATAGACTGATACAGGTTTTATGTCAAGCCTATGTCTATTCTTGGACATTCAAGGAAGAACATATGGGCAAGATTATTGCCTTCATGATTCTTAAAGATAATGGGTAGAGCTATATTAAATTATCCCACACAATTACATAACTACAAAAGAATAGTAATTTCTATGAGGTTAAAATACAGGATGTATATTCATGTGGCATTTATACATGTCCTCATTTGAAAGAGATTGTTAAGACTTGAAATTCTTACTTTTTCCTAAAAATGACTGTTATAATGACTCTATAATCATATATATTTATGATTCCTTTTATAGTCCTAATTTTATTGAAATCCAGCGTCATTTACATTTGTTTCCTAGACATCTATAAATTTTAGTTCCATATTTTTAAACTCACCTAGATTCTTATACCTATCAAAGTTATCAGTTGTCTGTCTCTACTGACAGATACACTTGATACCATAAATATAACTAAATTTTACAACTCTTCATGCAAACACACACAAAAAAGTAACTGCTGCCCTCAAAATTTTACTTCAAAATCTATGTTCTTAGTATAGATTGGGCCTGTAGGTTTCAGAAAGACTTGACTACAAATAGCAAGAAGGACATACAGGAGGACTTTCAAATATGACTCTGTGTGTGTGTATGTGTGTGTGTAATTGTATGTATTTCTCTAGGAGGTATACATATTTAATTATTAAAATGCAATGGATTTTAAATGTAATAATTAAAATATGTTTATCTGAATTTATAATCTCAAATTTTAAAATAGACTAGAAAAATGTTATTTCATAAATATAGTTCTATCAAAAGTTGGATTTCTTGTGTTTGATTATTTTAAGGAGATGAATAGTAAGGAGGGCAAAGCTATCTCTTCTTCTCTTTGCTCATGCAATTATCCAAAATTAAACAATACCCACAAATTTTTAGAGTGCTGAGCCATCATCATTTTTGTCTATGTGTATCAGTTACCTAAACAATAATAGCATAAGCTCTCTTGGAAATACCAAGTTTTTCAGAAGTTGCAAAATTAGTTACACAGAGTAGTGGTTTAGGTGTAATGCTATTCTGGCCTATATCATGGATTTCTCCTTGTTCTTTGTGTAATCCAACACAGATTACAATGCACTTTTAATTAAACATTTACAGATATGGAAAGGAACTTTTCTTATGAATATACATTATGAACATTTTAAAGTGGTGATATGCACATATTTGCAATATAATATTGCACTAGAGTTAAATTTTTCATAGAAATTTATAAGAAATTAACTTCATAGAAATTTATACTAGCTTGTATTTAAGTAAACTCTAATATGACTTTACCTGTTTACTAAATATCATGAGAAAGTTAATTTGTTTTGAAAGATACTAGTGGTCTTAAAAAATATGCTTTTATGTATTATTTTGATATTTAGATACTTAGTTAATTATAATTTTTGTCTATTAGGTTAATATTTTATATATGCAAAAACCATATTTTCCTGTCATTTTATTAATAAAAAGCAAATTAGAAGCATATTTTTCCTGTGGTCTCATAGATAGCATGATATAAAAGAAATAATTGAAATTCAATGCTTCCTGAACAAGACCCTTTGCTATATGTACTTAACAAATGAATCATTAGTTTGAGTTGGCTTAAGTTGGAAAGAGTGTTATTTTCCCACTTAATTGTATTAGCAATTAGTACGCTAGTCTTCAGTACACCACATATATCTTTTAGATTTTCAAGGTTATATACCATAACTTAGTTGTATTTTTCTCATTTCACTAATAGCTTCATTTTTATGAACCTGAATATGCATTTAAATATAGCAGTTAAATTTTTCAGATTTTTTTTCTCTTCTAATATGGTGTGTCTATTTATTCTCAAATTCATCATAGTGCCCAACAGGTTGCCAAAACTACTTTTTGATATCAAATTGAGGTTTTACATCACAATCAGGCTTATTGATATAAAGTATACACAAAACTGCAGTTAAGGGAAATTTATTACTATTGTCCACTTTTCCATTTTATGCTCCTCTTCCTATCAACTGCAGGATAGACTCCCACCTCCTAGTGTGACATTAATTTATTTATTTTTAAAGATTTATTTATTTATGCATATAAGAGCTGGGGTACAGACCAGAGTTGCGGGAGGTGAGAGGATTCACCAGAGACAGAGCAGGGAGCAGAACAGGCAGATCTACGGAAATACACTACTGAGGGGAGCAGTAGGCGAGGCAGAAGAGACTTGCCTTGCCATGTGGGTCCCCTCCCTGGCCAAGGATCAAACTCGTGCTGCTGTGCTGCAGATGCTTCACAGTGTGGCGCTCAACCACTGCCCCACCAGGGAGGCCCTAATGTGACATTTAAGGTCTTATCTAGGCGTTACATTCCTTTCCATCTACCTTTTCAGAGGATTATAGACCCTCTGATATATAATACAATCAGTTCACAAATGTCTCGCCAAAGCTTCCGTCATGCTTCCTATTTGATGATCCATTTTGCTCTCATTGGAATATATTTCTCTCCCTACTTCTCTCACTCTCTCTTCATCTGTTAGACATTGTCTTGTCTAGGATTGTTTTCACCACTGATCCATATATTCATCACTGTTTTGACAGAACAGGATTTCCCCCCTCAATTGTAGTTATGGTGGCACTCCTATGACCAAAACACCCATAGTCCTCCACTAAAGTCCACTGTGCTCCTCTCCTCTGGTCCCACTATTCTCACCCTCCCCTTCAGGGTTTATCTGTGCCCTTTAACTGAGTCAAATGTCCTTCCTCTATCCTCTTTTGTTTTGTTGTTTCCTTTCTTTAAGATTTCATTTATTGATGCATACAAGAGCTGGGGTACAAGTCAGAGGCACGGGGTGGGGTGGTGGTGTGAGATAATTCACCAGAGATAGAGTGGGGAGCAAAACAGGCAGACTGGAAGCAGACCAGACTGGAGAGGTCTGCTTCACTGAACAGGTTCCCTCCCTGGCTGGGGATCGAACACGCAATGCAGTGACTGTGGAAGCCCCACAGTGCAGCATTCAACCCCCTGCATCACCAGGGAGGCCCCTCCTCTACCCTCTTTTGTAATGTCTTTTACATATTGTATTAAAATTATCTCTACATGTGCCTTTAATACTTCATTTAGATGGGAAGTATTTCTTACTTACCTTTTTTATAATACCATACATAGTGGATACCTAACAAGTGACTGTGAATGAAAATTCACTTACTGATTATAAGGCAGTAATCTAATAAATGCCTTTAAGCTCAAGGGATGGAAAAAGATTACAGAACCATAATTTACCAAAATGTTCTATTAATTCACTGTCAGGTACACTGAGGCTATCTAAACTATTTTCCGTTTCAACTTTCTAAAGTAAAATTACTAAAATACATGTAATTCATTTCAGTGTTTTAATGTACATTTATTATGAAAAAATGTAGTCCTTAGTTGATAATGATTCAAGATTTTTCAACATCATGATGCTATGAAAGCAATACATATTCAGTAGAAAATGTACTTAACATTTTGAATTTCGATCCTTTCCTGAGTTAGTGATATGTAGCATGATATTATTCCATGATGCTAGCAGTTGCAGTGAGATGGAGCTCTCTTAAACACAAGGTCACAAAAATAAACACACTATGCTCTAGAGTACACTATGTTGCCAGTGTTTTCAACTTACTATATTTTTAATTTATTATGAATTTATCAAAATGTAACTTCATTTAAATCAAGGAAGATCTGTAATACCTTTCTGGTGTTGTACTGGTGATAGATTTCCACTCTGTATGTTCACCAGACTGTAAGATAGATAAGGGGATGAAATGCTTCCTGTATTAACCCTCACTTGTCAGAATACTTAATGGTTCACTCTTATATCATATTCTGAGGATGAGAAATGAGAGAATAAAAAGAAGGTATGTCTTGAAAATTGTTATCTTGGAAGTGTTCTCAGCATCTAGTAGTCATTAGGATTCACCAAAGGCAGAGCAGGGAGCAGAACAGGCAGATCCACCAAAATACACTACTGAGGGGAGCACTGGGGAGAGGTCTGCTGTGCCATGCGGGTCCCCTCCGTGGTCGAGGATCGAACTCGCGCTGCTGTACAGCAGATACTTTACAGTGCGGCTCTCAACCCACTGTGCCACCAGGGAGGCCCCAGATAAAAAAAGTTTTTAGGCAATCTAGGACATAATCTAAGTTGTTTTTAATATATTATTACCAAACTGTAGCTTTGTCTGAATTTCTCTTAAATTTAATGTGATTCATAAATCATTTTTTTTTAATTTACAGACTTTAGCAATTATAATTACTTGGACTTCCTATTATAGAACTGAAAATACTAGTGACTCGTGACATTTAACTTGATATTGAAAGGGAGGTAGATTCTTTCTACTCATGTCTTCTTTTATGATAGCAAAATAATTCCACAATTATCTAATTTTAATTCAGAAATATAATTCTTACCAAACTGACTTGCTATTTCTGTGGGAAGCATGTTTTATTAAATCACTTGAGTCATTAATAAAGTTTCATCAAGTCCCGCCAGTCCTCTTTAAGTGTGCTGTCATCATATCATGCACTGCCTTCTAATACTATAAATGACTCAGAAGCTAAAAATCATGTAAAATGACATCCTTTTGCTAATATAATGCAGTCTGTGATTATTTTTCCCAAATATGAAGTTAATCCTACTAGGTACCAATCGATAATAATCTCATTGCTAAGTTTTGATAAAATTTAATTATAGATAAGTGCTCACAATTAACAGACTGATATGTATTTAAAGCACATTTCATAAACATTGGAGAAAGGAGTTCAAAGATGGAAAGGGAGACAATGAGAATAAACTCAAATGTATGATATGCATTGAAACCTGTAGGCTGTAATATAATTGATAGAGAAACAGGCATAGATGAATGTGTTTTTGTTGTTTTTCAGTACTGTCTGCAAAGAGCACTTGGAAGTAAGGAAATACTGATACCATGAGCAGAACTAGTGCACAGATCTTGCTTTCTAAATACTAGAAATCTCCAGGGCTCCCTGGAAAATGGCTGACATGAAACATGTACACAAATACAAATTTATTTCAAAAAGGAAGAAATAAAGTACCAGGGAGATAATAAAAACATATATCAGAAAGTGAATTTAAAACTTCATGGTGTGTTGGTGAGACAGTAAGGAAGATGACCCCAATAGTAAGGAGGTTAAGAATTGTAGAAGAGGGAGAGACATGGTTTCACAAATATTTCAGATCTGTGAGAATGAAATTGTGATGATTCTTGAAAGACTATTTTTTAGAGAGTTTACCTTCACATCATTAAGCACGATGCTTTGTTGTGGGGGAAAACTTAGGAATTATCTTTATTTTTTAATTTTTTTTCTTTTATCTTTAAGCCACACATAGATGAAGGTTAATCACTGGCTAGCTAATAACTATCTTGTATTAGGAAAAATAAAGGAATGCATTTTAATTTTTAAATATTTGAGTATGTATTCAAATAAAAATAGGAATATGTTATAACTATAGAATGTATAAACTTAATTAATTTGAGCTTTATATAGTAAGTTCAATTAGACTAATAAATAATTTCACATGAGATACTGTAAGGAGTGACTTTAATTGATATATGTCTAATTTGTAATCATTAGGAGAAGTCCATTGTTTCATATAAATAATTAATGTGTTAACATTATTGTTTCTCCTGCTAGATATATCTAAGTGTCTCCTTTGGAATCTTTAGCCTTTTAATTTTCTTAGGCAGTTTTCAGTGACAATGGAAGGAAATATCTACAAAGACAAGGCAAGTGATCTAAAAGTGATGTAATTATGTCAATCTACTTTCATTGTTTTAAAAATCCTATTAATGACAAAACAATATTCATTTACATTTTGTATTTCATCATATTTCTTCTTCACTTTCTGCTGGTGCAATGCAACAACCAAAAGTGTTAGGACAGAGAAATAGGAAGAAGTAAAGGTTAGAAATAATGAGCAAAATGGACACTGACTCCTAGATAATTGAGAGTGAACTCCGTATGACTGTTAAAGTAAGGGGCAAAATCATTATCTCAAAACTTCTGTGAAAATATGCATGGGTCACTTAGCAGTATTGCTATCCTTAGTTATTAAAGCCTGAACCACTGGTCTCTAGAAGAGCATAGCTAAATTTGGGGGTTTAATGAAGGTTTAAATGGGAAAGAAACTTATCAAACCTTGCACGTGAAACTTCACTTGACCCAAAAGTACTGCTCCTAATTCTGCAAAGACAATGAAAGGCAGGATAGTAGGAAGAAATGCTTTACTAAGCAAAATTTGACCATTATTATTTCGCAATTATTGTTCTACCATTTCAATCTTTTTATATTAGCTATAAAGTCAAAAGTGTTGCTATGAAAAAATTCTATAGTTACCATATCCCTGTACAGTACAACCACAGTGTTAGGAGGGAAAAATATAATCAAAAGAATGGGACATATTTATTTATAATACAAACAGAACCTATTTCTTGTTTTTTTTTTTAATTGTAAACACTATAACCAAAAGTATAATATTTCTTAGGGATAATTATAGTATCTAAGTGTTGTGACACCATGTGACAATTATATATTTTTGTCTTTTATTTTCACTGCACTGCTGTCCTCAGAAAAATGGGATGATCAACTCCACCTTCCAACTATGAAATCCTCTCTCCCTATGAAGTAAGCACTATTAACATCATTGTGTGGATTCGGAAACCAAAGTATACAGAGATAAGACTTCATTAACTAAGGTGAGACATTAATTAAGACATGAATCCCAAAAGTTTAGTTCTAAATCCCATCCTCAACTGCTGAACCAATGCTTTATTTTTGTAGTATTTATGTAAGAAATAAATGATTAAAAACAGTGTAAAATGATTAAAATAAAGTAGAGCAATATTTATGCAGATATAAGTAATGTGATTTAGAAAGAAGGGCTTATTTTTATCAGTTGGAATATTTGGTTTGGAAAACAGAATCAAATGAGCAAACCAGTTGAACAACCATGACTGCTCTCTTCTCTGGTTAGAGAACAAAACAGTCAGGTCTACTGAAACATATGGCTGACGGGAGTGGTGGTCTAGGCAGGAGAGGTCTGTTGTGCCATGTGATTGCCTGGCTAGGGATCAAACTAATGCTGCAGTGGCTATGGAGGCCCCATAGTGAGGACCCTCTCTTGGCCAACAGAGAGGCCCTATTCATTTTTTAAGAAACTAGACAATAATCTTCCAGTTCTGAGAGCACTGCTTGTTGATTTTTGGGAGTCATTTCTGTCTGTAAGAAACTGCTTGTATGTGATGCGAGCTGGTGCTCCAAAATTGATACCCCCTTCTGAATAGTGACCCACAAACAAGACTGATTCAAAGTCTAGGACATTTTCCTCTTACCATGTTCCCTCCTAGATCAAAACTTTACAGATCATAGAGGCATTTTATACAGACTGACAAATTTATGTGTGTCCATTCCATGCAATCTTTAGACACCCATCATTTCAATGTGCCATCATAAATAAGTTTGCTTCGATATCCTTAGCATACACCAAAAATATAAATGAAACTAGGGGTAATATAAAGGAAGCAAACTATTTGACACTGAAGCATGAAGTTATAAATGGTATCCTATGTTGTATATTAAATATGTGTACATAACAGCTACAAGTATTTTATATCTTAAATATGTGGAGTTTGGTATTGACTATAAAATATTATAAATCTGTATGTGCTAGAGATAAGAATAATTATTGTTGATTCTAAGTACCTAAGCTGTATTTTGGAAATAGTAGGAAACAGTGACAGTGAAATCTAGGGTTTTATGTGTCATTGGATCTTTTATGTGTTGAAAGAACTGAAATGCCTGTATTTGAAATACTATGGACCAGAAAATATCAGTTGTGCTTCAGCTGACTCTAATAGAAATCTTTAAGATATTTTTAAGCCTTTAAATTAAGCTCTCTCTTTTCTCCACAATTTTGCATGCAGCTGATTCAAGATGTTTCCTTGTTGTATTCAACAATAACTAGTTAGGCTCAATAAGGTAACAATTTAAGCAAGTGACATTTCCTATGTTGTGCTTCTTGCTGATGGCATGAATTTTGACTTGAGGACACAGAGCTAGTAAGCTACATGTTATGATCAAAGTGGTATAAACTAGCAGTCATGATGGGAATCCCTGCTTATAGACTTGCAGCCTTGTGCAATATTTGCAGAAGTTAAGAATGATTAAAAGAGCTCTTGTCAATAATTGTTCAAGATCCACTTAAATAAATCTCTGCATGTCATAGACTACAAGTCCATGGAAATGTGTATAGACATAGTCAGTTTCTCAGATCTAAGTTTGGTGTCAAAGGAACATCTCCACTAATCAAGTAGTACAGTGAACACCACTTCAAAAATACTCATAAGCTCTCCCGTATCTCAGTCAATTGAAGAATTTATTTTTAATTTATTTTATCACATTTATTAAGTTAAAAGTTGAATAAATATACCCCCAAATTCTTATACCTTCTAAGTTGTAAAATTTATATTTGGGACACGGTTATATTCTACCACATAACCTAAGAAAAAGTCCTTGTTATTACTGTCTTTGAAGCAAAATTATGCTGTTGAAAGCTTTACTCTTATTTATAGAAAAGATAGAACATAGGACTGCGCCATCATTAACCTTCTAGACAATATGTACATAATTTTTTTTTGTTTGTTTAGTACTGAGTATGATTCTTGGGAAAGTAGTTGCTTCAAACAGTTATTAGTATGACATAATATATCAGTTACCATTTCCTTGTCAGTAAGGAGATACACACACACACACACACAGACACATACACACAAACTCACTGACCTTCATAATGATTATATTAAGGCATATATTGGAAATGAGTATAGATATTTCTAGACACACATAAGCACATATAATATAGTCTATTTCTACTTCAGAGAAACATAAACCTCTTATTAATGTCCTACATTAAGCAATCACCCAAAAAGTTACAGCATACTAGCATTCATTGAAATGCTTACAATATAGCAGGACCTAAGTATTTTAAATAAATTGATTGGAGTAATCATCAGTGCTTTTATTCCCTAGTTTAGTAGAGAAGATCAGTAAGACTTAAAAGTAATAAGTACCTTGTCCTAAAGACTAAGTGAAAGGTATTAAGTGATGGAAGGAAGGTGGAAATGTGGCTTTCTCACCAGAGTCAGATGAGAAAAAGTCACCCCTTTTATTATGATTCTATGTTGATCTCTCTAATCCTGGAAGGGAACATTCACTTTAGCTGTGATTCTGTCTGTAAAGGATTGACCTATAGTTACCTTAGTCAACTCCCCTCTCTTCTCCTCTCCTCTCCGTCCTCTTCCTCCACCTTGAACAAATTATCTAGCCTAGGAGGCATTGATTTAACCAAATGTCAAAAGAGATAAATAAAACTCTTTATCAGTTTTCTGCCTCTTCCAAGACTTTAGAGTTCAGAAACACAGAAATCTCTCTAATCTAGTAATGACCTATGCCTGTAATTTAATATGCCAACAGAATCTCTATGTTTTAGACATTCATGTAGTCAAAGTGAAAATTCATTGCTCATGTTTTTATTACCCATTATTAATCAGCATCCTATACTAAGGGAGAGAGATACATGTCAATCAATTAAATTTATTACAATATATGCAAAATGTTGTTAAATTTGTGGCAAAAAATTGAAATAAAGAGAGTGGGTAAGAAATTATGGTTACTATCTTAAATAGTATAGTTGAACTATGAACTGCTATTTGAGGATGAATTTGAAGTGAGAAAGAAAAACTTGGAAACTACTTGGAAGAAAAGAAAATCAGTAGAGGAAAGAACTTGAACTTCCAGAGACGGATAAACACTAAACAGGAACGCTGAGAGGGGGAAGCAACTTGAATTCAGAGAAGTATTTGGTGGCAAGATAAGATGAGGCTACATAAGCAAATGGAATGGAAATCATTTAGGTCTATAAATCTGAATAGAGGAGTCAAATGTTCAAAACTAGGCTTTGAACATCACTCTGGATACTTTGCTGAGAAATGATGAAGACCCTTTTGAGGCAGAGCACAATTCATCAGACTCAGTACTATTCTGAGTCTTGCATGAACAAACACAGGCCCATACTATTAGAAATAAGCCCCTGAGTCATTGCATGCAAACACCTTTGTTTCACAGCAAAATGTATGGTTTGTATAAATTAAAAAATGCTGCCATTTCAAATGCTTACTGTGAAAAACATCCACCATTGTTACAGGCCATGTAAAGCATAAACACAAAATGTTTATTGAAGAGAGGACACTTCAATTCATTCTCTTGAAAAAAAATGTTGGGTTGGACTAATCAAACCATATAAGAATTAAGGAGTCAATGGGCCATTTCACAAACAATGCTCAAGAGACAGCAATGGAAAAGATGAATTAGCAATGGTTCATGATTGATAGTAAAGCAAGCAACTTTTATTCTGAAGGAAATCTAAAATGAGAAGAGATGCAGAGGTACCAAGGGCCAAAATGTAAAGAAGTTATATAAAAGGTAGTGACTACTCAGAGGGGAAAACATCAGCTTTGCTTCTGCATAATTTTCGCCTTTGTCTTGTTAGCGCAAGAGCCACCTTTGCTTTCTTTTTAACTGCACCAACTCAAATCTGTCTGATAGTGTTACTTGACAGGAGCTATAAGTAACTGCCAGGAGGCCTGGCTGCAGCTGTTGCTCCCCTATAGCACAGTTGTGCTGTGTCATTTGAATTTGTGCTTCAATGCATCTTTTAAACATTTCTTCTGCATAACCTGATTAAAGTTGTGTCCCTTCTGTTCACTTGACTGCCAATGCTTAAGAATCCTACTGCTAACACCATCTACAAATTTTAACTCTAGCAGAAATATTTTTTAGAAATAAGACTGATAAAAACAGACATTTCTAACAACCTTCATTTTTTTAGCACCCATCATTTTATTGCCAATA
The DNA here is from genome assembly GCA_019455555.1 of Galemys pyrenaicus. NCBI lineage: Eukaryota > Metazoa > Chordata > Mammalia > Eulipotyphla > Talpidae > Galemys > Galemys pyrenaicus. The sequence goes on along the minus strand of JAGFMF010011678.1, from coordinate 9,421,234 downwards.
TGCAAGCACCTCTGACGCTTCAGTTTGGCTTGTGCAATACATATTTCCAAACAAATTCCAGTTTCTTGAGAAACTTCTGTTAATTTAATCCCACGCTATTTTTTTTTGTTATATTCATTTCTGCCCTTACAAACTTTCCGTAACATTTTCATTCTCTATATTTGTATCATCATTTAAAGTGTCCTTGGAAGTTTCATGCACTCAAGGTGCACATTCTCAATGATGCTGCTGAATTACTTTAGGAAAAATACATATTCAAAAATATTTGGAAGGTTAGAGATATTGGAGAAATTCAGGAAATGACCTTATTGAATATATAGCATCACTTTCCCAAGACAGGCAGCACAATTGCTATAACCTGATATGTTTTTTATGTATTACATGCAGGATTCATGCTGCAGAGCATAATATTTCAACCCAAATACTATCCCTTATGTCCAATTTCCCTGTCTGTTAGGTTAGCAATAGCAATTCTCCCTATTGACACTCATCCTCACAATAACCAGCCCTTAACATTGCTGGACCTCCCCCTACATTTTTCAGTCTCATTCCAAATTATTCTACTCTTTAGTATGCTGAGCAATTTAGCAATTTTTTCTTTTAAATTTAAACTCTCATTGATATTACTTCCACCACTTCAAATAACTCACTAAATTATTTTCCAGACAAATAAGGTATGCTATTTTCTTTTGAAATAGCACATCATCAAATAGCGTGCCTGTGTTCCTGACAGCTAAATACCTCGCTTGTATCATAACTGAGAATTTACTTCAGTCTGAAAAGCTGGAATAATTTTTTAAAGCTGCTGCTCTTTGAAATGACTTTTTTAGTTCAACTTGAAATTGCAGGAATTAAAAGGGCTTTGTTTTAGAAGAAATATTTCAAAGGTATCTTGAGGTGACAAAAATGATTTAAAGAAGTGACATGTCTAAATTAAATGTCCCAGTTGTAAATATTGATGGCAACAAAATAAATTAAGTGTTAATACCTTTTGTAATACACTTATGGAGTATATAGAAGAAAAGTTGTAACACCTAAAGAAAGTCAAAATTTGGCAAGATACTTGAAAATAATCTGCAAGACGGGGGCAAATTCCTTCATGTCTAAGACATCTAAGAGCATAAGGAAGACTGTATCTCCAGCCAGCCAGCTGGCGCAGCATTTAGATTCAGTCCCTCCATAAGGATGTCAAACACATAGACTAAGTGGAGCAAGTGTAAGACAAATATTCTATCTGACTTAACTAAAAAAGAGAAGGAAATGGCAAATGCTTCCTTCTTATGCTAAGAATGATGAAGTGTGATTGATAGAACTGTTTCAAGTCTGTGTAACTGAATTACCAAATGGAAAAGATGGTAACATTTGATTACTTTTTTAAAAAATTTTATTTATTTATGCATATAAGAACATGGGTACAGACCAGAGGTCTGGGGGTGAGAGGATTCACCAGAGACAGAATGGGGAGCAGAACAGGCAGATTGACCAAAATATACCGCTGAGGGGAGCAGTGTGTGAGGCAGGAGAGGTCTGCTGCACCATGTGTGTCCTCTCCCTGGCCAGGGATTGAACTCATGCTGCAGTGGCTGCAGATCTTCATAGTGTGGGGCTTAACTGCTAGCGCCACCAGGGAGGCCCCACATTTGGATTATTTTTAAGAAATTGATAACCTAGAAGTTCTAGTCAAACTGTGGGTCAATTTACTATCTACAACAGCAACAGATATAAACTATGGTGTGGATTCAAGCAAACAGAATTTTTGCTTTTCCAATTACTATTGCCCACTGGGTGGCAGACTGTATTTCTAAAACCTAAGTCTAAGCATTAAAATCATCCCGAGAAAAAAGAAATCACAGGCAGAAAATGCTTACAGCAATATAAATGACACAGGAGACTCACATACGCACAATGCATGTTAAGAGAAAGTCAGCATAACAAAGGAATAGAGTAATGGAATGATATTCTGCTTTTGTATGTTTTATCCTCAGAGACTTTTTCCTTTCTTTTCCACAGCATTATTTAGATATAAATGATATATAGCATTGTGTAAGCTTAAGTATACTACATAATTTAATATACATATTACACTATTATCACAATAAACTTAACTAACACATCTATTATATCATATAACGCCCACTACTTTTTAGGTTTGTGTGATGAGAACATTTAATATTTACTCTTAGAAACTTATATAATACAGACTTAACTACAGTCAAGGTGTTAAAATTAGCTCCACAATTCATATATCTTACAACTAGAAGTTTTGCACTTTGACTAATATCTTCCCATTTCCCTCATTCCCCAACCTCTAGAAACCATTACTCTACTCTCTGGTCCTATGATTCTGACTTATTTTAGGTTGAACATATAAGTGAGTGCATACAATATTAATATTTATTTCTTATTTCATTTAAAATGATGTCTGGGAGGTTTATTTTCTTTGTAACAAATGACAGTACTACTTCTTATTTATGACTGGAAAAAACCCAGATATACATAAATATTTTATACATACATGGTATTCATTTATAATATACACCATTATCTTCCTATTCCCTTTATCTAGCCATTAGTCCATCAATGAACATATGAGTTGTTTCTAAGAATCGACTCATATGAATAATGCTGCAATGAATAATAGGAATGTAGATATCTCTTTGACATACTGTTTTCATTTCTTAGAACTGTGTATGCAGAAGTTAGAATGCTGGATCATAAGGTAGTTCTATTTCAAAATTTGAGGGATCTCCATATTGTTTTCCATTGAGGTTGTGCCAATTTCATATTCCCCAAAATACTGCAGAAATGTATCCTTTTTTCTACATGTTCATCATTTGATATCTCTTACATTTTAGGTAATGGACATTCCGATAGGTATCAGATGGTAAATCACTATAGTTTTCATTTGCATTTCCGTAATGATTAATGGTGTTGAGCATCTTTTCATGTACTGTTGGTCATGTGTATGCCAATTTGTCTTTCTCTGTATATGTTGACAGTGTCCTAGTCAACCAAAATGTGGTCAGTTGGACAGCTTTGATCCACTCTTTTTGCTGTGTGTGTGCAGCCATCAAAAAAATCAGTGATGTGTACATAGCACGGTTATCGAGACACTCTATGACTGACTTTTTATATAATCTCTCTTTTAAAAGTATAGTTACCTTCATAGTCCATTTCTCTTCCTAAGGAGGACATAAGATCTAAATAGCTGTCTGCTAGATCTTTTTTGTTTGCTCTGCCATTGTTATTTTACTGACAACACTACTGGTCAAGGATATATATCTATTTTTTTTACTCTCTTGTTTTCAGGGCCAAATTACGTCAGTACTACTCCTGACCAGACTGGATGGAGACCATGCCCTGTCCCCTGAACATCTTCTAATTACCATGTTGACCAAGTTGGGAGTGGCAGGAGTTGGCCAGGTAAGAAATATATAGATCCTCACTGTTTTTACTCAAAATTAAGTCATTTACATAAATGTAAATTATGTAACAGCTGGTGGATGCTATATAAATTATTTTTTTTCAAATTATATCATTCTTTGAAGAGAGGACCTCTTCAGTCTACAATACCAAAAAGCATTCTCTGACTGTGACACTGTTTAGAAGTAAATTTATCTTGGAATTATTAAATCATATAAGTGAAAAGAAAGTTTATTCCATATACGGATGTAATTCTGAATCAGAATGTTAATTCCTAAAAGAGATTTTTTTTCTTCTACCAAAAACTCTTAAAAGACAAGTTTGTTTATCTCTTAAAGAGACAGTGATTTAACTGTCTGGGTATATATATTAGCTTATGTACATCTTCCTAATTACAATATTTTTATTATTCATCTCACTCTGATATCAAACCTTACATATGATTCCGTTTTCTGTAATATCGTTCCACAAGATATTTCTTGATAATCCTTTCACCATATAATCTTTTTTACAAATGTCATTATTTCATTTGAGTCTTCATTGCTCTATATTATTTCCATGTATCTCTGATGAGTTGGTTTTTATTCATACATGAAATTAATGCCAGGACTTTAATGCCAAGCTCAATATATTACTGTACTCATTACTCTGGATCATGGCATCTCTTTAACTTCAGGAACATGGGGATTTATTTTTGACTTGCAACATAGCTACATTTCTTTTTAATAAATTTTGTTATACTTTACCAGCATTTCTATGTGTTGTAAGTCATATTTTTAGAACACAAATTTCATAATATAGTTTTCACTTTGCCTAAAGCGTGAGATACATTACAAACAACATTTTTAAGGTTTTCCTGGGAATTAGCTATAAAATTTTTCATTTCTAGCAGTGAAGTAAAATAAAGCAGTTAATGGAGTATATTTATTTCATCATGTAATACGCTCAAGTGACAAAATACTTTGGATCATATTGGGATTAAAGCTAGTAGTTGCCAATCAACTAAATATGAACAGTTAATATGATCACAGTTTGCATTATTATCTTCCAGTTAAAAATTATAATTTAGGAATTATTATAGATTATTTACATGTACAAAATCACGATGTCTTTATTTGCACAAAAGACAATAGAAAAATTTCTTATAATGAAAAACAGCAAAAGAAAAAGGAACAATGCTATTCTTCTGGGTTTATTTTTAGGCATTTCTATAGCATGGACATATATGAAACATTTTGTATAATTTTAGTTGCAATATCTTAAAAGCATAATAACAATAATAAATAAATAAATGATAACTATATCCTTTGAAGTCCTGTTAGGAAGTCATCCTGAGCCATAAAATAATAATCCTAACAGGAAAAATATTCAGCCAATAAAATTGTGACAAATATAGGTAAATAATTGTGAATTCACCGGCTCTCAAAACAGCTTAATAAATATAATTTGATACTGGGTAGTCTATAAGTTTGGTGGAGAAGATAATGATTTCAAGTAAGGATAATTACATGGATTTCCTTGCTATAATTTAAGACTAAAATCTATTAAATGCCTATGTTAGTATGTTGAAACTGGTACTGAAATATGGTTCATTGAACATTTAGAAATTTGAAACACAACACTTCAATAACTTCAGTATCTGTTTTACATATTTGTATCACTGATAACATCACAGTTCTAAATTGGGCAGTTTGTTGTTAGGAATCATTATAGTAATAGGTATGTGTGTATATATATGTATGCATATATATATCCACAAACAATATAGTAATATGTGTATCTAAAATATTTGAGGTTCTATATGCTATAGATATAACCATGGATGAAGAAATATTATCTCTAAGTCATAAACTTATACAGAATAGAAATTTATCTTTGAAAGATATAAAAAATCTTAATTTTGGGAAACAAAGTGGAAGCCAGGACTGAACTATTTTCTTTATGAATTTATAAAATTGTGATTTATAGAGTTTGGGATTGAGTTATTTTAGGATATCAACTTTTAAAAAGGAAAAACTAAGGAATATTGCAAAGACAACTGATTTTAAAAAGACTATTTTTCAATCATATTGCTTGACTCTTTCTTATGTCTCTGAATAACAGATTTAAATCAAAGACCTATTTGAGAGATTATATAGCTTTGCTTCCAGCTGTGAGAGTGTGATATTAGCATGCATGAAGAGGATAACATTATTAAGCACAATGTTGGATAAAGACCTCCCACCTGAGAATGTATTTAGAGAAAATGTCTAAACCAATATTCCATTTTAATTGCCGGCTGAGGAATTACTGAAAATGTAGTATTTTCTGTTTTCTTTGGTTGGTGTATTTGATGCATTCCATTTGTATTTTAGATCAAAGATGGAGGAGATTAAAGTAGCAATTATCATTATACTTATGTTCTAAAAAGTTAACAGTAAGAAAAATAATCCTAGGTATTAAAAGTATATTTCTACCACTTTGAAAGTTATATGTCCAATAAAGTAATCTCATCAAAATTAGGGAGAAGTTGTAAATGGTATTTTCAGATGGAAATATACCCCATCACTGAAGACATGTGAACATGATTCTATTTTTCTCTTAGTGTTTTAATTATATTACTGATATGTACTTTATTCTTGAAAAAAACGCATGCTTTTGTAACTAAGTCTTATAGAATTCATCATTGCTTTATGTTAAACAAATCTATACTAAAAATGGACAAAATATAAAGCATCATTAGATTACTGCTCTCTGTTAGTTAATGGACACTTAAGGCATATTTTTTTAATTAAAATATTAACAAAAACAACCTATGAACTTCATTATATAATTGACAGATTTTTGTAGGATATGAGAGCTACTCATCTGATTTTGCATTCTGTACTATATGTGTTTAAGCACATTGTTACATGATGAGATATAAATTTTTAAAACTTAATTTGAGATGCTGCTTGATGAACAGATAGAACAGATATGCAAGACTGAATGTAGGGAGGCTGACTAGAAGGCCATTACTTACTTTAGGTAAGAAATGATGAGTTGAATGAGGATGTTGGGTCTGCAGATGGAAAGGAGTTGGCTGAATAATTTAGTAAAACTTTATGTTTTAATTCATAGTAGAGATAAGAGCAGAGACTCAGGTATTTTTTCCAGAATATTTACGACAACTCTCCAGGCTAGACTGGTGCCTGTTTATCTACTTTCTAGTCTTACTTCAGTATTATGCCAAAACAAATTTTATTCCCACATTTATTATTTTTTCTCCTTCTGACAGTATAAATTATTCAGAGCAAAAATGTATCCTTTTAATGTCTGTAATTTTAATGTCAAACACAGTGATTAAATTATGTTTTAATTCCCCCAGTAAATGTAAAAAAAGTGAGGGTGCAAAAGGCAGTTTGGAAACTCAAGGAGATCTGTAACTTTTTGGGTACTCATAGAAATTACCTTGCATTTGCTATCTCTGTACTCCAGAATAATCTGTATGTGAGTATACATGAAATGAGAACCTGTGATTTTAAGTACCCATGAGAATATCTAAAGAAATCAAGGCCTTTGAAAATCTAAAGCTTATGTTTGGAGAAGGCTGGACTCAAACAGTAGTAATGATAATGGCTAACAGAAATATCTTTAGATAACAAATAGATTATGGCATATTGGAAAGAGCACTGTATTTATCATCAGTAGATCTTAGTCTGATACTGACTAGTTGTGAGGTATTGACTAAAGTGAAGGCAATGTTTGCTATTTGCATAGAAAAAATTATTCCTTTCCTTATACTTCTCCATACTTATGCAGTATTCTGCCTCTCTCATTACCTCTTCTATGCTATTCCTATGGCTATATTCCACGGCGAGTTGCTAGCACCTCCCAGACATAAATAAGAGAATCAATTTTCATAAATGATATAGCCTGAGGAGTAAATTCAAAGACTTGGAAAGCAGCCAACTCTCTAGCTTTGCAGCAATGCTTCCTGCATTACAAATCTTCCGTGCAGGGAACTTGTGAAGAAGTGAAACAGCAGGTTCCTTAGTCAACTGCAGAGTGCAGTACTGTGGTAAAACCTCCATAGGCAGGATTGCAAGAGGGTGTGCTTTAAAAGGACCTGATATGCTTCTGACCATATGGTAAATCTGTGGAATGCTGGGAAAACAGGAGAGGCAGCAAAGATACCTGTTGTGCCCCACTTAGAAAACTTATGTCTTCTGCACAAGCTTAGAATAAACAGTATTAAGCCAATGGAAAAAATAATAGTGACTATATATTATTACTAATTACATTACCAATTATTGGCAACTTAAACTTATACTTTGTATTTATCTTAACTTCTCTAGTGTTGAAGTCTATCAACTGAAGAATGGTCCCTATGTTCTTTATATATTCAAAATATGGAACGAAAAAAGGTAGTTTGTCAGTCGACCATAGCCAATTAAGCAGCAACTAATGATAAGAAATACATGACATGGTAAATCTGGCAGACAGATCATCCAGTACAAATACTATATGTAAATATATTAGATTTACATAAATTCATAGCTTGGATTGCTATCACAAAATATCATAGATTAGGTGATTTGTAAATAACAAAAAACTATTAATCAGATTTCTAGAAGTTGAAAGCCCAAAATCATTCTCTTTATTTACAGAGAGATATCTAATTGTTTCAGCATCATGATTCCAACATCAGTTTTTCCAGTATTATTTGCTATTTCTTTATTAAATTGCTTCTGCACCTTCATTAATTTACCATAAGTATGTGAATCTGTTGAATGACACTAATATGTTCCATTGATCTTTCTCTTTTTATTTTTTCTAGTGTCACAATTTTGAGTAGTATAGTTAGTACTGAAAGTATATAATATGAATCCTTTTCATTATACTTTTTCAAATTTTTGAACATCTTAAATTCTGCTTCTTGTACATAAATTTTAGAATCTGCTTGTAACTTTCTATAAAATAGTAATTTTTCAGCAATAAAATATTATTTATGGAGACTTTATAGTTACTGTTTATCATAATGATGTTTTCCATATACTCCAAGATTTAATCATGAGATTGAATTTTGTAATTTTTTCTGCACTCATTAAGATAATTACATTATTTTGCCTTATTTTATAGTAAATTACACTACTTGATTATTGAATGTTAAATTCTTCTAATGCTCCTGCAATAAGGTCCACTTTAACATGATGCCACATCTTTATGTTTGTTTATAAGGTAACATTGGATTATAACATCATATATGATTTAGAGATAAAGGATCACAAACTTCAGGTATATGTTATCACGCTACCAAAAAGGCAGCGAAAGTCCTTCACTATAGTATATTATGCCCCTCCCCATTGTACTTTCTCCCCTTTCCCATTCTTCTAATAGTCTCATTTTTATAGTTAGATTTCTCTGGTTTGTTTTTGCTTTGGTTTTATATAACCCTTTCTTTTGTTTCTCTAGAGTATTCTCTATATCACTTGGTTATTGTCATTATCCTCTAGACTTATCTCACATAGCATAATCTTCTCCATTTACATCCATGTTGTCATAAACATCAACATTTTAAACATACTTTTTCTTTCACATCCATATCCCCCACTTACTGTTGCAAGTTACTCATCATTAGTAAGTGTATATTAAATAAATACCCTTATGCCAGGAGTTGCTTAGTCACCAAAGATAAGATGGTAAAACATATAAAGTTCCTGATTTCATGAAATTTAGGCTTTCTTGCAGTTAGGCAGATTGTAAAGAGCAAAATAATAAGATGACTTCTAATACTGGTAAGCTTTAAGATTTATAAAAATTAATCAATGTAATAGAGGATGGCACTGGCATTACCAACAAAGGTTTTGCTGGGAAAATATCTGTTCTCAGATTGTCCAAATATAACAACAACAAAAAGAGCATACCCCAAAAGCAATAAATTGCTGAAGAGCCAAGGATATAAAAAATACTTTACTATTTTAGTGAGAACATAATGAACACAATGTATGCTTGCCTACTGAATGTTCTAAGAGATTTTCTTTCACTCAAATCAATAAGGGAAAATCCATATAAATAACATAATCATATTTTCAACAGAATATAAAATGAACATATACAAACTGGGATATAAAAACAAAGGGATATAAAACTAAAGCATAAAAACAGTGTTGCTTCTATACTTCTATACTAACATTAAATATCTAAAAAATTAAATCCCATTTATGATAATAGCAAAAAAAATAAGATATATGAGAATAAATTTAGAGGAGAGGTAAGATGAAAATTATAAATCAATGATGAAAATATTTGAAGATACAGATAAATGGAAATGTAGCCAATGTGCAAAAATTGGAAAAATTAAAATACCTGTACTATAAAAAGTTACCTATTGATTCCATATATTCATTATAAAAATTCTGATCACATTTGACAGAGAAATGGAAAAAGTCAACACTAAATTTATATAGAACTACAAAAGACCCTGAACACTAAAAGCAAAACTGAGTAGAAAGAACAAAGTTGGGAGCATCATATTTTCTGATTTTTAACTATAGTAGCAATCTCTCATAATCAAAACAGTGTACTATTATCATAAAAACAGAAATGTAGTTCATCGAACAGAACAGACAGCCCAGAAATATGTACTCAACTAATTTTTGAAAAGGACAAATATAACATAGATATGCACAGAATGAAACTGGTTCTATAGCTTATAACATAAACAAAATCATCTCAAAATTGCCTAGAAATTTAAATACTAAAGACTTAGAAGAAGTATTTGGGAAAAGTTCCTTGAAATTACTGTCACCAATGATAATTTTATTATAATACTAAAAGCACAGGACACAAAAACAAAAATAAGTAGGGTTACACCAAATTAAAGACTTTCTGCAAAGGAAAGGAAATTAGAAAAATGAAAAGAAAGTCTATGAAATAGATGAAAATATTTGAAAATCATACATTAGAAGTTAATCTCCAAAATTTATAAGAAACTCATATAACCTATATATATATATATTACATATATATATAAAACCTAAAGAAAAAATGAGCCAGAACCTGAATAGACATTCCTCCAAAGAAGAAATAAATGGCCCATATTGTCATGAGGTGTTCAACATTTCTACTCATCAGGAAAGTATGTGTCAATAGGGTTTCATTTGACACTAACAAGAAGGCTTTTATCCAGGAAAAAAAAAAAAAAAAAGCAACAACAACAATTATTGACTAAGATGTAGAGAAAAGATGATCTTTGTATACTACCAGGAATATAAATTGGTATAATCATTGTGGAAACATTATGGAGAGTCCACAGAAATTAAAAAATAAAACTAACATATAAACATAAAGAAGTAAAATTAAGTTCTCAATACCTGTAATCCTATGTTCCCTGAAGCATTATTCACACATACTAAGACATTATTATTTTTCAATGAGTGAATGAAGAAAATGTACTACACACACAAACATACAATATGCACATAGAATAGCATATTATTCAGCATTAAATCTTACCCTTTTTTGTGACAACATGGAAGTTCTTGTGGTTATTATGCTAAGTGCAATGTGTCAGATACAAAAGAACAAATGGGTCATGATTTCTATTAAATGTGGAATCTAAAAGATTCTAAAAAACAGAAGTATAGAGTAGGATGGCTGTTAACAGAGGCTGGAGCAAAATGGGGAAGGAAATATCAAAGGATACCAAATATCAGTAATGCAAGATAAATTCTGGATATCTAGTCTACAATATAGAGTTAATAACTGACAATATTCTGCTGGGCACTTATACTTTGGTAAAATGGTAGATCTTATAGTAAAAGTGTCATTATCACATATTGCATCATCATCATCATTATATTCATCATTATCTTAAATATAGGAAAAGATATATTGAGAAATGATAAATATATGTGTCTATGTCTTTTGTTTATGTCTTTGTTGGTGATGTTTTCACAGATGTATACTTATCCCTAAGCTCACTTAGTTGTATACATTAAATTTGTAATGCTTTTAAGGCATCAATTTTATCTTTAAAAGTTGTAAAAGGGAAAAAAGGCAACCACAACATACCATATTTTTAAACCACAACATATTTTTAAAAAAATATTTCAAAATTAAGAATTCTTTTCATCTTTTTGTTAGTAACTGTCATTATTACGTTTAATAAGAAATGTTTATAAGTTATTTGATTGGATAATTTCTTTTATTGTGAACACTGAGAAGAGAAGGTATGGATTTCAAGCCTTCTGTTAATCTTTCCTACATAATAAGTTTCCTGGAGAGGCAGGTGGAATGCAAACGCTTGAGGAGGGATGAATTATGAACAGAAAGAGGAACAATTTATCAGTGAGAAAAGAGCAAAGGAGTAAACAATGAGTGCAGATGCTGGATTTATTTTAACAATGGCTCTAAATATGTGCAATATTAATTTAATATTGTGTGGTGAAAATGAATTTTACTTTCCACAAGAATCTGGTACATCTGCAATATTCACTGGACTGTTAAGAAAGATATTAGCTTCAGTCCATGGAATTGTTATCAGTGACAGAATTTGGGTTTTAAAATAATGTTAGAAAATACTGTATATGTGGCATTTTTACTCATATTTTATGCTTAAAGTGATTCCTCATATGTTTCAACTGATCATTTTTAGTTCACATTTACATGTATATGTATGACTAATAATATTAATTTATTTATTCAGTGTTAATGGTAATGAAACTATGTTAGGATTAGAGGAAAGCATCATTCAGAGAATATTGCAACGGCAGTAATGACAATGATCTGGCAGCTGAGAGGTTTCTGTGGCACACAAATAAAGAAGCAATACAGCAAAGTCTCATACTCTCTTATTCCCTCAGATTTAATATTGTATAAAAAATTGAGCACCCACTTCACTTTCCAATATTCCCCAGATTGTGTTGCTCTGTACAGGAGGGTCATTGCAAAAGTTGAATGAACATTCAAGGCACAATTTGGAAGATACTGAACAGAATTCACTTCTTATTTGGCCCAGACAATGGAGTTGATGTTCTAACAATCCAAGTTATAGAGTCAAGGAACTATAATTTGTACACTACAGATATCCACATCGCAGGTGAGGACCCATTGAGGGAAACCCGTTTTTTTTTTTTTAAGATTTATTTATTTATGCATACAAGCACTGGGGTACAAGCCAGAGGTGTGGGGGGTGAGAGGATTCACCACAGGCAGAGCGGGGAGCAGAACAGGCAGATCAACAGAAGTGCACTGCTGAGGGGAGCAGTGGGCACAGCAGGAGAGGTCTGCAGCACCATGTGGGTCCCCTCCCTGGCCAGCAGCAGGGGTTGAACTCATGCTGCAGTGGCTGCGGTTTGCTTCATACTGCGTTGCTTAACCCACTGCGCCACCAGGGAGGCCCCAGGAAACCCGTTTTATATTAGGGTTGCCCTGTAACACTTAAGACTATTTGAACTTCAGGAAATTTATGTGTGTGTATACATAGTACATATATATAGTCTTCCATTTAATAATATGCTGATTACAGTATTTTTCTATACAATTTTTTATGTTTTAATATATGCTAATAATACATGTGGATTTCCATTTTTATCTTTGGCAAAGAATTGCATGTCCTCACAACAACTTGATTAAGTATTTGAATCCATTGATAACTACACTCATTTAAAAAAAATCTATGTGTTTTCATTGAAACAGATTAAATTCATAATATTATGCTCTATAGAATTAATAAAGACAAAGGAAAGCTTCTGTTTCAAGTGAGTTGCAAACTAAGAAAACAAAAATAAAATCAGTCAGGGTGAATCAGTGGTGGGAATTTCATGGGGACGAGAAATCTACCCTGTACGAAAAGGATAATGTAAAATATATATGAAATAATAAAAAAAAAAAACCCTCAGGGACATCAAGGAAGAACTTTGCATTTTGGTGGGTTTGCATCTATAGACATAAGTCAAGTATCTCATGTAGTGAAATTTACTTTTAGAAACTGCCAGCAAAGCATGCTGTTGGATATTAATATTAAAAAAGTACTTAACTAACTCAAAACAAGTATTTTCCTTACTATTTTTCCAGTTCAACATTAAATGGAGCAGTTTGCTTGTTTGCAATTGAAGGCCAAGAAGTCTTATCTACAAACACTATTTAATTCAGGGTTCACAGTTGAAATTAGTACTACAATGGACGGAAGGAATAGGTTAACTTCTACTATAACATGTTTAGTAGGAGACAACAACTCACTGCACACAACAGTGAGTAATGGGCTCACCTTAAATGGTTGGATCATTCTGTTTCCTCTCCTCTTGTCTTTATCTTCTTTTAATTATTCCATAATTAAAAGATGGAAATAATATGTGTACTGCTTCAGTATTATTTTAAAAATGCATCTAAAAATTTTATGTAAACAAATGTATAGGCACTAGAAGGACAACATATATAAGTTTTGCTAATAAGTGGTTAAAATACAAATGATGTTTAGTGAGAAGACACTTGACCTCCTGCTAAATTCACGCCTGCAAGAACTGGAATCAAGTTCTACTACACAATTTATCTTACTTTAGTACACATTAATATTGATCTTATAGATTTCTGAGATAAACACAACATGAGATTTTCATAACAATAACAATAAATATTAAAGGAACTCTTCAAAGAGGGTCAATGTACTTTAAAAAATAATGTAAATTGTTTTTTTATTCAATAGTTGCTCATCTCAAATCATTTCTGATTTGAGCCTCAGTATCTCAGGACTGATAGTGATGTGCGAAGGTCATCTTTTTAATCTGGTGTTCTGAAGACTGCTAATGCAGGCAAGGACGTTCTGATAAAAAGATCAAGTGTAACAAAGAGACAAACTAATAGAGAGGACAAAAGAACAAGAGTTTTAGAAGAGAGGAGATGAATGGACAAGAGGCAATCAATAAGAATCAGAGTTCATTTTCCTTTCAAAACATCATCAGATGCCTCTCAATCTTTTTATGGCAGCTTTTACTCCTCCTGTCATCTGAAATTTGTTTCAAAAAGATGAAGAGGAAGACAGAGATGAAAACAAAGATAACTTTCTTAGATCTTACCCAAGTAGACTGATAAATATATTAAGACACCCATGCCACCACAATTCATTATTGTGCTCACATACTTCACAATAGACCATACCTGTACACTATGTCAGGAACAAAGTATTGATAAGGGAGAAAGGGTAGCAACAGTGGTAAAAGATTGATCAGGATTTATCTAATTGGTTCAAATACAAAGCAGGTTAGGACCCAAGGAAGAAGCATACGTGAGCAAACCACTTGTTCCTGAGAAAATGATTATTTGAATAGCTACAATTAAGGCATGCAACAAGCAGAAAACCCACCAACCCCTATCAAAAAATAAAGTAAAGTGAAAAGACAATCAAAACCTTATAAATCACAAACATGTGTATGTAGAGTGGGACATTTACTACATGAATGAAGGTTCCCAATGGCTTCTGTACTAATCTACTGGTGTTAAATACATCATACTTAATGGCTAAGTGTTGATGATATTGTTGAGGTTAGTTTAATTAAGGTAAACTTATACACGCTTTTTTATCTTCAATAGTATGTCTATTTTATTCAAAATTTCAATCGCCTATTTTTTTTTATTTTAAAATTACAATTTAATCAATTATTTTTAAAAGATTTACTTATTCATTTATGTATGGAAGAACTGGAGTGTAGGTCAGAGGTGTTGGGTGGGAGGATTCACCAGAGACAGAGTGGGGAGCAGAACAGGCAGATCGACCAAAATACACTGCTTAGGGGAGCAGTGGGAGAGACTGAAGAGATCCGCTATACCATGTGGGTCAGCTCCTTGGGATCAAACTCATGCCGCAGTGACTGCCAATAGAGTTGGCAGTGCTGAGATTTAACCCCTAAGCCAACAGAGAGGCCCCAATTTAATCATAATTTTTAATATCTTATTATATTATATCCAGATATATAAACACAACTTCAATAGATTTTAAGATACCTGGTTTGTATAATTGGTAAAAACATGATTAAATAAGAATGCATTTAAAATGTTATGGATATTTACAGAATATTCTCTTTGGTACATAAAGTAAAAAATCCAAGATAGAGGATCAGAGGACTCAATGTCATGTTTTGGTATAGCACTTATGAGAAGCTAAATTTAGGAGTCACTCTTTTGTTAATAAATTTACCTTCCTTTTCATGAAACAAGACATGGTTTAGAGCTGATGTTAAGATAGTATGGCTCAAATGTGAATGTAATTTGAGAAACAATTTGGTGTTACTGAGTTGGTAAGCATTATTCATACTTCAAAAAAAAATACATTAGAAAATCCAGATAAATATGTCACAAATGAAACACCAGGTAATAATTACATAAATAATATTCTCTCACTTCAAATTGTGGTAAGGTAGCTTTGAATTTTAAGTCATTATAATCTGAGAGCCTTCTGGAATATTAGAAATTGTTGGTAACAAAATTGGGTAGTGATTTATTTTGTTTGCTTAGAACCTAGTATATATAATTTATTCAGAAGTTCAGAAGCCTAGTCTGTTAGTGGAATACTGAGTACCTTGTTCCTGTTCAGTTCCTCAGTATACAATGATAGTTCAACAATGAGATTTTAATATTTCAATAAAATAAAGAAATAAGCTCATGACTTGACTGCTTCCTGCAAAATAATTTTTGTTAAATATTAACGTAAACATTTTAAAAATACCTATCAACTCAGTTTGTAGCCAACTGTACTTCAATCTATCTAGTTATCTGAAAAGTGTTTCAATGACTAACACCATCACAAAGTAAGGTATTAACAAACTGTTATTAGAAATTCTAAGTCATTAGAATACAATTTAGTTAATCCAAGTGACAGTACATATAGAACATTTTTGTATCTTCTTGTTTAATGAAAGACATCATTGCCTAATAATTAAAACAATACTCCCCAAGCTAATTTTTAATGTTATTTCATAGAAATACTATAGAGTTTCTTGAAAAAATCCTAGGACTATGTCATTTTATCATTTCACCTTAATTCTTAAATTTTATTAATAGTATGACATTAAATGACCTGAAATTGCCTCCTTGGGCAATGTGGCAAAGGAATAGTATTGTGTTGCCAATTTTTCAGGATCTTCCTGAGATATATTTATGTGTTTAACTCCAGTCAACTTGGAAAATACCATACTCACACAGTATAGACATATAGTCTGAAAATAAATAAAGCTCGAGAGAATATACCATTTTATCCTCAATAGGATTAGAAACAATTTTCTGTATTACATGAGTATGCATAAATGACAATTACATTTTGAACAAATTCATACAATTGCTAATTCCAAATTAATACACATATATGTATATATTTAAATGGTATTAGATAAGCCTGTTCATTACTAATTTTGATGATTCTAAGTAATTCTTAAATATTAAATCTAATAAATATGCAAATATTTCCAATAATAGATAAAATTTGTAGTGAAAGTAGCTATATAATTTAAAGATATTATTTTAGCATCAAGTCATTATAAATAATATAGACCCTATACAACCAATAAAATATAAAATAAAAAATATTCCATTTTGAGTTTTTAGTTTAAATATAGGAAGAAAAATAAAAATATATTTCTTCCTTAAGAGTATCAGTGAGTTTGGTTGTTTTAAAAATATCTTATTATATACATTTTTACTTTTACAGGCAAAATAAAATACTAATTATAACAAATGAATGTCTCTTGAGAAAAATAGTAGTGTGATACTCTGACAGTTTTCTGATTTCCTTTTAGGTGACCCTGAATTGATAATGATATGTTATGTTTAAGGAGGATCATCAGTCTTGAGCATCTCAGTGACAATCTCAGTGTCAATTTTTTTATTATTTTGGATATATATCCGAAATACTTTTATTTATGCTGAAATAAGAGATCCTGGTGAGCTTTGCAAATAAACACTAGCATAGAACAAAGTCATTTATTTTAAGAAATAGACAGTTTGCCTCAATCTATATAAAGAATCATTCAAACTACTGGAAAAATCATGAAGTTATAATTTATCATAAAAAAGTCAGAATGTCTTACACTATAATCTAATCATTTCTCAAAAGCCATTATAATTTCCATTACTATTAACAACCAATATTTCTATCAATGTGTCTAATTTTAAATTGTGTATGACAAGATCATAATTACAAAATTAAAGTTGAGTCTGACATTATATTATTAGATAGCTTTAAAAGCTAGATATTAGGAATTCATGCATAAACATTCTCATAAATATCAATTCAGTGTTTGAATAAAGTCCCTGGAAAGAATTCTTATTACATTGTATATTTTAAAGTTAATCTAAAATGCTTAGTTGAAACATCTTTTTAAAAAATCTCTTAACTATTTCCTATTTTGCTACAGAATATCACGGCTATGTACTCAAACTGTCTTTTAACTTCTACCCCAGTTTTTAATGCAATTTATGTCCCTCACCTATAATTCTATGAGCTCCCGAATTTATAAGCACCTGCCTCTTCTCTCTTGCATCTAAATTATCCCAAATTTGATTATCATCTAGTACATGAAATGTCCATCCCTCCAACTGCATTAGCTAAACACTATAAATCAAATTGTTGGTAACTATTTCCTTTCACTCATTGTCAATACCTGAGGCATCGCCAGACTTCATAAATTTTAATTTTCAGGCATTTATCAAATGTTCAGCCCTCTGTAATGGTTCTCTAGTATACATCACTATTCTGTATAT
Organism: Galemys pyrenaicus; assembly: GCA_019455555.1. NCBI lineage: Eukaryota > Metazoa > Chordata > Mammalia > Eulipotyphla > Talpidae > Galemys > Galemys pyrenaicus. The sequence goes on along the minus strand of JAGFMF010011678.1, from coordinate 9,403,099 downwards.
ATTCATTAAACCCATGATTTTTAAATAACTTTTTCCTTTAAATAAGTCACTTTGAATGTGATATCTCTTTACTGCCAGGACTGTTGAATATACTACTAGCATTTTTTTTATTAAAATATTTTAAAATTTACATATACTTGCCATTAATTGTAATCCCCATGTATTCCCCATCACCATCTCACCAGTGCACCATCACC
>JAGFMF010011678.1:9384049-9402852 GCA_019455555.1 Galemys pyrenaicus | reverse complement strand
TTATGTTCCTCCTAAGGGAGGAACCATCTGGTATTTTTCTTTTGCCTTCTGACTTGCTTCGCTAAGCATAACCCCCTCCAGATCCATCCATGTTCCCATTAATGAGTCTAGTTTTTCATTTCTGATGGCTGAGTAGTATTCCATCGTGTATGAATATACTACTAGCATTTAGCTCATAACATTTTCGTGTAAATGTGCCAAGATATACTTATATATACAGAATAGTGTACTAATATATACGGAATAGTGCTCATCACATAAAAACCCTCAATATGTATTAGGAATTTTTACCAAATATTCAATTGTAGGTGTATTTTTTTCACAAAGCATTTTAGGTATATGTTTTCCCCAAAACATGAAAATATCTTTATTGTTTTTAAAATAACTATATTCATAAATATATAAACATAATTTATATGTATATGGATAGGCAAACATAAGTACACACGTTAATACACACATTCCATTTTCTTTACTAGTGACAGTATCTAAATTTTATACACAAAATGACCTAATATGTAATATGCTCCTAATGCATAATATGCTCCTAATAAATTTTACCTAGTTTTGTAGGTTACAGTAGGCTTTAGTGGTCAAATTAAGGAAGTTAATATGCCTATTCAGATTAGAAAGCATCATAATGTAGGTGAGATAACAGTTATATAAATGCTAGCAACATGTTGCCTCTAATTTGCTATTTTATCTCCAACCTGCTTTCTTTTTCTTTCCTATATTTTAAAATTGAGGAAACATTAGTTTACAACATTGCATATGATTTTAAAAACTGTTTCCACATGATTTATTTCTTATTTATTTTTTGCCTGAAAATCAGAGCCATGAACAAAATTGTGAGAACATCTGAGGTAGGCCAGCAACCTTAAACCATTTTTGAGCAATGGAATATTTTAATAAGTTGATTTCCTTTCAATCTTGGAAATAAACAACCGACTCTTTCCAGCAAAAGTGCATTATCTATTTCTTTAGTTCTAGTTCATAACTCTGGAGACATATTTACCAAGAAATGATCATATGGCAGAAGATCAATATAACATTCTGCATTCTGTGCTCAAGGTGTTCCAGTCTCTTCAGACCATGTGACAGACACCATTAAAATTACTATCACTTAACCAAAACTGGAAATGATTATTATTGTTCATTCCCATGTGAATGTATACTAGTTCTGACCCTTTTTTGTAATTAGAATGGCAAAAAAAAACATTCTCTAAAAATCTGCTGCCTAACAAGTAAGCCATCTGGTGTAACAGCTGTAATTATGGCTACAATGTGGACGAGCTCATAGTAGTCCAGTTTTTCTCCAGGAGTCCTATGAGTTTGTCCAGGAGTCAAAGTGGTAAAGGCAATCCAAACATGATAAACAGAATCATCTCTGCACTTACTATGATTTGACTATTGGCACTAATCAATACCAGCATCCATAGGAGAAAGGTTTATTTTATCCACCACTCTTACCCCCCACCTCCCACACTGCAAGAAACCCTGTTCAAGTGAATTTCTAGGTATGTCAATTCCATTATATACTTCAGGACCCCTGGGTAAGCCTAAAAACTCATCAATTCCTCTTTTGTACCAGACTAGCCAGAAATCCACAGGACTAGTTTATTTGGTCCAAAATCCACTTTTAGTTTGGCCTCTCCCAATCCCCTTTCTAACAGGAGGCAGGATGCTGCTGTCAGTCTCAGTCTATCAATATCAATTCTGACTCCGTGTAGGTAGTCCTTGAAATGTCTGGGTATTTCATCTATTAAATATCAATTTTACATGAAGTCATTTTCTGTATTTATAGTTGGAATGGTGTTGCAGGCCTCTTGTTTCCAGGGATCCATGCACTTCTTTAGTGCTCGGGTCCCACATCTGAAAATGAGCTCAAGTTGACATAAAGGGCATAGGATGGTGGCTTTATGTTGGGGCTACTGTCTCTATTTCTGCCTCCTTAATTCTTACCTGCATTTGACTGCATATATTTAGCAGCACATTTTTTTGACTGCAAATCTATTTTGTCTCTTGATGTGGCATAATCTAGCCTCTCCACAAGCCTCATGAATTATGTCTCTTTATTTTTCCTCCAAATTGACTGGCTATTAATTGGCAATAATTGTGATCCCTTGTCTTCTCAGGATGAAGTATTTGTTATCTGGTCTCTGTTAATTCAGGACCTACTGCTCAAAAGATTATTAATGAGCTCCATTTTATGACTGACTCCCTTATCTTCCTTCATACCTGGCCTGCAGAGGACAGTCACAATTGAAATTCTTGTTTATGCTGGTGCCCTTTTCATTAGATAATTGCAGGTAAACCTAGTGAAATGTATTCCCTTATATTCATCATATGAAATATAATCAACTGCTGGGTCTTTTGATCTTGTATCATATACCATTCCAACATGACCACTTTTGTTCTTTATTGTTACTTCTCTGGTCAGCTAGAAAACTTTGAATAATTATACTTCATCCAGCTTTTAATTTACAACAGATAGTAAGTTTGTTCCAACATCTGGAGGTTTGATAAAATATCCTCAAGTCAATTAATATTGTTTATCCAGTTTTACATTCTGGTCTCTGTTTTGTTGTTGTTTGTTTGTTTTTTAAGATTACTTTTTTATGCATACAAGAGCTTGGGTACAGGTCAGAGTCACAGGAGGTGAGATGATTCACCAGAGACACAGTAGGAAGCAGAACAGGCAGATTAACTGGAATACACTGCTGAGGGGAGCAGCGGGCGAGGCAGGAGAGGTCAGCTGCATCATGTGGTTCCTCTCTCTAAACAGGGATCAAACTCGCATTGCTGTACCACAGATACTTCACAGTGAGGTGCTCAACCCACTGTGCCACCAGGGAGGCCCTATTCTGGTCTCTTTGCTCAAACATTAAAAATCTAATCTCAGGATAACTATCTTGGCCTCTGCCAGCACATGTTAGTGAATGCCTATCACTCCTTTGTTTATAAACTCTTCCTTATCAAGTTCTGCATGCCCTTACCTAGGTTATGTTACACTTAACTCTATTTTTTATGAGTTCAGCATCTGAGAGAGAAAAGAGAAACATTTAAGAGACACCTCTTCACCAGAGGGCATGGCCAAAGTTTACTAGAAGATGATGGGGTTCTTTTGAAAACTCTGTTTTTCCAAGAGCATATACAAGTCAGTATTTTTTAGTTCAAAACAGATGTTTGCATTCAATGAATTCAGGTGTCAGATTTCCCCAACCAGGATCCTAAATTTAACATAAGGATCAGATTTGAATGAGCATTAAAATGGACATGAATATCTGATTCTCTCAGATCTTCAGTCTCCTGCTCAGCAGTTCTTGCTCTTGATCAAAGAGATACTTTAGCTCTGTCAGCCTTTAACTGTTCATTACCCACATCATTTTATTATTCCTCATCAGTGAGCTAATTCAATTTAACAATAACTAGCTAACATTACTATTTTGCTAGGTCTTGTCACCCCCTTCCCAATTATTCATTACACCCAAATAGTGAAGCCTTCTATTGTTCCAACAGGTAGCATCAAGAGACATTTTCTATCATGTTTTATTCATGCCCCTCCTACTATTCAGGGTGTCTTCTTCCTGCAGGCAAATAATGATCAAGTCTTAAAGCTTCATTTTTCCTTTTTTTTTCAAATCTAGTACCATTTCCATTAGTTTAGAGTTACCAAAATATTTACTGTAAGAAGGAGCAGATAAAGGAGAACATTTATACCACAACACTAGCCTGATGCTTGTGGGGGAAAAAGAAGGAAGGAAGGGAGGGAGGGAGGGAGGGAGGGAGGGAGGAGGGAGGGAGGGAGGGAGGGAGGGAGGGGGAGGGGGGAGGGAAGAGGAAAGGGGGAAAAAGGGGGAGGAAGGAAGGAGAGGAGAGGGAAGGAGGGAAGGGGAGGGAGGAAGGGGGAAGGAGAGAAATTGGGTTATTGGACCCAATTTCAATGTATATAGAAAGATTTTCCCAACACCACCAACAAGCAGTTCTAGGACACTGAGTGTATAGTTTAACTCAATTCTGACACTCTACCTGGAGTTAACATATTCCAAAGTTGAAGAGCTCAGTCCACCATGGTTGCTCCTTAATCATCCCAATTAAAAATACCAGGGTTGTTAACTGTATTTCTGACCAACTGACTATAAATCAAAGGTTTCCACATCATCCTCTTAAGGTTCTATTAATTTTCCAAAGCAGCTCACAGAACTTATAGAAACATTTTATTTATTAGTTTAGAAGTACAATAAAGCAATAGAATTCAGAACAGCCACATAGAAGACATGTATAGGGCAAGGGATGGAGAAAAGGTGCCAAAGTATCTATGGCATCTCCAAACACATCACTGTCTCCAAACAAGTTCCTCCATGTATTTACCAAACTGAAAGTCTGTGAGTTCAGTCCTCCTGTGGTTTGTGGAGGCCTCATTACATAATGATGGTTGATTAAATCAGTGCCCATTGGCAATTGGTTAAATCCAATTGGTTGGTCTTGTCCCTTCTTCAGAGGTCAGGGTAGGACTGAAATTTCTAATCTCTAATTACCTGATTAGTTCCCCTGGCAACCAGCCCCCATCCTCTGATGGGGTCCAAAAGTGACCTCTTTAACTCAACAAAAGACATTTGGTAGATTTGCATCACTTAGGAGATAGTAGGAACTGTGTGCCAGAAATAGACCTGAAATGAAATACATATTTCTTGTCATGAATCACAATATCACAGGGAGGAGGACTCCTGGATTCAGCATGTTTCCAATAAAAATTTGTCCATACTTAAAAGGAGTCTTTGAGCAACACTGTTTGGAAACAGATCTTATATCTCACTGTAATGAGTCTGCACTCATATCCATGCTGTGCTTAGTTATTGGGTCAGAGAAGCCTGGGGAAAAGTTACATTGGCAGGAATGCAGTGGGGGGGGGGGCAGTGAGGGACTTTGGTAAAAAACAGTCCCCACAGCAGAGGTGAAGTTTTCACTTCCATAGTTATCATATACATATTTTCCTAGTTTGCATTTAATTTTTGGACTTTCCACATGTCCCTGTTTGACAGTATTAACTGACTTGTGTGCAAATACTGAGACAGAAGAAGGGCTGTGAGGGCCAGAGGTCATGATGAAGGGAACAGGCAGAGAGGCAGGGGAAGTGTTGAGGAAAGAGAGGCAAGAGTTTGTCTCAAATACATTTTACTTATATCACAGTATTTTCTAGAATCAACCTTTCTTATATCTGAAAGTCATACATCTGTTTAAAATGTTACTCAAAGGAGCAATTTGTCACCCTGAAATATTTTATGTGAGAATTGGGAGAGAAAGACAACACACAGTATGAAAAAGTCATTGAATTCAATCTCAGTGTGAAGGAGAATATAGGCATTTTTCCCTTAGGAGTCATGGCACCTCAGTCTTTTTTACTTTATCTTTGCTTGTCTTATTTCACTCTTTCAATGTCTCTCATTCATTTTAACTATTTACTCCTTTTTCCTTTGTCTTTTCATTTTTTTTAAGTTACCTTCCTATTTTCTACCTCTCTGTGCAGTGCTAGCAACAATAGTGCAATATATTAATACTGGCAAATGAAAGCATAAGATTCAGGTACTTTAAAATTTGTCCTGATGCTGATGAAGTGCTAAGCTGTGACTGATGAATGACCTATGGGATTGTGTCTATGTTCATATTTTCAGGGTACAGAGCTCAATCTTTTGTGATTAATTTTTATACTTCATGTGGAAAAAATGTTCCCTGCATCACAGTTTGCATAATGCAAATATTCTGATTTTCACATTGAAACACGACAGCTGCTTTTTTCGGGATAATTTCTGACTTTGGAGCAAAACAAATCTGGGGTATTGTCATTGTCTGGAATAAGAAAAAACATATCACCAAGGTCAGAATTCTTACACATATAAAATTGTATTTCAATTCAGGCTGAAATTGTACCTCTCCACAGAGAACAGAAAGTTTTACTGTGTGGATATAGTGTGCATTCTTTGTAGAAGTATAAAACAGAAAAATCTTAGTTATAAAATATAGCATGCTAGAAGCAGTAGCTCAGACAACAGAATCATGGATGGTTAGAGTTGACAGCTGTGTTATAGTGTACCTTTCCCAGCAAGTAAGCTTGATTTGAGGTTGGCCAGACAGTCGACTAGACTGGTCTCTAGCTGGGACACTGAGTCCAAAGGCTCAGATAAAAACAGGACTGGATACAGGAGTTGTTAGGAACACTCTGGCATCAACAGGAAAGGAACTCAAAATGAAAACAGGCAACTGATGGATTAGGACTGGTAATGGGATCTGAGTTTTTGAGGTCTAAGAAATAGTGAACAGAAAGCACAATACTGTGTTATTATGTAGTTTAGTAAATTGGATGCCCAAGTTTTTACTGGACAGAGGCTGGGGATAGATGCATTCATACTGGAGAATTCATTTCTGAGCTGAAAACCTTGTTTCCTTGTTTTCTATGGCAGTTACACATTAGTTATGCTTTTTGTCATACACATTTCCCTTCCACGGAAGCTGATGTAATTACTACATTGGGCTCTTTTCTAAGATGTCAACAAATTAGGATTGTGTGTCTTAGGCCGTTGATGTGGTTGCCAGAGCTGGTGAAGGGAGGGATGCAGTTTTAGTCAATTTTGAACTACTGATACTTAATATTTTAGTCTTTTCTTTAGTCCATTTAAGGGCTCCAAATACGTATCTTTTGGATTTTCTTCACTTTCCATACCAATTAATTCTTTCAAATATAGCAACTAATCGATTCATTTTGCCTTTTTTTTTTAGTATGAATTTTACAGGGGGAAAAAAACATGACAAATTATAACTCCTAATTTATTCCCCTGGTAAACCTTTCCCCATTAATCTTTCCTATCACAGAAATGGCACGATCCCATCCCCAGTTGATTGAGCTCTTATTTCCTGTTTGCACATATTTTGTGACTACCAAGTCTTATTGCTACTGTCAAAATATATTTTAAAATCCTTACTCTACCACTGTCATCCTATATCTACAATCATCTCTCACACAACAGAAACAGTGTCCTAGCTTTTCTTTGTACTTCAGCTCTTTCCTATCTCTATTCATATGCCAAATAGCATATAGAAATTTATTTAAAATGCGGATCAGAGTATATGCCCCCTTAATTAAATATCTCCAATAGTCTCTCATTATTCTTAGCATTCTAAACTCTTTATTATGGTCAACATGAGCCTGCCTAAACTACCTGTTTAAGCCTCTGTGTGATTTTATGTAGTTCTATAGTCTCATTGAAATTCAGCCTCCCTGATCTTTTAATTCCAACTATAAAATTTCTAGAATATTAATCATTTGATACACAGTTGTCATATTCCTTGGCTGGGATACTTTTGGTCCAGATCGTCTATTAGCTTATTCTTTATCAGAAGTAGACTTCCTCAGGTAAAAATCTTCACTTGCCACTTCATCTAGAATCAGTTCTGCTCAATTCAGTTGCTTTTTTATTTTCTTTTTAAACATTATTCACTTCTCGAAATAATACGTGAATTTCATTGCAGCTGAATTTGTCACTCATTTGACCAAGTTAAAACCAAGTCACTGAGCCTACTGTTTTATTTTAATTTTCTTACATACATTAGGGTCCTGGCAGATGGTGGCATATTTAAGAAGGGCAATCTGAGGAGTGGAGAAGTTGACAAATGTAGTGCAGTGTCCCAGGACTAATCATAACTGAACACTTACCACTATAGTGTCTGAAGGAGCAAGAAGTAAAGTAGAGGACCTCCCAGGTGGTGCAAAGGGTTAAACACTACACTGTGGAGCTTCTACCACCACTGCAGTGAGAGTGTGATCCTGGCCAGGGAGGGGACCCACATGGCACGGCAGACTTCTCCTGTCTTGCCCGCTGCTCCCCTCAGCAGTGCGTTTCAGTGGATCTGCCTGTTCTGTTCCCCACTCTGTCTCTCGTGAATCCTCTCAACAACCCCCTGCACCCCACCTTTGGATTGTACCCTAGCTCTTGTATACATAAAAAAATTTTTTTTTTAAAGAAGTGAAGTAGAAATTGTTATCAGAATACAAATAATAGGTGACCATATTAGAGGACTTGAGACTGGACGAATGGACAGAGCAATCCAGACCAACCTTGCAGTGGGTGTCCAACATACACTTCAACTTTACTTCATTTCATATTCTTTTTCATTTTTAGAATATAACTTTAAACTCATCATCATTTATTATCTTCCACTACTTACTTCCATGAAATTTTATGCGTTGATCAGCTAGTTCTACCTTACTTTTGTAAAATATCAAACATTTCTGCGTCATCCAATCTAGTGTTACTTCCCTAATCTCATCCTCATGTTCTGAGCAGCATTTATTTTAGGACAAGAGGGGAAACATGGAAACCTAGTAGAAATAAGCTATAATAGTTCAGTTAAAAGTTGATAGTCTTTTCAATATGTATGCTGGGGAAGCGGGACAGACACATGCAAAAACATATGAAAACTATTAGAATTAGCAAATGAGATAGTAGTATAGACATTAATAACAAAAACAATGATACATTTGTATTGCTTAAGACTAAAAAAATACATGCTTGAATAAAAAAAAAGAAAATCTAAGGACATAATGGTATCTAATGCCAGAGAAATATATAAATCAACTTGAGATGTTTCCGAATTAATACAGAATGTACATCACATTAAATATTTGAAGACGTTATCTTTTCTAAACTACCTTATTAGAATTTAAATTTTACTGTCTATTTTAATTAGATAGTTACTTCTCATACTTAAATTATTCTTACAAGTAAGTTACTGTTTTCTGTTAATTTTAATCTAATCTTCCCATGGTCATGTGTCTTATCATTAGAAGCAAAGGGATTCAACTATCTTCATTTTGGTTGGTTTGCAATTATTAATTTAAAAAGATCTGAACCATTTCATTCCTTTTTATGTTACTTACAATGAATTAAGTGATCTACTACTTTATCTTAATCCCCACAATACTTAAAGTTAATATCTCAAAATGTTATGCTTAATTGTTAAGTAATTACTTCATGTAAAATAGTTTTATCTCACCTTATAAAAATGTACATTCCTTCAGTTGTCACGAAGTCATATACTTCCTCCAGAGTATCTAATACATTGCTATTTATATCATCTTTATTGTATATGTGATCTGAATAAGAATAAAGTGCTGTAATTCTAGAGTGTCAGCTGGAGGAATTCAATTTAAATGCCTTATTTTCTTATTGACACATTATATAAGATTCATGTGTTTATTATTAGAAGTCAACATCTGTATATAATACATCGGAACCACCATAAAATCTAATTCTATTCTTCATTATACAATTGACCCCTTTTACTTGATTTGTATACTCCCTTCCTACTTCCTTCCAGTAACCACTTATTAGTCTTACAGTTTAAAAATTAACTTTTGCTTTACTTAATTAATGTATTTGTTTCCCTGTAGAGCACATATGATTGAATTATAGTTTGGCTTTCTCTGTTTGGTTTATTTCACTAAAGATAATAATCTCTAGGTCCATTTATGTTGTTGCAAATGTAAGATTTCAACTTTTTTTTATCTTTATATATGAGTAGTATTCCATTGTGTGTGTGTGTCTATGTCTCTTCCATTGAGAGAGAGAGAGAGAGATTTTCTTTATCCAATTATCTGTGGATGGGCACTTAGGTTGACACTTGGGGTACTCTTAGCTGTTGTGAATAATGCTGCAATAAATATGAGGGCGTATTTATCTCTTCAGATTAGTAGTTTGTGCTGCTCAGGTAAAGATCCATAAATGGGATAACTGACTCATGCAGAATTTCTATTTTTAGTTTTTTTGGAGACTGTCCAAACTGTTTTCCTTTAATGACTTCATTAATTCACATTCCATCAGTTCAATATTCTTGAAGACTAACTTAAACACACAAATTCAAGGGTATTTAATTGGGTGATCATGCCCGTTTAATTCATCTGCAAGACTAGTGAATATATTATTTTGATAAATATTGCTATATTATGAATGAATATACACACACCTTATGAAATCATTAACAGATTTTACTGTAGTCTGGTTAGTGGTTCACTATTACTTAGATGAATTTCATGGATGTTGGTGTTGGAAATTTACCAATGTAAGATATAACACAAAAGAAGCAACTTTATTATGACTTAGTTTATTGGGTATCAGTGACCTCTAGTTTTACATTATATCAATAGAATTTCAATGAGTTGCATTCATCTTTGACACATTCTAATTTTCCCTTCTCTAATGAAGTTTTGTTTCATTTTAAGATGTATAATTAATATGATTTAATGAAACATTGCTCTATCTCTTGATTGGGTAGAGAGAAGGTAGAGATATATACTAGTTAAAGAAGATCCTTCAGTTTATTTCATCTTCAAAAATCATATTAGCTAATTTGAGATTTTGTATGTACTTTTCTAAGTTGAAGATAATAATGGTTTGCTAAACAGCTCAAAGTTAGGAAGCTACATGAAAGTATCAATGAATCAAAAATCATGAATATTGTGCAAGCCAAATAATGTATCATTAGTGAATTTCTTCTTTAAATCATGAAGCAATTTCACATAACCTTTGGATTGTGTTTTTCCTGTGAAATTAATTAGCATTTTAAGTAAAGCATTTAGGTTTAATTTAATTAAACGTTTTGTTATATTTTCCTAAATTACAGAATGTTCTGTTTCTTAACTTTCTCAAGTATATAATTAAATATAGCAGATATAAAATGCCACTGCGAGCCACAGTCAGAGTAGGAGTTTTTGGGGGTCAAAATAGAACTAATAAAACAAGTACTTAGAAAAATAACATTTTTTTGCAGTAATTGGGGGAGATACAATGATTCTGGAGAGACATTTGGAAATATGAAATACAGTAAAGCAACAGATGTTTTGATGTAGAAGCAACTTGCTGGCTTATCTTTGGCTAATCAAAATACAGTAAAATGTCATTTTGAAAAGTATGTATACAAGTGTGTCACTAGATCATACTGGTATGTTCATATAACTATTTCTAATCTTTTTTTTTTTTTTTAAAGTTTGGAAGCATGAGGGGCCTCCCTGGTGGCACAGGGAGTTAATTCACAGCACTATGAAGCTATTTTCACTTACTGAAGGACTAGTTTGATACCCGGCCAGGCAGGTGACCCACATCACACAGCAGACCTCTCCTTTCTGGCCCACTGCTCCCCTCAGTAGTGGATTTCAGTCGATCCACCTGTTCTGCTCCCCACTCTGTTTCTGGTGAATCCTCTCACATCCAGTACTTCTGGCCAGCATCCCAGCTCTTGTATGCATAAATATATCTTTTTAAAAAATCAAGAATGAGGGGTTGTTTAAATAGTTCCATACAATGAACTACTAAAATAGAAAAATTAATAAATCTGCATTAATTATATATCTCTGTTATGAAAACAGAAGAGAGTTAGATGTTAAATTATTTTATTAATAATTGCTTTCCAAGCCCTAGAATTTCTCTGTATATAAAAAATATATGAAAGAAGTTAAAATATTCTGAAACAGTGTAAGATTAAAAATAATCTAAAATCCATGGACATATAAGGTTTGCACCAAAAGTTTGAAAGCAGCTATGCCTGAGAGATGATATTTTAGGCACAGTTACTCTAGCCAGCTTACACTGGTACAATATATTTACACAGTGTCTATTATGATTGACAGAATCTATACTTTACAGAATACAAGACATTTAGAATATTGGTCACAGTTGTAATTTCTAGCTTAGCTTAGCTTTGTAACTTTTCAAAAACATTGTTTTTATAATAAATTTCCATTTTTATTTACAACTGCAATGTCTGTATTTACACAGAAATGAGGAGAAGTTTTTTCCTCAAATCAGACTCATATATTGAATTTCTTTTTTACGGATTTATTTATTTATGCTTATAAGAACTGGGGTGCACATCAGAGGTGCAAGGTGGTGAGAGGATTCACCAGAGACAAACAGGGGAGCAGAACAGGCAGATAGACTGAAATACACTGCAGAGAGGAGCAACGGGTGAGGCAGGAGGAGTCTTCTGCGCCATGTGGGCACCTCCCAGGTCAGGGATTGAACTCATGCTGCAGTGGCTGTGGATGCTTCACAATGCTGTGACTTAAAACACTGTGCCACCAGGGAGGTCCCATGGATTGAAATTTTTAAAAAATATTTAATATAAAAATATGTGGTTGTAGATGCCGCAATATGTTTAATTGTATGCAGTAATTATAATTGGTATGTTTTCCTTTATCTCAAAAGTCTTTTCATTATATTCAAATGAAATAACTGTCAGTGTTTGACTCACCAAGGAAGATAGAAAACTGACCAAATTTGACATATGATTTTATTTTTATAAAATACATAACTGCATTTTTATTAATTTGGCAAAAACCTGCATATGTGTAAAAGGGATGATACAATATTGGACCAATATGCATATAAAGAATAGCCACAATTTACGTCAAGAAAAACAGATTTTATGGTCTGGATAAGTAGGTACTCAATAAAAAACAGTAATTGTTCCTTTGCTGATGTTAATGTTAACAAATTTTACCATTCCAGCTTTTGAGATGACACCACTTTACTTTTAGACACCCTTTATTTTACACGGTTTTAATATTCAATAGCTATATGTCAAAATTTAAAGTAAAATGATCTTAAAAAGATTTTCCATTCTCTAAATGACTGGATCCCATTCCCTTTCTTCTCCTTTCAGTCCAAATGGATCAGAGAACAAGCCTTAACTACACATTCCTTTTCCCTTTAATAATCTTCAAAGCTTTTGAATTATCCAGATTTCACAGATGTTTGATCAGAAATAATACTATGAAAAGTAGACATTGTGAGCTGGTGTTGTTTACTTCCTGCTGAAAGCCTCCATTCTCCTTGCAATAAAAACATCATTTCTTGGAGGTCTGACATACACAGCTAAGACATATTATCTCATACACAATGAAATACTACTAAGCTATAAACAAGAAGATAAATTATTTCTATTTGTGATGAAGTAGAAAAATGGAAGAGATTATGCTAAGTGAAATAAATTAAAAAGAAAAAGAAAGCAATTAATCACTCCTATGTGGAATGTGGGGGTGGAGGAGTGTAGGAAATGACAAATAAACTGAAAAAAAAAAATTCCTAGAAATAACTTAAGAGTTGAGACTACTAGAATGGGAGAGAGGGTTAGAAACAAAAGGAGGAAGGGAACAAGGGGACACAATGGCCTAGGGTAAAGGGTTATGAATGCTGTGATGGTTGGTGAGGTGTGGTAACATATATCTGAGGAGGTATTGTGAACCAATACTGCCCCAAAGAGAAAAGGGAAAAAAAAGACAAAAAACAGGTATTGATGATATAAAAACAGACATAGAATAACAGAAAAACTGAGAACCCAAAAATTAACAGCAAATATAAGGTCAAATATTTGCCAAGTGAATCAAAAACATTTAAATGAAAAGAAACCTGCATTTTGATGTTTATTAAAGCATGACTTACAATCGCTAAATGCCCAAAAACAGATAAATGGATCAAGAAGATGTGTTATATATACAAAATGGAATGCTACTAACTGATCAAAAAAGATAAACGGATGCCATTTGCAGCAACATGGGTGGAGCTGGGAGGGATTATGCTCAGTGAAATAAGTCAGAAGGAAAAAGAAAAATGCTGAGTAGTTTCACTTATAGGAGGACTACAGGGAAACCAAACAAGATGTCAGAAAAAAGACAAAACTTGAAGACAAATTATGGATCTTGGCCTACAACAGGGGAGGAGGAGCAGAGGAGTCAAGAGGGAAAGGAAGAACACCACAGGTGATGTAGTGGTGGGAAATTTATGGGTATTGCACCTGAGAGGAGAAATCAGATATTGTATAAATTAAACAATGATGTAAGGAAATAAAATAATTTAGAAATTTCACATATACATATAAATTTATATATATTCAAAGGGAAAGGGAAAGAACAGTCTCTTCAATAAAGTGTTGGGAAAACAAGATCATCACATTAAGAAGGATAAATATAGGTCCCTTTCATATAACACTCAAAAAATGAACTCAAAATGGACTAAAGACTTAAACATAAGATGTGAATCTGTAAAATTTCTAAAAGAAAGCGTAGGCGAAAAGTGCTTTGATATTGCTCAGCATAAGCAACAAAAGGAAACCTTAAATAAAGGGAAGTACATGAAATTTAAAGGTTTCCACACAACAAAATAAATAAATAAAATGAAAAGGTAATCTATAGAATGAGAAAAAATATAAGCAATTTTTTCAAATTAAACATCTGATAAGAAGTTAATATCTGGGCCTTCCTGGTGGCGCAACGGGTTAAGCAACACACTGCAGCACAAATTTGATCCCTGCTGCCAGCCCAGGAGGGGACCCAATGGCATAGCAGACCTCTCCTGCCTCACCTGCTACTGCCCTGGGTAGTGTGTTTCAGTCAGTCTGCCTCTTCTACTCCCCACTCTGTCTGGTGAATCCTCTCACCTCCCATGACTCTAGCCTGTACCCCAGCTCTTGTATAAATAAATAAATAAATCTTAAAAAAAGTTAATATCCAAAATATATAAGAAACATATAAATATATAACAAAAAATCTTATTAAAACTAGACAATAGCTTAACAGATATTTCCAAAAATACAAGTTTACCAGCAGACACATGAAAAAATGCTTAATATCACTCATTAGCAAAGACAATGTAAATAAAAACACAATGAAGTGTTATATCACACCTGTTTGAATGGCCATTATCAAAAAGACAAAAACAAGTATGTCATGATACAGAGAAAAGGGACCTTATTTGCAATGTTGATGGGAATATCAAATATACATAACCCCTACGCAAAACAGTAGAGAATTCTTAAAAATATTCAAAAAATAATTCCACCATGTGATCCAGTAATCCCAAATCTGGGCAAATGTTTAAAGGAAATAAATCTTTACCTAATGTTCTTTACAGCTTTATTTACGAGAGTCAAGATATGGAAACCACCTATATGTTCATCATTAGATAAATTAATAAAGATGCTGTATAAGTACATGAAAGGAATATAACTCTACCATGAGAAAGAGGGTGATTCTGCTATTTATTACAACATGGATAAGCCTTAAAGCCATTATATGAGGCAAAATAGCTCAAAAACAAATATTGTATGAATTAACGTCTTTATGTAAGCAAAAGAGATAAACTCATAGGTACAGAGAGCAGAATGGTTGTTGGGTGGAGGTAGAATAGGGGGAAGGGGTACATGTTGACCAAAGTGTACAAACATCAGTTATAAGATGGGTGGTGACTAAAGTAACAGTGCTTTATTACAGACTTAGATGTTGCTACAAGAGTAGATCTTAAACATTTCCCCCACACACAAAGGAACAGTAATTGCATAGGTGATGACGATGTTAAGCAATATTAATAATGTAATTATTTTGCAGTATATAAGTATATAAAATCTATAGGTTATACAACTTCAATGTTATAGATCATACATGGTGTTGTAAATCAAAGTCACCTCGATAAAAAAAACACATTACACCAACCTAAAAAAAAAACAGAAAATGCACATTCCTTTTTCTCAAAAATTCTAAATTGTTATCTATAACTTGGAGAAGCATTATATATGTTAAGGAAGAATTTTATATAAAACATATGAAACATTATATTAATAACTGTGAATATCAAAAGCCAAAAATAGTAATGGTCCTAAATACTATCGTTAATGAAATGCACAAATAATTTATGTTAGCCATTCTATGTTATACTGCAGTAAACGAATGCTTACTAAATTTGTTTGCAATGGACTAATCTAGAAAATTTTAAAAGAAAATATTCAGTGGAAAGGTCAAGTTCTAAACAAAGTTTACAATAACAGACTATAAAAGTAAAGTACATAATGATGCTAGCATTTTCATAAATCAACATATATGTTTCAATATCTATCAATCTAACTATGTAGTTGCCCATGTATACTTTCTAGATGATTATAAAACAAAGTAATAACCATCACTAATTTTAGTATGAAAGTAAAATTAAGGATAGCTGTCAAATGGAGGTTTTGTTCTACATATAATACTTGAATTTTTCTTTTTGAAAAGTATAACATATTCATATATGATTTATGTCATGAAAATTAATTTTTAAAATAAGAGAAAGTCTAAGTGAATTGCCCAAGGTGAAAAAGCTAATAAGTGCCCAAGTCAAGCTTAAAAATCTAGGAATCTTGATACTTAATGATATTCACAAATTTTATTATGCTACATTCTAGAAAATGACCAATTTTCATTAACCATTTTGATGAAAAAAATTAAATATTAATTGTATCCATGTTAAAATGAGGTGAAACACAGTCTTCCATCTATGCCATATTTTGTATTAATTAAGCAATTCTGCTACTATTAAATCTGGTTTTGGAAGAAGGTTAATGAGGTATTCCCACAAATTTATAATGCGCAAAAGACAGGTAATTTCAATCTTCCTCTTGGCTGGAGGTTTTCAAACATTAATATACATAAAATTATTGAAGCATTTCTTAAAATTAGAGATTCCCAAGTCATATTTCAGTAAAGTCTGAAGTAGTTCATCCAAGAAGTTCTGAGGAGGCCCCAAGATTATCAACCATCCCAGGGGATTCGCATATGGCTTCCTACATACCCTACTCCCATATGGACACAGAACTAATACCTAGCTGCTACCTGAATGAAAGGAAATAGGTGGATTCCCAATAGAAACAAAAAAATTAAATAAAAGGAGTAAACTAAAGAGAGGCATAAAGTGAAATTCCTTGAGACTACTTGAGTTCCCAAGTTACATTATAAAGCCACAATGACTAAACAACTTTGTACTGGGACCCACACAGACAACAACTATGACAACAACAACAACAAAAAAATAGTCTTACAGATAAATGAAACAAAATTGAGAGCCCAGCAATAAAGTCATGCCTATATGGACAGTTAATCTATGACAAAGGAGCCAAAAACATAAACTGGAACAGAGCAGCCTCTTCAATAATTAGTGTTGGGAAAATTGGTCAGGTGCATAGAAAAGAATGAAACTAGACCACTTTTTCACACCATACACAAATATTAATTCAAAATGGATTGAAGACTTTAATGTAAAACTTGAAACCATGAAATAAATAGGAAAAAAAATCAGGCAACACATTTTACAACATCGGATTTAGTGATGCCTTTAGGAACCCATCCCTGGCAGTAAAGAGAACATAAACCATTTGTCTACATCAAACTAAAAAGTTTCTGCACAGCAAAAGAAAGCATAACTAAAATAAAAAGAGACCCTACTGAACGGGAGAAAATATTTGCACATATACCTATCTGACGATACATAGATTTTGCAAAGGACTTGATAGCAAAGATATACAAAGAACTCATAAAAAAAGTCTGCAAAAACAAAATACATAATAACCCAATCAAAAAACAAACAAACTAACCAGAAAATTCTCCAAAGAAGACATTCAAATGGCTATCAGGTGCATGAAAAAACATTCACCATCAATTATTATTAGAGAAATGTGAGTCAAGATGGAGATACCATTTCACACCTGTGAGACTGGACCAGAAGAATTATAGTCATTCTTTGTTAATCTTTCCAAAATCAATCCTCTGAGTGAACATGTTTTATTTTAGGATAGATTATCATATTCTTCCAAAAGACTTATAAATGTCTACCTCTTAAAGCTGAAGTCAACTCAATTTTCCAAAACACTTGATTATAACAATGGCATTGCTGACTTAACATATAGTTGAACTCTGTTGGCCACAGCCCGCTGCTGAATTGTGTAAGTTCTGAATAGATCTATCTGGAAGGCAGATGCAAAGAAAAAGCCATTTTTTAGTGTCTATTTATGTTGTTATTATATGAAGTTAAATTAACTATAGTAATCCAGACCTTAAAATGATAGAAAATTTACAAAATGTTTAAATAGGACAGAAAAAAATCTATGAGACATTTGAACAATATATCAGGTTAATGAATCTCTGTATTTAGAATATATATTACTGGACTGCTCAACTCATTTTAAGTTTTAATGTATGGAGATATATATATATATATAAAGAAGTAATTATAAAACTTTGCTTACTGGTTGTTTTCTAAGACTACTTTTACAATTTCTTAGTTTATTAACATTTTACACCTTAATGTAAAACCTATTTGTTTCTTCAAAACATATCACTGCATTTCCAAATTTACACATAATTTTCTCCTTTTATTACTCATCAGTATATATTACTCATCAGTATATATGCATACACATAAATTAAATATGCACACTTATATATGATATATAGATTATGAATGCTGGATATATGTGCAGCTATACAAACAAGTATGGTTGTGCATATACACATACACACATATATGTATGTGCATACATACATTGTGAGTGTGTGTATACGTATAGTTGTGGTCTGGACTGAATTCAAATGATCTCCAGTTAGTAGTTTAAAATTGGTCATAGCAGCAGTATCTACCTCACAGTAACTGGCACATATTAAAAATCAAGACTTTGTGGGACATTTTACATTTTTCTTTTTTGTGTCATAATGCTGGTAGTTATACATTACCAGAATGCCACTGTACACACAGAATTGTATGTGTTTCAATTGCTTGAAATGTGTATGTGTGCTTCTCCTCATGCAAATTATTTTTTTCATAAAGTGACCTGGGAAATCAGTACTTTTCTGTTTTAGCTCTACAGAAAATCTACTCAAGCTAATTGGCCGGTTTAGCAAAGTAGCAGGATACAAAATCAACACACAAAAATCAGTAGCCTTCCTCTATACAAAC
>JAGFMF010011678.1:9371053-9383999 GCA_019455555.1 Galemys pyrenaicus | reverse complement strand
ATAGCCAAAGCTCTCCTAACTGACAAAAAGGGAAGTGGAGGGATCACACTTCCTGACTTCAAACTTTACTACAAAGCCACAATCATAAAAACGGCATGTCACTGGAACAAAAACAGACACATAGACCAATGAAATAGAATAGAAAGCACAGAAACAAACCCACAAACTTTTCTGTTTTAAACATCTAATAATTAGTGGTTCAGGACTAGGGCTTGATCTTGTATTCAATGGGTAATGGGTAGGCTATTTCTATGCCTAGCTTCTTCCTGTTGTATAGTAACGTAAGACTTTTCCCACCTACCTGTCACGGGATAATGGTCTTTTATTAGACATTCTTGCAGAGGAGTTCATTATGTTTTGGCAGTTCTCAAATACCACAAAGATTATTCGAGGCATTAACTATTTCATTCTGATTAGGATATGAGCTCTTCACAGATCATTCATGGTACACAATAGGTACCTTGTGTTCGTTTTTTTGGGGGTTTTGTTCAAGATAATTTACTTTACTGAATGCACAAAGCAGTTTTCATCATAGATAGGATCATTCCTGTTCAGTGGTGCAAAGGAGACTTAGAGAACTGCCACATAATCTTTTCAACACTTTTTCCTTTCCTTAATCTCATGAGTATGGTTCAATTTTAAGTTCTTGATCACAAAATTTAGCCTGAGAAATAAAACATCAACTTTCCTGCCTTTAAGACAATCCACTGCAGATAAACATATCAAATTGGACCTGATATAGAATTGATGTTATTGGATGTGTCTTGATGTAGGAGATTCTCAAATTATCACTATTGAATCTATAAAGTAAAAACAAACAAGACTCATTTTTGCTATGTCTATTTGATGTTACTGTAATGAGGGAAAGGATTTAATGAAATATCCAGAGGGTGGTACAATTGGAGGTGGAGGAAGCTCCAGCTTAACTTATTATCCACAGGAGATCAAAGTTGAGGTTAAAGGGGAATTTTCTTTTATGAGGAGGAGTAAACAGTCTGGAAAGAACAGACTGTGAGGCAATGGAAGTTGTGTGATTGAACAAGAATTAGAGACTATTTTTCTCCTTAATAAGTGGATTTTATGTGGTCTTAGAGTTGAGGTTGTTTTAGTTCCATTCTATCAATTTTGTCCAACTAACTGCTGGAGATATACAGTTCAGGTAATAATTTATGAAGCACTGAGTATTTTAAGGGTTTGGTCTTACCTTGTCACAGGTAAACAAGAAGGTAGTCAGAAAAGCCTCATCTAAGTCATGGCAAGAAGAATTCTTTAAAGTTTCAGCAAGGGAGGGAGGGAAGGTTTGAAGGGGTAGATCTGGTGAACATATCTTTTCACAGAAGCACAGAACTCAGGTAAGTTAAACACTGTTTCATTTTTGCAAATATTAAATCATGTTAAGATTTTGGTTTACCTTACAGAATTTTACACTTCAAATTTGGATTGTTCATGAAAAGGATGGGAGAAGAAACATTCTCTAAAGACAGTGCTAAGATTTAATGCTGGTGAGATTTAAGCTAGGACAGTTCAAAACTTCTTTTGAGTTATTTTCTATGACTTTCTATGTATGTCATCCTTAATGTCTGTTATTACCTTTCTGAGTCAACCATGTGGTTATCTATTGCTAAAAGACAAACCACCTTCATGCTTAAAAACTATGTATTATTTCCTCACAAATCTTCAACTTGATCACAGCACAACAAGAGGAAAAACCTTGTTTATATTATGCAGTGTCAATTGACCAACTTGAATAAGAACTGAAAGATAAACAGAGGAAAGGAAAGTTTGGGTTGAGCCTTAACTAAGATCACAGATGAGGCTGAATGTATGGGATTTTGGTCCTGGTCCATACAATCTGGTCTGGACTTCTTTGGAGTTTGGTGGTTATATTCCAAAGGCCATTATATTGAGTGAGAGATGACCAAAGAGAACCCTATCTGCTTTAATGATTTAGACTTGGAAGTAATATAACCTCTTTTCTGCCAGATTTTCACTAGATTTATCAAAAAGGTTGGCCCAGGTTAAAGAGGAAGGCACAATACACTCCAACTCTTGATTATAGTGAACTTTCCAAAAGATCTTATCAAGCTGTGCTGCAAGTAGCATTATATTTTCATAAATTACAAATTAAGCTTAATTATGTTCCAATGTAATTCATATCAGAAAATATAGTTATGGAATTAGAGATAGCCCAGTAAAAATAAAGCTAGATGAAAGGCACACAGGATGTGGCAACATCTTTGTAAATGTGTATTTTTCTCATAAGTAATTAATTTTGCTTCTAGAGAATTACTTTCTTAAATTCTGTTTAATTATTAATCATATAGTCCATCTTACTGACCTAGTAATTTAGAGTTACATACATGTCATGGTTTGCTTTTTTTTAAAAAACGATATTATTTATTTATGCACACATGAACTGGGGCAGAGGCCACAGGGGTGAGAGGATTCACCAGAGACAGAGTGGGGAGCAGAACAGGCAGATCTACTGAAGTACATTACTGAAGGGAGCAGCAGGCAAGGCAAGAGAGGTCTGCTGCGAATGTGGGTCCCCTCCCTGGCCTATGATTGAACTTGCACTGCACTGGCTGCAGAAGCGCCAGTGTGGTGCTCAACCCCTTGCACAACAAGGGAGGCCCACACATCATGGTTTGTAATGTAATATACAAAGTTGCTAAAACTACAGGAATCCATACATCACAAAATTGTTAGGGCACAGCTATTGAAACAATTTGAATAATTTAATGACAGTTTTATGAATGAAAAAGTTTGTCACTGAATACCTTTGACACTGTTTCTATCTTAAAATTCTATTCCATCAGGGGTAAAACAAATTTTCTTTATCATTATCTTTAGGGAACTGGATCAAAATGTTTCCCATCCTTGAGTTGGAGTTTTACTTACTTTCTACTTATCTCATCATCTTCCCTACAATTTCATAAGCTGAAAAAATGAAACCCTCCCAGAAATAAAACACAGCTGTGGTGATTACATTCAGAAAGACCAAAATAGATATTACCACATTTATTTACTGTAAAGGCTCAGTAATGTTTCCAACAAAGTTATGAGTAGAAGAGAAAAAAAAAAAAAACTAATGTTAAAATGATGAAAAATTTGAATATTAAAAAAAGTCATTGAAATATAAACATTAATTACTAATAATGTGTTTTGGGCTTAATATTAACTTACTGATAAGAATACTGAGTTAATGAATTTTACTGAGATAGTTATTGATGAGAATACTAATTTATTAATTTATTACTGAGCACCTCTATGTGTAAGTAAATCATGAAGGAGTTGAGTTGATTTTTCTAAATGTTACAAGACATAACAATACAGATACAATTTAAAAGCTAGCAAAAGTATTCATTAGGAACAGGCAAGTACTTTTTAAACTTCAAGAGAAGATAAACTTTTGTAACAATTTTAGGAAAGGAAAAAATCAGCCTTTCTATTTATCAAGTTAGTGTACCTTTGATATCAAAGCTGTGAAAAAAATAGAGAAAAATGATACCATGGACCAAAAAATACATGTGATAAATGTTAATTTCCTATCTTTTCTCACCTATTCTGGATTATTTACTAACAAACTTTTCATTTGCAGAAAAAATAAATATAAAGATACTTGAAATAAGGATTAATAAATCAAAACTAGCATGAGAAAATTTAAAGTACTTGAAAAATCTAAAAATAAAAAGAACAGTGAACACAAAGCTAATTTGGCAATTTTATAGCATAGAGAAATATAAAATATATTAGTTTATATATTTATTGCATTTATATACATCTATAAAGTTTTTATAGTTATCTTCTTAGCAGTTAAACTTGGTGATTATATTTCCTAAGTTCTAGTAAAAGCTTCTCAAATTTGCAATTCAAAAATTATATTATGACCATATATTTCTTAATCTAATTTGCAATAAATTAATAAAGTATTGTTCCTAAGACTGAGAAATAAACTAAAATGTAGTCAAAATCCACGTAGAAGTTCCTTAATTTAAAACATCAGTACTGGGGCCTCCCTGGTGGCGCAGTGGGTTAAGCAACACACTGTGAAGCAAACTGTAGCCACTGCAGCAAGAGTTCGATCCCTGCCACTGGCCAGGGAGGGGACCCACATGGCGTAGCAGACCTCTCCTGCCTCGCCTGCTGTTGCCCTCGGCAGTGTGTTTCAGTCAGTTTGCCTATTCTGCTCCCCACTCTATCTCTAGTGAATCCTCTCACCTCACTGGACTCTGGTCTGTACCCTAGCTCTTATATGCATAAATAAATAAATCTTTAAAAAAAAGTAAGACATCAGTACTATGTTATAAGAAGTTTATGAGATTGGAAGCAATTCATACAATAGGAAAGAGACTTAATAGTAATTGATAAATAGGAAAGTGGAAATACTTTTGCTGTGAATTTCTCATGAATGCACACAATAAATTAACTTGTAAGTTAATAAATAATGATATTACATCATTTAAAAGATCCCTTATATTAAAAATGTAGAAATAAGGAATATATATATATATTATACAAACTTACACTGACTCCATTGTTCTTACATAACAACATGAAGGGGAACTTTAAGCAAGACTAGTATTTTGAAGATTATATAAGTATCAGTGTGTACTAAGTGAATTTTAGCACCGGAATTTTATTTTCCAACATTTGTATTCACAGTACCTTGAAGTATCTGATGATAAGATCATGAACAATGTCTTCAAATAATAGCTTTAAAACTTTTTATTCAATAAATGTTCATTTATATTGATGACAAGAAAATATATGAAAACAAGAAAAATGAAATATTTCCTCTGTTAAGAGAAGAGGAACATTGACACATTAAGAATAAATGTGGATATAGCATCTGGACATAACATTAAATTGCTTAAAAATTATAATGAAAAGAAATCTAAGAAACTTATACACCCCAAATTCATGTCATCTTCAAGGGAAAAATGATACGAAAAATCACTCTCACTTTATTTAAAAATGTGGAGTCCAGAGAACAATAACACATTTAAAGTACCAAAAAGAAAATGTAAGTCAATTTAGGAATTAAATATAAATACATATTTTTGATAAAATCTGAGGCACTAGTTACATTCTAAAAGTATAATAAAATTTAGAGTTAAAGTTTATAGGTAAAATGATCAAGGTGGAGTTTAGATCTTGTCCAGATCAGAGTAAACTATGTTAGCTACACACATCCCGTCCCACATGTAAATTATACCCTCTCCATTCCTCTCCTGCCCCATCATGGTCCTCTACTGGCAATAAAACACCTTCCAACATAGGGCTTAACTCAGCATTCTGTGGGTAGAGTCTCTTGTTTTTCCAAGCAAGCCAGCCAGTAATACTCACACTTTGAACAACACAAATCTGAAGCGCACAGGTCCACATACAGGTGGACTGTTTCCAATAAAAAGACCGTACCTCTGTCTCTGTAGGTTCTTCAGGTTCAGATTCACTGGCATCTACTTCAATAAGCTAATTCTATTATGTCCACTTAAGGGGTACAGCATCTAAAGATTCTGTGGTGGTGGCAGAGGGGTAATAAGCATTGACCCTACCATCCATATAGTTCAAAAGTCAGCGCTACTTGACAAGCTTTAAAGTCAATCATACATTTAAGCCCTTGGTGGTCATCATCAAGCTCAGACAGCATCTGTGAGGAACACAGTCTTGGTTGTTTTCAAACATAGACTTACTGGAATCATCTGAGGGACTTTAAAAAAACAACATCCCACAGACCTCATAGTCTTGCATTTGACCATTCTAGATACATTTGGGATAAAACCACTGAACTTCTGCAAAGAAAACTGAGGTCCCGACAGACCTGGGCCTCTCGTTCAGTAAATAGCCACAGGGCATTTGGACTATATATAATCAACCCTAAGTTTATGAATCAGTTAAGTGAACGTGATATCTGCAGGAAGCTCTCCTATTCATTTCTTGGACTTTTATTCTGTACTCATTTGTTGGGTAAATGAATCAATCATGTTTTTTGAGTCATCAGCCTCTGTGGCTATCACCTGCGGCTTGATCATGTTAACACAGAAGGTGCATGGGAGCCTGGGAGCCAAGCACGCTGCTGATTGTGAACACTCAGATGGCAAGATGGCGAGGAGAGGACAAGTGGCGTGACTACAGAAGAGGGGAGACCACGTGCTGATGCTAGAGAGAGGATGCCAGAGCAAGCACAGAGAAACAGCATGAAGATTCCTAGGGGGCTGGGAGACTCGTTGCCTGCCTGCCTCCCAGCACCCTCTGCCTGGCCTGTGCCTGTGTACCTGGTGCCCAGAGAGCATTAAAGTCTGAAAAATCCTCAGAGGATTCGAGGACCCTCCTGTACCGTTTGCCTACTCCATAGTGAACCTGCCCTGAGCCTGCTGACACTACACCATTCTACTCATTTCCTAGGACGACGCTTACAAGTCACTAGAGATTTGGTAGTTTAAATTCACAGAAATTCACACTCACGGTTCTGGATGTCAGGTGAGCAAAATCTTGTCATGAGGCTCAAACGAAGGGGTTGGTAGGGTCACACTCCCTCCGGAGGCTTCAGGGAAAAAACTATTTCAGCTATTGGTGGCTGGTGGCATTCCTCACCTTGAAGCCACATCACACTAATCTCGTCTTCACTTGTGTGCGTGTGCGCGTGTACGTGCGCGTACGTGCGCGCGCGCGATAACTTGGGCACATGTGCTGGGAGGGCGCCTGTGCTCACAAAGCTCAGGTAGTAGCGACAATCTCTCCCTTCCCCTCTCATGCCCTCCCCCTCCCTGCTGATTATGCTCCAATATTAAAGTACCTAGGAATCAATGGGGCATCTTACTTGAAATGCAAATTACTGGACCCCCTCCTCAAGAGATAGTGATTCAGTAATTCTGCACTTACATTCAGAAATCTGTCTATATATATGAACTTTCAACTTTTTCAGGTGCACTGAAGTTAGTGTTTTGGGTGCAACCATGAGTCAAGCTTTTATCCTATTTTTTGCAGGTGTATTCACTCTGACAAATTGTAATAATCTTTCAGTGATGATGAGGATAACAGAAATATTATTAACATCTTTTGGCAGAGAGTTCATCAATTTGACTCAAAACTGATGCTGGGTGTTCTGTTGGAGAGAACAGTATTTTTAATTTTTACACAACTCAAAGAGCTGGAGCAAGTGGACCATGCAGGTTAATGACTCTTTTACAATATTACCTGGGCTGGCATTATACATCACAGTCCTATCTAAAAGATCATGCTTTTAAAATAAGTACAGGATTTCTTAGGGAGAGATAGATTCTATGACAAACTAAATTGACATTTATTATAAGATCCTTACAAAAATAATTTAGAGATCTTATAATTTACGGGATTGTTTATATAATTGAAACAATCTTTCTAACTCACCTCCCTCAAAATGTTTCCATGAATTGGTTGTTCTCCTCATGCTAAATTATTGACAGAGGCAAAGATAACATTAAACTCTTCGAATATTTCAAACAAAAAACTAAACCTGGGAAGAAATCGAGAGAATGTGGGAAATATCTTTATAGGAAGCAAAAATAAAATGCTTTTAAATGCTCTTTTGCAAATACAATGAAAACTTTCTTGGTTTGAAAAAAAGACCAAAGTAAAAAAAGTCATCAAATAACGTAGAGTACTCTAGATAATTTTGCATCAGCTAATTAGTTTGCTAATTAGTAACTTGTAGCAAACTTCAGTCCCACCTTGGCTTTGTTTATTTAACAGTTGACTAAATAATATTCCAGAAATGGCCCACAATGAGGTTCAGAGCTGTTGGGAAATCTTTTCATAATTTCTGTTGTGGTCATGTTAGTAAATGAGAAAAAGAAATGTGGTTAGTGTAATCTTAGATGCATAATGTATAAGACACACATGGCCATAGAAAGATTATGAAAAAAAATGTATACTATGTCATGAATATTTTTGATGACATGCTGAAAAAGGTAATATTTGGGAATAGACTGGATCTAATAAAATACAATCTTAAACTTACTTTATTCTGTTTCTTTTACATTTTTAATATGTTTTTTGCAAAACAAGGTTATACATGTGGCTCTTCACTATATACCTACTGACTAACGCTGACTAACGGCTTTAGAAGAAACATGCAGAAAGGAGTCATTTTTATGTTATAATTTGAAATGACATTACCAGCACCACCAGACTTCTTTCTTCATTCTTTTTATCATTTTATCCCTGACAATGAGGTTTTGAAAGAAGACAGCAGTTGAAGTCAAAATGCAGGGATCAGCAATGACTTCCTGTGGTTACCTCTTCCTATCTTTCTTGGTCTTCTGCTGTGGGTCATCCCCTGCTCTTTTCTTGAACTTGAAGTCTGGCCTCTTCTTTTTCTCTGCCCTAGGAAGTAACGACTGTGTTCTAACTTCTTTCCTCAAGTGATTCTTTTTTCCTCTGGAATTTCTGCAATAACTGCTTCTACAACCATCAGGTTTAAAAAAAAAAAAAAATACACCCAGATAAAAATCCAAAAAATAGGCAAGAAAATGTCAAAACTATTTAATCATAACTACAACAAATTGTTATTAGCTTGCATGTCTTTATTTGTCTCATAAACATGAGACAAAAAAATAAATTGGCAGAATATCTGGAACTCCTAATTGCGGGGATTTGTGTGAACAAGTTAGAAAAATTTTTCCTTAGGAAGAAGTGGTTTGCTAAGCAACTTCCTAATGTACAAGTTTTTCAGAGCTAATTATGATTCTTTCTTACTTGATCATTAAAGCAGTTTTCCTCTGCTAGGCAATATTTTGTTAACCTACTTTAGTTCTACTGTACAGAATAAAACTGAATTTTTAAAAATATGGCCTATTATTCTGTCATTGTTTTTCTACTCAAAATGAATGTGGATAAAAGTATAAAAGATAAATTAGGCTTAAGAATTACCTTAGGGGCCTCCCTGTGGTGCAGTGGGTTAAGCAACGCACTACGAAGCAAACCACAGTCACTGCAGCACGAGTTCGATCCCTGCTGCTGGCCAGGGAGGGGACCCACATGGCGCAGCAGACCTCTCCTGCTGTGCCCACTGCTCCCGTCATCTGTGTACTTCTGTTGATCTGCCTGTTCTGCTCCCTGCTCTCTGTGGTGAATCCTCTCACCACCCTCTGGCCTGTACCCCAGTTTTTGAGAAATGCTATTTCTTTTAGAGAATAACTCAGGATAAACTTGCAAGTTATAAGTTTTTTTGAAATTTAACTCACATTTGAGTATCTTGTCCTAGGGTATAGCCTGAGATTTGGACAAAATGTGACTTCAAGATACAAGCTGGTATGAATCATTAACATTTATATTTTCTATTTTACCTAACAGATAGTATTAAAAAATATGAATGAGCCAACATGAATATTCCTGACTCTTCAGCTATAACCCAGACAAATATGCAAAACACTCAACATGCACCAAGTGCACAAATATATATTGTGAAAACATATTTCAATGAATATAACTTCTTTTCTATTGTTTTAATTGCTAATGTAACAGGGTAGTCCCCAGGAAAAGGGGAAGTTCCTGTCCCACTCTAAGTAGGGTGGAGCTGAGCAGGGATAAAAAGATGCTGGAGAGGAGACTAGAGGAAGGGAAAGAAGGAAGCAGGAGGAGAGGAGCAAGGAGACTTAGAGGAGGCACAAGGAGTAGAGAGACGTGAAGAAACTGCGTTTGCTTCTTGTTCCTGGACTGACTGAACAGACACTGGTGAGAGACCCGTGGGAGGTTAACAATGGCAGCTTTTAACTTGATTTTGATTTTTCTCTTTTCCTCCCAGACTTGCGTGACCCTTTCTGATGCTTTTTTATGGTCTCCACAAAAAGGTGCTTTAAAATTGTTGCAGGCTTTAGAGTCTTGCTTTGGGCCAATCCTTTTTGGTTGGACTTTTACCCATGAGGGGATGGGTAACTGGATGCTTGATTTATTAACTATATCTTTTGTCTTTTCTGTATTGTTTGCTAATTGTATTAAAGTTCCTTTCCATTAAAGTTCTTCTATGTTTTGTCTTGAAGCAGTAGGTGGTAGAACCTATTAGAAGGTAGATTTGGGGGTTCTGGGGTGTCCCTCTCCCTGCCCTTAAACACTAATACCACAGTAAGGTTGGTAGACAGAAACAATTTGCTAGAGTCTCCCCCAAATTCTCTGAATATAGGGATTTAATAGGTGAGAGTTTCAGAAAAGCATGACAGTGTTGAAAACATAAGATTCTTTGGCATTGTTACAGGGCAGGGAGAAGGACACCCAGAACCCCCAATCCTGCCCTCTCTAAATGGGTTCTGCCAACCATACATCAAGACAAAACATACAAGACCTTTCATGGAAAGGAACTTTGATACCATCAGGGAACAATACAGAACAGAAAAGGAATACAGATATTAAATCAAACACCCAAAATTACCCATTGCCTCGAGGGTAAAACTCCAGCCAAACAGGATTGGCCCAAAGCAAGGTCCAAAACCCTGCCACAAGTCTAAAGCACCTTTCAGTGGAGACCCATAGAAAAGGATCAGAAAGGGTTAGACAAATCTGCGAGTAAAAGAGCAAAGTCAAAATCAATATAAAAGCTGCCATTGTTAATCTTACTATGGATCTCTCACCCACATCTGTTCCAACCAGTCCAGGACCAAGAAGCAAGCACAGTTTCTTCACATGTCTCTGCTCCACATGCTTCCTCCAAGTCTCCTTGCTGATCTCCTGCTTCTTTCTCGTCCTTCCTTCAGTCTCCTCTCCAGCATCTTTTTATCCCTCCCTGTTCGGCTCCATCCTACTTCCCCTGGGACAGGGATTCAGGAACTTCCCCTTTTCCTGGGGACCACCTTGTTATAGATGACTCACCTGAGGCTAATGATTTAGCAGCAAAGGCTTGCTTGGAGCTTAAGGAAGATGCTATCCCCCAAGGGGGTCTATGGAAGATGGCTAATGCTGG
The DNA here is from genome assembly GCA_019455555.1 of Galemys pyrenaicus. Taxonomy (NCBI): domain Eukaryota; kingdom Metazoa; phylum Chordata; class Mammalia; order Eulipotyphla; family Talpidae; genus Galemys; species Galemys pyrenaicus. The sequence continues at coordinate 9,373,063 of JAGFMF010011678.1, read as the reverse complement.
GGTCTCCATCTCCAATGTTCAGTGTTAAGGACCTGCCAATCTCTTTGTTGTTGGGTTCATTAGCAAGATAAAGAATGCCCTCTGGGTGGTGGCTCTATGATCTTGGAAAAAAAAAAAAAAAAAACATTTCTTTCACAGTTGGAGAACTCCCTATTGCCAATCTAGAGATTAAGACTCTCCTTGGGGAGAAATGACTGGCAAATACTGAGAGTAGGGTATGTGCAGACCCTACCCCTACCATATGCCATGGCTTTACAAATTTTGCATCCAAACTTCCCAACTTGGCATGTCAGGAAGCACTCAGGTGCTGACCATGCCCCAGTAACAGTTCATTCTCAGTTGTCTGGGCAAAAAGAGAAGGATTTCCTGTTCACTTGTCAATCAGGCTGCCTACTGGCCCCTACTAGCTCACACAATTTCCTCAAAATCCTTCCTATCTTTGTTCATCCTCCCATTTAAAAGAAAAATATTTTTCTGTTTGCATATTTACTTGTTTATTGTATTTATCTAAAGAGGATGAGGTCACCTGTTGCAATAGTCTTTTGCAATGAAGCCTCAGGTTATCCTAATCTGAATTTCTTTTCCTTTGAAAGTCCCCTTGATGCTCCTGCCTAATCTTTCTATCCCCTCACTATACTCTTGTCTTTCTTACTTTCTTGTCCTAATCCATAGTCACCCAGGATAATGGTAAAATCAGGTATAAAATAAGTTCTCTTAGGTCCCTCCCACTGTTGTATATTCTTTGACTCGGCCTGGGCAGTACTCAAAGTTGTTTTTTTGCACTGCAATATATTGTCTGCACCAGGTCTTACTTTTGATACTTTAATTTTGATACTTCTGATGCATGGGGTTGGGGTAGATAAATGATTGTTTTTATTCCTAAAATTTGCTATGCTTAATCCTTCTGTAGTTAGACTGACACTACCAATATAAATGTGTTCTTACATCTGTCCTCCCAGTATATGCAAGATTATCCTTATCTCACATCATATATTACTGAACCTACAACCAATTGTTGTATGAATATTTACATAATTACCAAACAATAAAATGAATGCTTAGGACCCCATATTCAGAAGGAACTACCATGCCATGTTAACCAATGCAGAGAACATAAAGCGTAAGAAAAATGTGTCCATCAATGGCCAGGAAATGCCCCAAAAGTAATGTTACAGGGCAATCCTAGTGTTAGGGGGAAGGATAGTCCTGAATGGATTACACAGAATGGTTTTTGGACTCCAACCCCAACTCCAGACCACCAGTGTTCCAGAACCACAAATCTGATAAGATGATTATTGAAGAGTGGGTCACTGGGACCTGAGGGCGGAGGTAAGGAGCCAGGCTGGCTACAAACCAGAGAGGTGAGCCTTGGGCTCTCTCTTCCTTTGGAACCATCTCCCTTGATTTAGAGCCAGCTTTCAACGCACAGTTGGGTTCCAGCTCTGAGGAACTGGTAGGATATTTACGGATTTGTATCCCTCTGTTCTCCTTGTATTATTCACTATGCTATTTACCTTTCTCTTGTAAATAAAACCCTTTATTAACCTTTGTTGTGTGAGCCTGCAGTTGGGGCAATATAAGTTACTTTTGAGTACACGGGTTGGAACCTAGTCAGGAAAACACATTTTATATTAGGGCTGCCCTGTAACAAGCTCGCTTATTTTAATTAATAATTTAACAAAATGCTTCATCTGTTTGTCAACAGGAATACCGCTTGGTCTGATGTATTTCATATACCTGTTCATTTTAATTTCCTCTTTTCATCTACTGTTTTTCATCTACTTTTGATCAGTTCAAAAATTTGTGAACAATTTTCTATTATTTCATTTAATTTTTCTGATTCTAAATGGAATCCTCAGATTGTGATTTTTTTTTTAAATTAGCTTAGCAGAGATTTAATGTTAAGAAATATTTTGAGGGCCTCCCCTGGTGGCGCAGTGGGTTAAGCAACGCACTACGAAGCAAATCGCAGCCACTGCAGCACGAGTTCGATCCCTGCTGCCGGCCAGG
>JAGFMF010011678.1:9220845-9370842 GCA_019455555.1 Galemys pyrenaicus | reverse complement strand
CTTGTATGCATAAATAAATAAATCTTTAAAAAAAAAAAAGAAATATTTTGAAATTTTAACCTCCTGGGTGGGGGGGGGGCACTTTTAAGGAACTACCCTTTCCTAGACACGGGTCTTCTAATAGTATTAAAATAATGTAGTTTGCAAGTCTACATAATGATAAAACTTGCAAAAAATTTTGATAGAGGTTTTTAAGCGATTAAACTGTGGTACCTGTTTTACAAACATGTATTTAACATAGGTGTGAATTTCATCTACTTAAGCAAGTGACAATTGCCTTTTTAATTGCATTAATGTGTGAATTTTCTGAATAGGAGAAATAGGAAAGAAAATCTCAGTGTATTTCTTTATTCCTTTGAAAGATCTATAGTATTTCTATAAGCCTTATTAAGCTTTTTTCAGATAACTAATGCTAGATATGAGCTCATAGTTATATTTAATGATCTGTAAATATTTTGCTGGAAGTAAAATTAAAATATTGTAAAAATAGATCCAAATGATAGGGCAATAGTGAGATAAGTCAGAGAAGAAAGGCAAATAAAGGATACCTACATTCATGCATGAAATGCAAAGAAACAAAACAAAGGAACAGATAAAGCCAAACAGAAACAAATATTAGAAATCTGACTGCAGAGCTGAGGCCATCAGAAGGGGAAAGTAGTGTAACAGGGTGATCCCCAGGAAAAGGGAAAGTTCCAGGATCCCTGCCCCACCCAAAGTAGGGTGAAGCTGAACAGGGATAAGAAGAAGCTAGAGGGGTGACTGAGAGAGAAAAGAAGGAAGGAAGCAGGATGGAGAGCAAGAAGGAGACCTGGAAGTAGCATGTGGTGCAGAAAGACATGTGAAGAAACTGTGCTTGCTTCTTGGTCCTGGACTGGTTGGAACAGATGTGGGTGAGAGATCCATAGTAAGATTAACAATGGCAGCTTTTATATTGATTTTGACTTTGCTCTTTTACTCGCAGATTTGTCTAACCCTTTCTGATCCTTTTCTATGGGTCTCCACTGAAAGGTGCTTTAGACTTGTGGCAGGGTTTTGGACCTTGCTTTGGGCCAATCCTGTTTGGCTGGAGTTTTACCCTCGAGGCAATGGGTAATTTTGGGTGTTTGATTTAATATCTGTATTCCTTTTCTGTTCTGTATTGTTCCCTGATGGTATCAAAGTTCCTTTCCATGAAAGGTCTTGTATGTTTTGTCTTGATGTATGGTTGGCAGAACCCATTTAGAGAGGGCAGGATTGGGGGTTCTGGGTGTCCTTCTCCCTGCCCTATAAAAGTAGGGAGTGGGAAGCAAACTGTGGAGGCGGCCAAATGGACTTAGAAAGGATTATGGGATCCCTGGTGTGGGTATGACATGGTAACATACATCTAAAGTGGTGGAAACTTATACCTCCAAATCATATATAACATTGTATGTATACCATCATTACCATAAAACAATTTAATACATTTTTAAAGCACTTTTTAAATGGATATTTTAAATATTGAGTCTCAAGTTGTTTACCATCAGCTTTGCTTTTATTCTAATCAGTTTTTATTGTATTTTGTTGTTGCTTCTGTTGCTGTTGTTTTAAGATTTATTTACTTATGCTTACAATAACTGGGGTATAGGCCAGAGGTGCAGAGAAGTGAGATGATTCACCCAAGACAGAGTGGGGAACAGAACAAGCAGGTTTTCTGAAATACACTGCTGAGGGGAGTAGGGGGCAAGACAGGAGAGGTCTGTTTTGCCATGTGGGTCAGCTCCTGGGCTGGAGATTTAACTTGTGCTGTAGTGGCTGGGGATACCATCATATTCCTGAGACTTAATCGCTTGTGCCACAAGGGAGGCCTCACTTTGTTACTGTTATTTTAGGACAAAACTGTCACACAAAGAAATGTGTTCATTTGTTTTTACTTTATGACCTGGCTTTGTTATCATGTATCATGTCATAAATATCAGTGATGGGTATTATTAATACCTTCTTCCTCATGTATGTATCAACCATATGCACGTTTCATTTAAAAAATTTTTTTCATGGTATCTTCTTTACTCTTTGGAAGTAAAATGATCTTCTTTACTCTAGGGTATAACAGTGTGTGGCAGAATGGAGAGGAATTTAACAATGATGTCATACCTTCTCCTTTCTTTTGTGTCTGATAGAGAAAATATCCAGCCACAAACCTGGACCAGATGATGAGAGGTAGCATGTCCAGGGATGCTGCAGGGAGGTGGTGGGGGAGGGAGATACTGCTGAAAGGAGATAAGGATATTGATCAGCTTTCTACTCATTGCTTGTTACTCTACCAAGAACAAAACAGAGTTGAATGATATTATGGCCTATACCTCTTATTTATTTATGTTATCAATTCATATCAATTATAGAGGAAGTGGGTCTGCACACTAAGAGCAACTCAAAGGAAAAAAATTGGAAACTCACTTCTGTCTAATGAAGATTAGATTTAGATTTTCTCATCAGCATAATTCAAGCAGTGCTTTCCTAGATTTACCCCCAAACCAGGACTGATAGAAATGGTGAATCGTTAGTTTCTCTCTGCGAGCTATTATGCATATGCTTTGTGAATGTGCTGTTCATAAGCAGCCAGTTAGTATGTTTTATATATTAATAATATATTACAAACATTTATGCTGCTGATCCTCGCTTTATAATTCCAAATTATAAATCATTAAGAGGACCCTATTTTTAGTTATACGTCTAGTAGTTGCTATAAGTTGCTTGACTTAATTGCTCTTTAGTTCCTGTATCTTTAAAATGTGAATGGTAATACTATAAAATTCAATTTTTTCTCAGTGGGTCAAGATGAAGACCATTCTATAAAAAAGGATCCTCCCCAAGGATGATGCTACATAAGGGCCATTTAACTTAATAATTAGACAGGAGAAAGTCAGTCCTATATTCTACTTTAATAAAAAAAACAGATAATATGTTTTTGTTTATTTTACTTTTTGTGAATGCATTGTGATGCCAAGCAGCTCATTTAAAAATAACTAAGTTAAAGGTCCACAGCACTCTAAATTTTCCTGCTGATCACACATATTGTCAAGCTGTTATTTCCATTACAGGAGTTGATAGGTGTGTAAAGACCAGTCCTTCTCTTTCTCCCTTCCCATCCTAAATTCTCCAATAATTCTATTTTCTATTAATACCACAGGTTCTTGAGGGACCTTGGTTTTACATAATGAAATTTCATGAGACACTTGTTAAAAGGTTTTTCTGTTGCATCTCAGAAGGGAAAAAGTTGCACAGGTCATATTCTGCTGGAATTTAACTGTGCCTGGCACATAAAAATCCGAAACTATTAGGTTTTGAAATAGACAAAAAAAAGCTAAGTAATGAATATATAAAGGACTTTTATGTACATGAATATGTTCTTATTAGAAGTTAAGACAAATATATCTTCAGTATTAAATATGACTTACATAAGGATAATTTTTGACTGTGGTCTTTAATCAAAACTGATTTTCTAAATTTGTTAAAAATGCAACACTTGTTTTTCCCACAGGTCTGGGAAAAGCATCAAACCTTTTTTTTTTTTTTTTTTTTTTTTTTTTTTTTTTTTTTTTTTTTNTCTTTTTTTTTTTTTTTTTTTTTTTTTTTTTTTTTTTTTGCCATAGTGAACAGGCATACACTTCACAATAGCCTGTGCCTTCTCATTATTTGAGATGTCACATTTTCTCAAACAATAAATTTATTACACTCATGGGAAAATAGACCAACATTTTTGAGTAAGTCTTCTGCTGTGTTTGAATCTCTGATCTAGAATTTAATTTGAAACTGAAAAGTAGGAAGAGGAAAATAGTTCTGATTGGCATCAAAGGTCAACATGTTAGGACATAAAGGAGAAAACACAACACATACTCTCTCTCTCTCTCTCACACACACACACACAGAATGTCATTGTGTGAAGATCAAAAAGAAAGGGGAGGTTGTATACTAAAAATGCTGGTGAATGTCAACAGTAAAGATATGTAATCTAATGACAGAGCTGGTAAGTCAGATTATAAAAGTGAGTATGTTTATGTTTATTTTTTTGTGATTTTGTGAATTTTATTCTAGTTCATTGTTATTTTATTAGATTTACTTAATTATATTTGACATTATTTGTAGTCCCCAGGGTGTTTGTTTCTATAACTGCAATGTAATTGATAATAAAAATATTTACCACATTAGAAGAGTCAATGAAAAGTTGGTTCTGAGAGCTTATGTTCAAAGAGAGAACTGCCTGTAAGATATCAAAAGATATGAATCCTGTGGTCATATCACTTCTGAGGAAATAAAGCTCACTTTATGAACAATTGTATATGGATAAGTGACTTGTAAATATAGGTATATTTATGATTTATTCCAGTGTGTCTTTTCCACCTACCATTTAGATAGGAACAATATAAACATAATAAACTCGGAAGATTCTGTGAGCTGATCACAAAGGTAAACTACAAGTCCTCTACAATGTACTGCAGTATTCCTGTTCTGAGCATGTTCAAGACATTCTATTTATTATTTATATATGTATACATATACATGTACAGAATACAGCAATAATGTAGTTAATATAGGATGGATATAGGGAAATATACCTATAATTAATGTGTAGGTTTTATATGTATATATGCCATATACAAATAATATTACAGTTTAGTTTCCTATAAGGTTTTTTTTTCTTATATTTTAATGAAAGATCCATTGCAAGCAGTCCAAAATACTCATTTTTAAAACTTCATTGAAATTCTACTGTTTCTTATTACTCTCATTTCTCTATGCCAAAGAACCTTTTTAATTAAGATTATATGCATTCAGGGTCATTAATAACCTGCAGATTAATTGCCACCACATGATTGTAAGATGGCTACTCCAGAGAGGTTATAAATTATGTTTAAGTTCTAAATGCTAGACCATTCAAACTGTAAAAAATAAAAGGGAGAAAACCAAGGGAAAGGAAATTAAATAAATGGTTAAAAAATTACTATCTAAATGATGCTAGCTTAGCTATTTGATTTTATCTTTCATTATTGACTTATTGTCATGAGAAATTTACTAAGTATTAAAGTAATGGGTCAACTCAGTTGACTTTAGATATGTCTTTATATTCAGATAGTGGCAGTATTTTGGTGATTTAGCCTATTTTTTTTAATCATCCTAAAAACCAAATTACAATCTTTGATGTAAGAATCAGATTTTGATATAAGCATTTCAGATTTTCCTGTATCATGTGTATAATAGAAAATAATGCCAGTTTTTTAAATTAGCTTCTATGTCATATTGGATTTACCACATTTTATGTGAGTAGTATTCCAGCAATCTGTAAATTGTGTGTGCACTTGAAGGGCGTCATGATCAGAAAAACTATTAATATATTCAAGTCACATGGTCCTAGCAGTTTTACACAGAATTTCAGAGCAGCTATGACAACTTATGGTGACATTTATTTTTTTACGTTCATCCATCCCCTTGATTTCTAGTTAAGAAAATAGAATGAATTGTATATAAATACATAAATATATATATATTTTTTCTAAGAAAGGTAAATTATTGTATCTATAAAGCTTATAAGGTATTCTGGTAAGGACAGGAATTCGTATTAGGGAGGAAGTAACTAAATCTGTTAAATTTACAGTTCTAATTTAGTCATACATACAGACATATGTACATGTTGAGGGAAGAAAGGGATATATAAATAAAAATCATAAAGTAACCTAGACCAATTTATATTTTTTAGATGATCACTACAGAATGATTTATAACTTCATTGAGATACAGGTTGTATATGATAAAATTTATCCAAAGTGTGCAGGAAGATCCCTGATTTTAGTATATACTGGTCCTTGAACAATGTAGGGGTTTGGTGTGCTGACTCCCATGCAGTTGAAAATCTATAACTCTGACCCCCCAAATCTTAACTATTAATACGCTACTGTTAACAGGAAACTGATGATAATATAAACAGTTCATTAACACAGATTTTGTATGTTCTATATATAACTTATTTTGTTCTCACAATAAAGTTAGCTAAAAAGCAGAAAATGCTATTACAACTATAATAAGAGAGAGGAACCTTATTTGCAATCCTGTCTTGTATTTATCAATATTATAAATTTATGTCAGTTGCTTGAAAAATTCTGAATTGAGCCCACTTAAAAGTGTGGGGGCCGTTGTTCAAGGGTCAACTATATTCCCTGAGTTTTGCAAACATCACTGTAATTTAATTTCAGCACTCCCTAGGATTCTCTCCATATTAGCAGTCATTCTTCACTTTCATTCTCATTCCAAATCTTCTTCTCCCCACCATAAACCCTAGTCAAACACTTATTGATTCTCTCTGTGGATCTGCATACCTATTATATCTACTGTTTTGTTTATTCTATCTTTGCAGTAAGGTTTCTGTCAGTGATTCTCAATTTTGTTCTCATTTAAATTATTTTAGTTATTCTTGACCCAGAAATATATTTTAATTATAATTATGGTACTTTTTTGACTCAGTTTTACCATCAAAAAAATGAGGCAAAAGTGCGTAATATGCATTCTGGGTTTAACAGAGAATCTACACAAGTTTAACTGAAATACTGTAGATGAATAAATTTTGAAATATGTATTTTCAACACAAGTAAGTAAAGGCATTTTAAAAAGTTATCAATAAAGAAGTTCTCATACTGTTATCCCCAGAGAATTTCTTAATTACCCAGATTTTTAAAGTTATCCAAAGAATAGAGTAAGAACTGAGTAGAGAAAAATATAATTGTGATCTACAATACTTTCATTATATTGGAAGCACAATTTTCCCCAAATGTTAAAATATATTATTTTGTCTCTATTAACTATAAGTAACATCACTATTTTTAGGTTTTCTCACAATTGGTTATCATTTGGTCAATACAAGTTATCCATTGCTTTCATATATCTAATTTGCATGTGTGAACGTCACAGATTCGATGAATATAACAGATATAGATTATGTGTCTTTCATTCAGCATGATACATTTTTAGTTATAATGAAACAGGCTATTTAGAAATCCATTTAGAAGTCATCAATAGAAAAATAAATTTAGTTCTGATATATCTACCCTAAGTAGCATTGCAATCAATTCCTTTGACTAATACCAAACACCAATATCATTCTTACATAAATTCAAACATAGAAACTGTAGTACTGATATAAATACTAATAAAAAGGTCAATGATATTATACTACTATTATATTCTAAGTCTAATCACACATGAAACAATACTATGGTCATCTTCACTTTAAATATTAGAAACCTGATATTTAGAGACTACATATAAATAATCTGTAATTCACCTGATTTCAAAGTGCAAATACCTTATTATAAAAAAATCTGCTTTTTAATAAAAGTGATGAGGATTTTCTAATTGTTTATCATTTCTCCTAGATCTATAATTTTCTCCTATCAACACCATTGTCATTTTTTGCCTGAACTCTGTTATAGTGTTTAACTAACCATCTTATGTATGTCTTTTATCAGTAGTGATTCTATTTATAATAACATATAACAAACCACTCTATTCAGATAAAATATCATAAAAATCTTAGCTTACCTCATCTCCACAAAAAGAGAAATTAATTTCCTAAAAATGAAACAATATGGACATTTCTTGTGTTTCTAAGCTTTGTTATCTCAATGCATTTGCCAGAAGTTAAGTTATAGATTTATTTGAACTAGAACTCTATTTCCCAGAATTTTCATTCTTGAGCCTTGTTGATTAACATTCATTTTTATAGATACTTATAAGACATTTGGGATATAGAAGTAAAGCATTTGCCATTGCTTCATAAAAATGCAGGTAGAGACTTGGACTAATAGACAGACATGGAGCCCCTTTCCTGTAGGGCCAGACCGTCTCCTATTTGCTGGCCCTAATAACTGATATTGGTTCAGGAAAAACACTTAACTCTAGACATAAGGACTGTTCCTGAAGCTTTTTCAACAAATTGTATGACCAGTTGTTACCCCTAGTTCTGTTTGGGTTGTCAGGATGTATGGTTGGTGATTCCAGCAATCCTCTTGTATCCTTCCTGTCTTCCTCATCTCTCACACTGTGCAAGATCTTACATTTTTTAAAAAGGCATTCCAGCATAACTCATGTAAGTCTTGAATACCTGATTGAGTCCTGTGGCATACAACATTCAACAACAATGATGCTAAAGTATCTAATATGCTTACTAGACAATCTCTACCTTTGATCTATGTAACATGAAACTAGATTAATTTTATTATTTTCTAACATCTTGCAATCTTTATTCTCATTAAAAACCTCTATCTCTTTTTCTTTTTACCCTGTGAGTATAATGAATCTTTGTTCATTCATTGTTCATTTTTACATTTCCTTCCTCAATAACTCATCCATTCTCCTGAAACTTGAAAAAGTTTTAACTTTATACTGGTCATTTTCTAATCTAAATTATTCAAAATTTAAATTCTTTCTAAACACCACCACTTGGATATGTCACAATTCCAACACAACACGTGTGCAATAAGACACATTCAATACAACAATTATATTCAATATTGTATTCAATTTATCTTTATTTCTCTCACTCACTCTCAGCACTATTTTATTATTTTTTATAGATTTAATTATTCATGCATACAAGAGCTGGGGTACAGGCCAGAATCATGGAGGTGAGAGGATCCACCAGAGACAGAGTGGGAACAGAAGAGGTAGATCTACTGAAACACACTGCTGAGGGGAGCAGCCGGCGAGGCAGGAGAGGTCTGCTGCAACATGTGGGTCACTTCCCTGGCTGGCTACAGGGCTGTAGTGGTTATGGTCTTTTCATTGTGCATTGTTCAACCCATTGTGCCATGAGGGAGGCCCCCTCCTTCAGCACTATTGCTGTAATAAATTCAGTCTCTTTCACTTTGTTTTTCCTTTGAAAGCAAACTTCCTTAATTTTATCTTAATGTTAAGATAAAAATTTATTTCACATCCTTGCTCAGAAATCTTTTATGTTTCATTCTTAATAATTTCTATACTCAAATTTATGAAGTGGCATTCCCCAGAATTTTTCTTGTACATGGACACTGAAATAGCCTCCTGACCTTGACATCCTTTTCCACCTTTCAGTGTCTACTCATATTTTCACAATACGACAATTTTCATTTGCTTTTTAATTTTACTATTTCATTCTTTTCTCATTCACCATTTTTTTCTAGCATAGCTTAAACACTCCAGAATGTTATGGTTTCATATTTCTTTCATAGTTGACTAGATTTCTCATAAGTAATTGTCATTGTTGTTCAAAGAAATATTTCTATCCCTGAAATGTTTTCAAATGTGAGTATGTATGGATGCCATTTATTTGAAAGGACAATGTATAAAGTAAAATTTGGAATTTTTTTTTTTTGGTCTTTACCTAGTTGAACATCTTTCATCTTTTGTAATTTGATTTACACAAAGAAAAAGTTATTTTTTAATTTTGTCACATGTAAGCATGTGTTAGTTTTTTGATGTTTGTTAAAATCATATATTCTGCAGTTTAAAATTTTGCTTTAAATTTTAGATCAGGAAGATATTTTAACAGCTAAAGCACACTAGTCTATGCCTTTTGATTTTATGGATTTGTTCAATACTTTAGACCAAGTTGTAGGACTCTATGTATCCTGTTCTAACATATATTTTATGGCTTTGGATTTATAATACAAGTAAATGTACAGAGGTTTTAGTGATAAGACTGAGTTGCTCCAGTTATTCACTTCCCCAGTATCACCAGTTTCTTTCACATAGATGTTCTTCTGTTGCTTAGTTATTTGAGGAATGATGATACCAGCCATAAAGATGGTTGATTTTACAATTTGAAGCTATTAAGTAGAATTGCGTATGCTACACCAGTGTGACTTGTAGCTATGGGAATATGATCAAGATTTAGTATCCAAAGTGGTCCATTTCATATCTCTTTCTTCCTTTTTTTCATTCAGCTCCCATTTCCTGCTGAAGTTAATGTGAACTTTGTGTAGGTAAAAGTGGTGAAAAAATGTTAGGGTGTGTGCATGTGTGTGTGTGCATATACTTGATGTTTTACTTCATTAAGCATCAAATGATTAAAATTTGATTCTGTAGTTTCATTCTCTTATCTTAATTAGAATATTCACACATTATGTCAATCATCATTGGTTGTATCTTAAAGTGTTTTTCAAAGATACATGTGTATATAATTTTTAATTAGCTCATTTGTTGATGCCAGTCATATACAGCTGCCTTAACAAATAGAGCTGTTATACTTTAGATTTTTATGCACCATTTAATTGAGTTTGAAATGGTTTATTTTTTTTCTCACAATTAACTATGCTATGTTTTGATAATAAGAAACACCATCATTTCAGTGGCATTATGACCAGTTTATTTTTTTGCTCACATTATGCCACATCTCTCCAGGACAGCTGAGTTCCATTTGAGCAAATTCAAGGCTGCTTTCACCTTGTGACAAGTGTCTCTCAAGATGTGCTGTCATAACCTCTGCAAAAGGAGAAGAGGGAAGGCTCTAACTTGTAGGCACACTTCATTGCCCAAAGGGTATATATGGTAATCCTAACATCAATGATATGGGAACATCTGATAATCCTTTCTGCCTAGTGGGAGAGGTGGGTGTTGATTATTTCTAAGCTACATTAAATATCACATACAGCACAACTACATTTTAAAGTGTATTCATGCTATTTTCATCTTAAAACTGCAATTTGATTATAACACTTTCAAACAGGCACCACTTACCAAAGAGAAAGGACTATTTGGCCTTCTTTCTAATTCATTTTCTTTGTAAATATGGAAGTTTAAAATATTGATCTGTTTATTTTTACTCTTCAAAAAAACAACACGTTGTTTCTGAAATAAATACTACCAGAAGCTACCTTATTAAAAATGAATTGCTATTACTTCATTAATTATTTTCTCAAATGTGCCTTATTTAGTACAATGAAAGTCAACAAATACTAAAGATATATATTTTCCAGTATTGTAAAGTTACTTTTCTCTTTGCCAATAAAACATAAAGGAAAACATGATTTATGATCTAGAATGTATCTAAGCACTGAGGAAAAAACTTAGAGATAATGTACTTATTTATTATGAATGTAGAAACCTGACAAAATATGTCAAAATATAGGCTAATTTTATTTTTATAATATGTTTATTTTTCACATTATAGGATTTCTCGCCTCAGGTCCAGTCTCTATGGTTTTCCCATGACCAAAGTGCCAACAATCCTCTACCACACGTTCTCCCCCAACCCTCCTGTTTATCTTAGATCCATGGTCTGCTTTCAAGGGTCAAAAAAAATTGTAAGGGCCTCCCTGGTGGCTCAGCACTATCAAGCTGTAGACAGTCACTGAAACATGAGTTCAATCCACAGCCAGGGAGCTAACCCATATGGCACAGCAGACCTCTCCTGTCTCACCCGCTGCTCCCCTCAGCAGTGAATTTCAGTAGATGTACCTGCTCTGGTCCCCACTCTGTTTCTGTTGAATCCTCTCACCCCCTGCAGTTCTCACCTACACCCCAATTCGTGTATGCATAAGTATATAAATTGAAACAAATATAATATTCTCAGATATGTTCATTCTATAGAAGATTCCATTATGTTTTAATTGTATAAATATATGTATGCATACATTTATATATGTATAGAGAATATTTGGGTCTTACAACAAGGCGGTGAACAGTTTGATTTAAGCACCACACTGCTAAGCAAACGAACTTGAAAGACAAAAGGAAGAGGAGGGAAGAAAGAAAGCAGGATAATCTGAGGTTGTAGGCTAGATAGCTGTCCTTTTCCATGCTGTCTTTGAATTTTGAATCTTCTTTACTTTTGTTCTAGAAAATGTTGTGTGCCATGAGATGAACTTTGCTCTGGGTTTACTCATGCTATGCCATACATATGCTCTGGTTTTACTGACTGTGGTAGTCACAGCAGACAAAGCCAGCCTCTTTACCACCAGCCTGAGTTCCACTCTACTGTTGACTGTGTTCTGCACAGAGTGTGGAAAATTTATTACAAAGTAAGGCTTGCTATATGCTCACAGCTCTTGCAGCAGTGCTGGTAATAATATACTGACATAATCCCACACAGCTGTTGTATGACAGAACAGAGTGTATTCCTAAAGCACAATGTCTGCTACATTTACGTGAGCATGTGCTTTATTAACAGTCCTACATTGCTATTCAGAAATATTTCACGAGCAGCCCTAATTTTCAATTGCAAATATTATTTTTTTCCATTTTCAACAATAAAGCAAGCAAATAATTTTGTGCCCATGATTTGGGAAGTCTAGCTACATGTTAAAAAGATGATTGGAGTAAAAGAGCCTTGTAAGATGTGCAACTCACATGGTAAACAAAAATATACATTTCAACTTCAATTTAAGAAATAAAAATATTTGCTTTTACAGTAATTAAAACATGTTTTAATTTTAACATTTTTTTATTAACAAAGTCCAAGGTAGTTTAAAGTTTCTTCCACGTGTAGCAAGAAGTAGTAATTAAAGTACCTGTTTTCAATCATACTCCTTGTGTTTAAATCCCAGCTCTAACCCTTACTATCTCTATCAATGTGAGACAGTTGGTCATCACCTCTTTATTAAATTTTCTCCTAGAGTTGTAGCAAGAATGAAATAAATTAATATGCATAAGATCAAAGAGCATATGTCATGCAGTAAATGCCAGGTAAGCTTAGTAAGTCAGCTTACCTGTTTTAAGAAGAGTTTGATTAATCTCTTCTTGTTAGTGCTCTATAAAATTGTGCCATATTTTTCCTAATCACAGGTATTTGTGTCAAGCATCCTTTCTGTTTCCAGTAGGAAGTATCAGGCAGAGCTGGAGGGTGGTGATGGGCAAGGGCTTAGGCAAAGATGTTCTAAGCATTCCACCATGTGTTCCAAGTGGACTCCAGTTGTACCAGGTATGTTTACGTACCCTGGAGTGGGGACCATGCCCCAATGTCCATGCAGAGGGCACTCTTGGTAGGGGTTCATCCCCCTGATCAGCACCAAAGCCTGGTTTTCTGGGATAAAAGCAGGGCCACCAGCTGGCCAGGAGCTCCTGTGCTTAGAACCCACAGGTAGCATGACATCCACCAGGCACAGCAAGTTTGCAAGGCTGTGGCTGGGGAACCTTGTTAATTCAGATCTACACTGAGAAGCTTCCTCTGGCACAGGGCCCAGGAAATAAAAGTTCACATCAGTGCCCGGAGTGGTACATCAGGTAGGTATACCCTGGGCTTCAAAGGTCATCTCTAGTACCAAGTCACAGCCTCTGTGATTTGAACACTCTTAGCTCTTGAATATTAAAGATTGAACCACACTTGGACTATCTGAGGTCAGTTCCACTCCTTTCCTATCCCATATCCCTACTATTAAAGAAAGGAGCATCTCTCTTTCCTCTCAGGCACTATTCAATGTCTTAATTTCAGCCCTGGCTATCCTTACATATTCAGCTCTCAACCTTTGACACATTTGCTCTTGCTATACCCTCCAGAAACTTCATGACATTTTCAACAAAACAATCAAAATCTTCAACCATTTGCAGGAAGATTTCTCTACCGAGTGGATGTTAATGAAACTTAACAACCTGAAAACAAACAATGTAGATATTCTTTTCTCTATTGATTCCTCTTTCTCTAGCAGATACTAACTTAATTTAGTCCTTAATTTGACATCTGGGATATCACTGTCTACTTTCTTCTTCAGCCTCCTTCCTGTCAGGATCTACCTCATGAATTATATGCTAACATGAAACATGACTTCATGTTTTCTGCACATGCCATCAATTTATCCATTCATGTATCTATTCATGTAGGACTTTAGTCCTTACACATTAATTGAGTATCCACAGTGTAGATGGCAAAAAAGAACATCTCAGCCATTTAGTTATACACAAAGTAGATTCTTACCCTGAACTCACATTGCTCTTCAAGTATATTGCTTGAAATCATAATTCCTTTACTTACATTTTACTCTGTCATCTAGTAAAAGTTATAAATATGCTTTAAAATTTAGTTGAGAACTTAACTCAAACAGGAATTATTTTTTTTAGGTTTTTTTATTCCTTGTCTGACAGATAAACTTTTTCTTCACACAAAACACATGTTCCTCTATAACTATTGCTATGTTTATAAGTTATATTGCATTACCTATTTCCAGATTAAAAGTTCCCCTAGCTAGGTGTCATATTTATAATCATATCTTCAGCTCCTAGCACAATGGGTGATAGATGCAAGAGAATCATTATTGATTGAGACAAAATGTGTATATCACATAATATAGGAGGTGTGAACCTATTCCCCTAAAACATACAGTATTGTAAACCAACATTACTTCAGTTTTAATATGTATATGCAGATATACTACACACAATCACAACAAAGGAGAAGACAAACTAAGACAAACTAAGCCTTCAAGTCTGACTGAAATTCTGAGATTATAAGAGAGAGAAGATAAGGGTGGAGTCAAAAGGAAGAGCCACAATGGACTATGGTAGATTATTGCAGCTTGCTGGTAGGCATGGCATAGTAAAATACACTATATTCCTAAAACACAGTGTTGTAAACCAAAAATTGTGTTGTAACAAAAAATTAATTAAATATATATATATATCTCCTTAGAGAGAGACCTAATGCTCTTTTTATTACAGAGACCCATTCACAACAAAAACCTCCTATTAACTCTCTTCTGCATTGATAAAAACATCGAATTCTGTAGTTCAATAACCAAAAAAATCTCTTAATTATTTTTTTAAACTGAGGTAACATTATGGTATCCCCATTAGGTATTACCACCATAGTGTATCTACCACCAACTCACCTATAGTCCAAATAAGTAATTGTTGGTCTTCTTTTTCATGCACAATGGAAAGCTTATAGTTAAAAGTCAGAATAGAGATTTGTTATGTAATGTCAACCAATGACCTGCATAAGTGCTAGAAACAAAATAGTTTCTCAAATATTTGATATTTCTGTGTATAAAAAACACAATATGCCAGGTTTTACACTTGGTGTCTTACAGATTTCAATTTAATAAGTTTACTTGAAGGTACTTTTATCAATAGTGACTATTTATAGCTTCAGTGAAACATGGGCATTATTTGGTTAAAGGATCCCTTTGTTTACTATTATCATTCTTTTAAATATAAATATTTTAAAGCATATTAAAGCTTTATTTTGTGTGTGTTTGGTGAAATAGGATCTGTTGTGTTCTCTGATAGTTATATGGTTTTATCATGAATGTTTCACTGTAGTGACTTTATTTTTTCACATCTATTCATACTGACAGTGAACTTGGCAATAACAGAGAATAGAGTTGAAGTCGGAAATAAGGGAAGAGTGAGCAAAATATGACTTGGAAGTTTGTAAAGGGAAGTTCTTTTAGAAGATACTCACAAAATGTGGACACTATTAACTTGAAAATGTTAATATTTTTAATGGAATATAAGATTAATGGCATTTGTTGATCCCTATTATTGTACTATATTTTTGATCCATCAAAAATGAAAGGTGAGGCAATGCAGACCCATAAATGCTTGTCCATTATGTAAACACACAGCAGTTCTGATCAAGATTACCTTCCACCTCCCACTGGATTGTGGAGACTTTAGGTAGTTTTTTCTTGACTTGTGGCCTTTGACCTTATTTTTCTTACTGCATTTATCTTAGGCAACTTTTAAGGATAAATTATTTCTCTTTCCCTTTGAGGTGCAACTCTTTTGTAGCCCAGACATGTCTTTCTTAATGATCTGGAAGCCATCTTTTTGAAATATAATCATCAAGAAAAAACAGGGTTTTAGGATTGAGAATTTGGTACAGGGCATGGCATAATCATCTACTTTAAATAGGTGGGAACCTATACTCTGAAAACATAGATAACATTAGAAAACAATGTTACCTCAATAAACATAATTTAAAAACAGAAACAAGAAGGAAGGGAGGGAGAGAGGGAAGGAGGGATGGAGGGAGGGAGGATTTTAGACAGTCCCTATCTCTTTTTTCTGTAGGGTGATAGAAATCAAGATAGCAAAGGCATGTGGCTAAAGTACCTTATTTAATTTCTTACTTGTTCTCCAGTACTCTTTCCTTATCTAAATCAGCCTTTTAAAAATAACTCTGACTTTTGTTTTAGTGTAGTTGAATTCATCCTCTCTTCAACTGGTATGGTCTTGATTGAAATCCTTCTTGTCTATTTAATTGGCCTTGTGCAGTTTTTCTTTTAGACATCTTAGGAAGTGCAAGGTCAGTAGTCTTAACAAAAATATAAAATTCTGTAGCCATCTTTGCTCTTTTTCTCAGTTAGATTAGCTTACTTCATAATTTTCTAATTTGGGATGATTAGTATTCATATTGTCTAATTTCAGTTTCAAGTAAAACATGTGGAAAAATTCTTCATTTTTTTTTTACTTCATCATTATTTTAAACCAAGTTCTTTAAAAGAACTTTTTTTGATCTTTAAATAAGGCTATGGAAAATGTAAGTTTATAAGGAAATGCATTTGAGTACATGCCTGAAGGCAGTTTAAATGAGGAAAGCAATTTGAGTTCCTCAGTCCTGACCTAAAATATGTTGCATAAAATACAAATTAGTTAACCCACTTAGAAAAGAATTCATTCAAACCTGAGTCTGAGAGGCAAGAATTTGGAAGTCTACGTGAGGTGCAGCTTGGCCTCAGAGACAGATTTTGGTTAGACAGTTGCCAATCAAATCCAGCATCTACTCTGGGCTACATTCTGAAATGTGAAGGCAAACTTCAGGTTCTCTTATTTTGGGTTATCCCCTTACGTCTTCCCCTTTTTCAGGATTTCTTTAAAAAAAAAAAAGAGTTTTATTTTACTTATGCATACAGGAACTGGGGTACAGGCCAGAGGTATGGGGAGTGAGAAGTTTCTCCAGAGAGAGAGTGGGGAGCAGAACAGGTGGGTCTACTGAAATACACTGCTGAAGGCATCAGCAGGCAAGGCAGGAGAGGTCTGCTGTGCCATGTGGGTCAGCTCCCTGGCTGGGAATCGAGCTCATGCTGCAGTGGTTGCTGTTAGCTTCATAGTGCTGTGACTTAACCCCTTGCACCACTTGGGAGACCCTATTTCAGGATTTCTTACAAAAACATATTAATTAAAATTACCTCCTCATAAAGTCTCCACTCTGTTTTAACTCAGTAGCACCAGTTCAGACCAAGGTTTACCAGTTAAGTCTCTTTTCATGGGTGTACCAATTTGATGAGTTATGCTAACAAATGAACAAATTATGTTGCCCATACAAGTACCCTATTCATGTGTTTAAAGGTAACTCTGCAGAACGATTTAATATGAGTGTGATCAGACAATATATATTGATTTTTCCACAGTTAAGAAGCCTAATTGTGGTTGTGTAAGTATTCATAATATGCCATTTTGCTCTCAATGACTCCAATATGGACATAAATTTAAATAGTCACCCCATGTACTTAAAAAGTACCTCTAATGATAGAAGTTGCAGATATAAAGGGAAATTGTTGCCAGATTCTTGGGCTTTCATAATCATAAAATAGAAGGGGGTTTATAGGGTAGCTCACCTAATCATGATTTATAGTCCCAGGGAATCCAATATACTGTGGATAATTGTCTTAAATTACTGTGCCCTTGGTAACATTACTTGTTACCTGTGATGACTATCCAGGTAGCAAGTTTGAGGGGACTTGTCATGAATACTCAGAAATCCCAAATATATAGAGCTCCATTAAAATGAACACCTGAACAAGCAAATGGAAAAACAGCATTAAATTGTAACTATAGTTTTATACTTATTATTTATAGACATTTTGCTGACTAATTTACTGTTATTGAGTCATTGAGTCACTGCAACTACTAGGATCATTCTCCCCATTTTATGAATGAGAAAACTGAAGCAGAGAAAGGTTGTGTATTTAGCCAAGTTATGACAAAGTAACAATAGAATACAAACACAGAGAATTTTGTTCAGAAGTTTTGTAACCTTCAACTTTATTTTATTCTTCCCCTCAGCAAGATGAAGGAAGAGAGAAAGACAGAAGAAGACAAGAGAAATATTGACCCTGCTTCCATATCTTGTAGCTATTAGGTTTGCGCAAGACTCAATTCTTCAATATCCATTCTGTCATATTCTACCTCCTCGCTCCCATACTTGGTATCACCAGTTTATTCTAGTCTTGATTTTCTGTGTGGAGAATGGGACAACATTAGTTTCCATTTTGTTTGCAATCTCCAGGCAAGGATGTCAGAAAATTTATCCATACTCTCTACTGGATATAGGTCACTCCTATATCTATTGGATATAGGGCACTACTGCCAGACCTTATGAAGGAAAGAGGCAGGTAGAATATCACAAGGATACAGTCTCACAGGAGAATATCAGATGGTATTTATAAGTCAATTATAACTGCTTTTATAGGCAATTTAAATAAGAAAATTTTTATCTTCTCTCCCATGAGTTGTAATTTTAAAGTCCTATTCTAGTCCTCCCTGGCAGTGTAGGGCTTGTCTTAGCACTATCAATGGTATGGCCTGAGTTTGTACCAGGTCAAGGAGCTAACTTAGCCCACATGGTGCAACAGACCTCTCCTCTCTCACCTACCACTCCCCTCAGCCATGTATTTCAGTAGATCCATGTGTTCTGCTCCCTACTCTGTCTCTGGTGAATCTTCTTATTCCATACTTCTGGCTGCCCCCCCCCCAGTTCTTCTATGCATAAATACTTAAATAAATATTTTTAAAATGTTAAAGTCCTATTTTGTAAATCTGTTTTGAGAATTTGGAGATTTGGAGAGGAAGCAGTACTTGAGTAAGGAGAGTGACATATAACAATCCACATGGTGAGAGGCAAGGACACTCACAGTAAGCATATGGTAAGGGCAAACCGTTAGAAACCACCTCAGGAACTCTAACAATGTCTGTTGAATGAAGATATGCTAGTACGTTTGCATCATCTAACATAACCATCCCTTTTTACATTTTTAATGTATATTAATAGTACATTCTATTAATATTCTGCCAGAATATACAAGATACACATGTGCATGTGTATGATACAATATATGTTATATTTATATGATAATGCAAATGGTGTGATCTATGAAAAACTGAAATCAAGAAAAACTTAAGGTAAAATATTCCTAAGAATACACTTCTATACATCACACAGGTGTAGCCTATATTTCTCTAACATCATGTAAAAATAGATGTCACATCATTTATTGAAATCTTTGCTTTTTATTTAATGCACCAAAATGCAAACTGTAGACGTAGGCAGAATTTTGTCCTTTTGTATGTAATCACAACCAACACCAGAATTTCCAGTCAAATGAATCAAGACTGGCACCCTATGTAACTTTGTCCCACATTGTCAGATTCTCCAAGATGCCATGGATGCCAGGAAAGTTTCTGTCCAATACCCACTAAAAAGAGGTTCACCTACTAAAGAATGAAAGTGTGGGCCTCTCTGGTGGCGCAGCAGGTTTAGTGCTGTACTGTGAAACATCCACTGCATAGCAGCAGGAGTTCAATCCCTACCAGGGAGGGGACCCACATGGCGCAGCAGACCTCTACTGCCTCACCCACTGCTCCCCTCAGCAGTGTATTTCAGTCTATCTGCCTGTTCTGTTCCTGGCTCTGTCTCTGGTGAATCCTCTAACCTCCCACATTTATGGCCTGTACCCCAGCTCTAAACGCACAAATAAATAAATATTTTTTAAAAAAAGGATGAAAATGCTTTGGAGCTTCTCTCACATTAAAAAATATGAAAATCTAAAATAATGAAATTGAAAACATAAACTATTCCAAGAGGTCTATAAAGAAACCGCATCAAGTCACAGGAAAAGTAATAGTAATACATAATCCAAAAACAAACAAAAGTCTTGTTAACTTAAATATTTGACAATATACATTTAAAAATATATTTATGTCTAAAATATTAGACTATAGAAACATATTATTTTAATAAATATGTCTTACATCATCCTTCATATTTGTACAATGTATGTTTTCCCCATGAAATCCCCACCACCAATTCACCCATACACCACCACCATACTCCTTTGTGCTCTTCCCACTCCTGTCTTGATCCTTCTTCCTCCTCCTCCCCTATAGAATGTTTCTGATTTATATTTGCCCGATTTTGATTTTTCCATTATTATAGTTACTTTTTCCCCCCTCATCCCCTAATTTAGTTCCTCTACATTCCTCCTAAAGGTGAAACCAGTAGATGTCTTTTTCTTGCTGACTTATTTCACTGAGCATACTCCCTTCCAGTTCCATACAAGTTGCTGTGAATGGCATGAGTTTATCTTTTTTGGTTGCTGGGTAATATTCCATTTTGTAAATATACCACATCTTCTTGATCCAGTCATCTATTTTTGGGCATTTGGGTTGTTTCCATAGCTTACCTATTGTAAATTGTGCTGCAATTAACATAGGGGTACGGGTATTCTTTTGAATTTATGCTTTTGTGTCCCTTAGGTAGACACCTAGGAGTGGAATTGCTCGATCATATGCAAGTTCTATATTTAGTAGTCTAAGGAACCTCTACACAGCTTTCCATAGTGTCTGCATTCCCACCAGCAATGTAGAGTTCCTTTTTCTCCACATCCTTGCCAACATTTGTTGTTGCTAGTTTTGTTTTGTTTTTGTTTGTTTGTTTTAATATGTGCCATTCTCACTGGGGAAAAGTGATACCTCAGTGTGGTTTTGATTTGCATTCCCCTGGTTACAAGTGATGTTGAACATTTTTTCATATGACTATTGGTCATTTACATTTCTTCTTTAGAAAAGTGTCTTTTTTAGCTCTTCTGCCCATTTTTTGACTGGGTAGTTTACTTGTTTTTGATGAGCCTTGTTAGCTCTTTGTAGATCTTTGTAATCAGTCCCTTATCACTAGTATTGTCTACAAAAGTTTTCTCCCAACCAGTGAAGTATCTCTTTGTTTTGGTTATTGTCTCTTTTAATTTGATGTTAGAAATATATTATAATGCAATACCAATATAGATTGATTGAATACTGAATAACAAAGAGACATTTAGAAGGATTTGAATTTTTTATCCTTTGAATTTTAACCTCATCATAAAAACTAAATGGGGTTTAAGTATAGAAACAGTGAAGTATAATAAAATAATTCAGACTGAAAATATGACAGACTGGGCATTGAATTCTAGTTCCATCATCTACTAGCTTATTAAACATTAATTACTATATTTTGGGAATACAGTTAATAATTGATATCTTTCAGAGGGTCTTTGTAAAGATTAAACAACATGCTATATTCAACCAAAAGCTATATAAATGGTAATGGTCTCATAATAAAATATTTTGTTTTTAAATAAATAATTTTAAAGTACTAATAAAACACTGTTATTGATGCTACAAAATTGTTATTCAGGCATCTGAAGGGAATAATTTGTTCTTTGTGTTTTTATCAATTCTTCACTCTTAAATTTATCACTTCCTTAACTACACCATAAAGGCTGTTTTTCTCTTATTCTACTTTTCACCGAAACATTGTAAATAATTTTTAAAATTTGGTCCTTGTCTATCTCCCTCTATGATCATTTTTCATCACCAAAATTTATCTTGCATTTTTTGCAAACAATAATTATTTTGCTTTTGACTCAGTTTACAATGTACTTTGCAATCTTAAGTTCACAACTGAAATGTTTTAGCATTTACTATACAACTATGTATGGCATGCACACAACATAATAGCCAAAATTATATATACTATCATTCTCAGAACAATCTGACGAGATTCAAAATATTGTCTCCAATTACAAATGATAATAATCAGTTTGCAAGTACACCATGACAATAAGAGCCACTGGAATCTGTTCCAAAGACTGATTATTCAGATCATCTTGCCAGTGTTTTTTCTTTGTTCTTTTTTTCCCAAAGTAAGTTCTTTTTCCAATCATATGTAACATTGTGAATTTCCTCGAATTTCCTACAGTCTTTTACAATTTTGTGTCTTTGAGCATGAGTAATCAGAACTCAGAATAACCACCTCTACCTGAATTTTTTTATTTTTTTGAAAATACCACCTTGTTTTAGAACAAACAGAAGGTATCTGAATGCATAGTGACATAGTGAACAAAGTTTTTCTCTAGTATGCATGCATGGTGTGTGTGGGTGTGTTCTAAGACTGTTTTTTTTTCCTGTGTGTAATTTGTATTTCATATTTCTCACACAAGGCTTGTCATTTTATATATAATCAAGCAAAGTCCCTTATTTTCATTTACATTTAGTTTTTGTTGATAATTCCAGAGTTATAGACATACTGTAAGGCTTGAAAGTGCTGTGTTAATTTATGAGCAAGTGACTAACACTTCATGCTGTTGATATTTGGTATTATGAAATCAAATACTATATAAATTATTGTTACTGGAAAAGATCATTGTGTTTGTATCTGGCTATTGTTAGATAGTAATCACAGTTATGATTTTCACCCAGTAAGAAAGAATAATTCAGAACTGTTTTCAGAATTGATATTTTAAATTTGATATTAAGCACAAAAGTAGAAATTATTAAAATAAAAGTGTTTTTTCTTAAGAGATTCCAAGTCTCATTTTCATAAAATTGCATTTTTGACAGTTGATCTTTATGGAATAAAAATGATGTGAATCTAATAATAAAATGTAAGCTAGCCAAATCTATTTCCTACAGAATACTCTATAAAATAAATTATAATAAACCAAAATCTTCTAGACAGTAATGATGGATAATTATAATTTATCATATTTCATGAATAAAAATATATGTCTCATAAATCCTTTCTTTTAACATAAATGACTACTGTTAAATTTCTGATGACTACCTCCCACAAATTACCACCTGAGAATCCGTAAAAAGAAGCTGAAATATATTATAAATGATTTCATTCTTAGCACTCATACTGATCCATACACTGCATCTGACTTATTGAAATCATTTATCCTTCTAAAGCATATTTTATTCAATAATCTTGATACTTTATATTAATTCATCATTATGTTGAAAAATGCCAAGTGTGTTCAAGTATCAAGGAGCTATTTTCATCCTTTAGCAATAAACAAATATTGGTCTTACCAGTTTTGAAAATCAGTGAGCCCAAAATATAATGAGCAAGGAAAACTTATTTTAATTGAGACAGAAATCAATAATTATTTTTTCTCCTCTATCCTTTATTTTCTCTCTGCTTTATCTCCTATATTTTCATCCCTTAAAATTGTGGTCATTCTTATTATTTGTATGATACATCATGGATGGATGACATAATCTCTCTGGTCATAGTTTTTTAAATATATCTAAGAAGTAATGAACAGGAGATATAAAATTAAATCCTTAAAATCCTTGTTCTAGCATAAAAAAAATTAATGGTAACAGAAAATCTACAAGTCATATTTTTAATTCAAATCTGTGATTCTATCATTATACATTGCCATATAGTTTAAAAAATCAATGGTAACATAAATCTATTAAGTCATTTTTTTTAATTCAAATCTGATTTGGATAAGAATCTAGAGTAAGTTAGATGCTTTAGTGTTGAAACAAGACTTTTTAAGATTAGAAATTTGTATCCAATATACTCTAAAAATGATGCAATTTAGTTATGTATAATGTCAGATAAAATAAAAACATTTTAATTAGCCATATTTGTATGTATTTGCAAAACCAAACTCAGCCTTTGTTTTATTCTTGCTAGAAAAACCCTTCTTTGTTCACTTTAGGTTTGAAAAATCTCCAATTGTTTTCATTGCAGCCTGCAGAGTGATTGTACCTTCTAAAAATTAAATGAGTTTGAGATTATTTAAAGGTCTTTTATGTGAAGTTTAGAAGCTTAAGATACTGTGTGTGCCCTGAAGAAATCTCATCATTAGATGCCTTTGAAAGCCCTTATTTGTGTTCACTCTGTCTTGATATGTCTTTAGTTTCTTTAATCAATGAACACATCAGTTCCACATAGCCCCTAAGGCAAGAGTTGCCATAAATAGTCAGTTTTCAGTGTAAGAAAAAAGCAAACTGAAAAGGGTGTTCCAGAATATGTTCATTGGTATCTCTGACAGAAGTTTTCAATCACCCCATGGCCACCACATACCGTGAATGGCAAATGCATCTTGTCAATAGAATCAGTTGTCCTCCATATTACCTGTAATTACATTTTGGTGTTGATACTACAATGTGAATGAATGATTTGTTTTGTGTGTGTGTGTGTGTGTGTAATGATAGCTTAGGCAAGTATGACAGCCAAACTCCTTATGAAGGAGAGGCCTTTAAAAATTATTCTCAATTTGTGTACATTTTCTGTACCTGCTGCTTAAATAAAACAATAATAAATTTCCAGTTTCTTTAACCTATCAAAAAACTAGGAAGGCTAAAAGAAGGGCTTAGTATAGAAAATATAATCATTGACCAGACAGTAATTCTCTATGATACTGGATTCTTGGCATTGCATATCTAAATTAAGAATATAGTCTTTTTAATTAGGCAGTTCGGGGTAATTTCTGAGTTCTACTCACTAATTATGTAATGTGGTTAATTACTAACCTCTGTTAACTTCAACAATCTCATTCGTAAAATGGGGGTATTAGCAATAATTACCTCCTAGAACTGTTTAAAGTAAAAAATAAAATGTAGGGTTTCCTGGTGGCACAGGTGTTAAAATTTCAGTGCTATCAAGCTATTGCCAGTCACTGCAGGCTCATTTTGGCCAGGACCCACATGACACAACAGACCTCTCCTGTCTCACTCACTGCTCCCCTCAGCAGTGTATTTCAGTCACTCTGCCTGTTCTGTTCCCCACCCTGTCTCCAGTGAATTGTCTTACCCCCTAACCTTTGACCTACCCCCAGTTGTTAAATGTATAAATACCCCAGTTCTTGTATGTATAAATAAAAAATATATCTTAAAAATATTAAAATATACATAAGGGAGTTCATGAAGTTTGTATGCAACACATTTAAGTACTTCTCTTCTTCTGATCCTCCATCTTGGTATTAGGTATTATGATGACACTAGGAATCTGGAAAGGTTGCAGCATTTTTTAATCTCCCTAGAATTTTGTTATTATCCTCAAATATTGACTCTGAAGAAGACTTACTGTACACTTACTCTAAATTAAGCAATTCTATCATTACCTTATTCAATGTTTTCCTAGCACTTAAAATCATTATCTTGGTTACTTTTCATTTACTATTTCATAATTAATTTCCAACTATAATACATAGCCCAGAGAGGACTGACTTTGTCTCATCATATTGTACATTGGCACATAGTAAATTCACTGCAAGTAGTTGTTGAATTAAGGATTGAGTGTCCTTCCTCTTATTACTTCTCCATCCTAAGGTATCAATTATTTATTCTGAAGACTGTTAGAGAATTATGGTGATGAAACACAAATGGTTTATCAGCTATTTGGCAGCAAAGGAATACAGTATCAACAAAGGTTTTGTTCATTCCCTTTATAATTTTTAATTTCTCATTTTTTATTAAGGTAAGATTGGTTTAAAATGCTATACATAATTTAGAAATATAGGTTCTCACATTCCCAAGTGTATGTTATCAAACCATACCACCAGTATCCTCTACCAAGCCCACTGTGGCCTTTTTCCTATTTTCTCCCCACGTTTCCCCTACACCTCTGGTAACCTAAGAATTTCATGATCATTTCTGTTTTGTTTTGTTCTGTTTTTGTGGAGGGGGGATAGGTATTGTCTGACTTTTTGCTTTGTTCCTCTATATTCAACTTATGAGTTTCATGCATCCAATATTTGTTTTTCTCCTTCTGGCTTAAATTGTTTATCATAATTCCTTTCTTTTTTTTTTTAAGATTTTATTTATTTATGCATACAAGCACTGGGGTACAGGCCAGAGGTGTGGGGGGGGGTGAGAGGATTCACCACAGAGAGCGGGAGCAGAACAGGCAGATCAATGGAAGTACACTGCTGAGGGGAGCAGCGGGCACAGCAGGAGAGGTCTGCCACACCATGTGGGTCCCCCCGCCCTGGCCGGCAGCAGGGATCGAACTCGTGCTGCAGTGGCTGCGATTTGCTTCGTAGTGCGTTGCTTAACCCACTGAGCCACCAGGGGAGGCCCTCATAATTCCTTTCAATCCCAACTATGTTGTTTCAAATGTCATGTGATAACATTTTTATAAAACTGAGTAGCATTTTTAATTCCCTTGTTTTCCTAATGCCATGTTTTCCTAATTCACTTACCTGATCTTGACCACTTGGGTGTTTCCATATCTTGGCTATTATAAATAGTGCTACAATGAATGCAGGAGTGCATCTGTCTTTTTGAATCAGTGTTTTTGTGTTATTTGGCTATGTCTCTGGGGTTGGGATTGTTGGATCATATTGTAGACTTATTTTTAATATTTTGAGACACCTCTATACTGTTTTCCACTGATCAGTCAATGCTCCTACTCCTTGGAATGATGGTTCCTTTTACCCACATCTTCTTTTTAATATGAACCATTCTCCCAAGTGTGAGATGGCACCTTGTTGTTGTTTTGATTTGCCTTTCTCTGATAACAACTGATGAACACTTTCCATGTGTCTAATGGCCATTTGTGTGTCTTCTTTGGTGAAATGTCTGTTCAGCTCTTCCACCATTTTTTGATTGGGTCTTTTGTTTACTTTTTGTTAGGTTGTATGAGTTCTTGTAAACATTGGATGTAACCCCTTGTCAGACATACGATGTACAAAGTTTTCTGCTGTTCAATAGTATATTTTCATTTTATTAATAATTCTTTGGCTTGCAGAAGCTTTCTAGTTAATATAGTCCCATTTGATAACTTTTGCTTTATTTCACTTTCTGTAAGAATAGAAACCCTAAATATAACCTTGATATGTCATGGGGTGTTCTGCCTAATTTTTCCTTCTAAGTGTCTTATGGTTGTCATAAGTCATTAAGTTAATTTCTGTTTATGGTGTGAGTTATTGGTAAAGTTTTTTTTTTTTCTTTTTTTGGAAGTTTTTTCATCATTTGTTGAAGAGGTTTTCTTCAATGCATACACTTGGCTACTTTGTTATAGAGTAATTGTCTAAATAAGTGTGCATAGTTTTCTGGGTACTCGATTCTATTCCACAGGTTTGTACATCTGTTATTTACTTAATACAGGTTTTTTGTGTTACTAAAGCTTTGTTGTACAGTTTTGACAACAAACTATATGTTTGTTGGAGTGTGATATCTCCATTCCTCCTATTTTCTGTCAGGGTTTTTTGTCATTGGGGCATCTCTTCTGGTTCCATATAAATTTCAGTAATATTGGGTTGTCAGGAAAGTCATGACATGCTTTTTCTATGTTTTTCAAGCAAAACCATGCCATGGCTTTTTGACAATCCAATATTTGTTCTATTTCTTTAAAGAGTGACACTGAACATTTCATAGGAATTGTAATGAATCTGCATATTGCTTTAAGTATGATGATAATTTTCACATTGCTAATTGTCCAGTCTATGAACAAGGTATATAATTCAATTTCTTTTGTATTCTATTTCTTTTTACAAAGTCTTATTGTTTTCATTGTATAGCCCCTACTTCCTTTGTTAAGTTTACTTATATGTATTTAATATTCTATGATGTAGTAGTAAAGGGGGAAGCTTTCTTTTTTCCTCTTTTAGTTCCTTGTTTGCACTTGATTTTTATGTATTAGTCTGTCATTTAACTGGATTTATTTTTCTAATACTTTTTTAGTGTAATCTTTAATCTTTGTATATAATATCATCTGTAAATAGTGATAGTCTTACTTCTTACCAAACTTGGATTCATTTTTATAAATGAATGCTGTCTGAGTGCTGTGGATAGGACTTTTAATACTGTATTAAATAGTAGTGATCAATGTGGACACCATTATCTTATACCATACTTTAAAGGAAAATCAATTTTTCACTTATGAATTTTATGTTAGCTATGAGTTTGTCAGATACGCCTTTTACTATGCTGAGCAATATTCCTTCTGCTATCATTTCTTGAATATTTCCTTCATAAGTGAATGTTGACTCTTATCAAGTACTTTCCCTGAATCTGTTAGTATAATCATGTGATTTTTATCTTTCTTTTGTTGCTATGGTAAATTATATTGATCAAATTTTGGAAACTGAACCATCTGTATTTGCCTCTAGAGTAAATTCTGCATGGTCATAATGTGTCATAATGTATGATATTTTTTACGTAATGTTGAATTTGGTTAGCTAAGATTTTGCTAAGCATTTTTGCATCTATGTTCTCCAGAGGTAGAGTTCTGAAATTTTCTTTTCTTTTCTTTTTTTTTTTTTTTTTTGGTGATAACCATGTCTCCTTTGATAA
Organism: Galemys pyrenaicus; assembly: GCA_019455555.1. Taxonomy (NCBI): domain Eukaryota; kingdom Metazoa; phylum Chordata; class Mammalia; order Eulipotyphla; family Talpidae; genus Galemys; species Galemys pyrenaicus. Next base: position 9,342,567 of record JAGFMF010011678.1, on the reverse strand, counting down.
TGTTAGTGTCTTCAAACAGAAAATTGGGGCATCATATAGTTATAGGGTTTTAGAGCTTGAGTTGACTGGCACTTAGTTTAACAAAGTTTTGAAGTAGCTGAATTGCAATTATGTCATAATTGTTTTAAATTGACAGCACAGCAAGATAAAAGACTTGGAATGAGTCATGACTGAAAGAGTTAGCTCTTTCATTGTTTTGTTTTTATTTCTAGGTACTGATATTTCATGAAGATAGCATCTGAGTTATTGTTGCTTGTTCACAGTATTGTAGGCAAAGAATAGGAAATATTGCTTTATGCAAGAACTGTTTAGCACAGGGACCAGAAAGTATTAATGAATCTCTGTATTGTTAGTACAGAGGCATATCATTGCTTGGTTTTAGTTATTAAAGTTTTATTTGTTTTTGACACATGGATTCCTTTCTTATTTTTGCACTGTCATTTATTTTATTACGTCTTGACTCAATTTTACTCAAGTGTTCATGTAGATTTTGGCATTACATTATTTTAAAAATCCCCAAACATGCAATATTTTTCTCTCGCCTTTATGAAGAAAATGGTTCCCACATGCTCAGTGCATTCAATACATATCAAAAGTCAGTCTGAGGCATTCTTAAAATGTTTAGTCTACCCTTATTCATTAAGTGTATCAGTCATTGTCTCAGCTTCATACCAAATCTGTTTGTAATTAACTCCTAAATATTAAATTTTTACTAGGAAATTTCTCTGAGAGTCAATTTACATTGTGAAACAAACAAGTTTACTTTCAATGGACATTATTCCATTTTCCCATCATTGTCTATATATATATATATTATATATACATATATAAAAGGCCAACCTGTGACCAAATTCTTATAGTTTTCTTTCTTTTTTTGTTAAGTTCATTAGCTATTATATCATTTGGATAGATACCATGCTTTGGAAATAGCTGTATATCTGTTCTCTATTCTAATTTCTCACAACTATATATTCAGGTTTTTAGCTAGTATTATTAATAATGTTTATAGTGTTCATAATAATCTTTTAGTATCATGCTAATGGACAAGAATAACATTTATTCTCTTATGAATTGATGTTTGATAAACATAGTTGCTAGATAAAATTTCCTAAAAATCTGCTACAGTCTTGTTTGTTATTTCAGAGATAAGAAATCACCAGTAATTTAACATCTAATTACTTTAACTTTGTACTTATGTTTACTTACAATAAGACCCTGAACAATTATAGTGAATTTTTAGGTAAACCTTTTCTTACCATTTTCTATCTCAGTGAACTAGTCCTATTGGCTTGTTAGATCTTGAATATGATGGGCATTTCTCTCTATTCCTGATCATATATTCTTCCCATTTAGAATATTCTTTCTTTAATTCGTATTCACCTTATAATTCCATTTCAAATTCTTCTACACTGAAATATTCCCAAAGCTGTATAATTTATAAAGGTTGCTAAATCTCAGAAAATATTGAAAGAAATGACATTGTCCATTTGATACACAATACATTTTGCCTTGAAACTGTCATTTCATTTTTTATTTGTTTACTTTATCTCTTCATACTAGATATGCAACATCTCATGATTCACTATTTTTCAACACATGCTTTTAGATATATTGGATACTCTATTTTGCACATATGTAGCTTATTTTTTTTAATTCATTCATTTATGCATTCAAGATCTGGGGCATAGGACAGATGTAAAGGGGTTGAGAAGATTCACCAGAGACAGAAGTGGGGAAGAGAACAGGCAGATACACTGAAATACACTGCTGAGGGGAGCAACGGGTGAGGCAGGAGAGGTCTGCCATGACATTTGGGTCAGCCCCCTGACCAGGGATTGAACTCTTACCGCAGTGGCTGCAGATAGCTTTATAGTGCTATGACTTAAGCATGCATGCCATGAGGGAGGCCCCAACACTTATGTAGTTTAAAACAACTTGGTTGTGGAGTGTCATCATTCTGGAAATTTAGCATTCAGTAAGGAAAGGGTGTGGCTCATAAAGAAAATCACTCAGAGTGCTAGGGACAAGAAGTAAAAATGAAGAGTGAATTGGTTCTCTGAGAGTTAATAGGCATGTGAATGGAATAAACAAGCCAGACTATCAGAGAATTGTTCTGAGATGAAAAGTACCTTTAAGCCCTTCAGGCAAACTGAAAATATCCTTATTCAATAAGCTATAGTACTGCTCAGCCTTCTCTTACATAATGTATTGTCTTTGTTTCTATCCTATTAAACGTGTGAAATATATTGAAGTCAATTTGTTTCTAGTCTCTTCATGAAAAAAATATATACAGTTTATCATTTTCTAGGGATCTTCAAAGTTATAAAAGACAAAGAAATTACATTTTCAAATATTTTACACATAAAACTATTTCCAAACTAAAACCCAGATTATTTTCCATTAGCAACTCAGTCTCCTTCAGGGAAAGTATAAATATGCTTACTGCTATATTTATTGCTTCAATTGTTGAATAGACACTGCTTAAAATTAGAAAATAGCTTAAAAATAGAAAATAACACATATCTTAAAGAAGCCTATAATCATTGAATTAAAAGATTCACGGTAATTAAATTCAGCTTATTCACCTATTTTTTTTCACATTTTACTTATTATTTAACTAACTGAACAGATTATTCTTCTATTATCTAATTTACCCTCTCTCTAATATATATGATGTTCTTAGAGGATTTATTTCTGAAAGATATTTAGTTTATATCTATGTACTGAATAAAATAGCTTTTAACATGTATTAATTAATTATTTTGAAAAAAATCTCTGCTGTATTATAAAGAGCCTTACTCTCTTGAGATCATAATACACAGTGTAAGAAAAAAAGTTCATGCTCAGATATGTTGGGTAAAACTGTTCAATTTTCATCTGGAGACTCACCCTGCACATTTTAATTATAAATGCTCTGAGGAGTTCTGTAAAAATGAAATTGTTCCTTTATACTTAACCTAGAATTTCCCTATCACTTTTCATTGTGTTTTTTAGAATGCTACTTTTCAATTAAATAGCAGGGTTTGTTGTTGTTGTTGTTGTTTTCAAACCATCACAGCAAAGTGCATTTATAAAATACAGTACAAATGTGTCACTTGAACATGAAATAAAACATGTATAAGCTCACACTTTTATTTTTAGCTTCAACCGTAATAAAATGATACTTTCATATTTCTAAGAAAACTGAAATATTTACACTGAGTCACTCTTTGTGTCTTATTTGGTTCATAAATCATAGCTTGATTAGCATTGTTAGCGAATATAAGGGAAAGGACAGATCATACTGGTTATCAGAATTCTAGCAAATTCTTTAGTTAAATAATAACTGATAATAGCAGAAATACAAAATTGTTAATTTTAAACATACTAAGTTAACTACACTCACTTGGGATATATCCTATGCATTGTTTCCCACATTAAGAGAAATATGGGAATGTACTGTCTTTGTTTCTAGTCTATTGAATATGTTCAATATCATGAAGTCAATTTGTTTCTAGCAACTTCATGAAAAAAACAAACAAACAAACAAAAAAACCCTGCTATCTATCAATTTCCAGGCCTCTCAAAAGTCATAAAAGACAAACTACATTTTCAAATTACATATTCATTTTATAAAACTATCTCCAAACTTCCTGCCTTCATACCTTTTCATGTTCTTTCTTTTGTCTACACTTTAGTTTGCACTGACTTTTCACACACGCACACACACAACATGAGCATGTGTCTGTGTGTATATATGTGTGTATGTGTATGTGTGTGTATAATATATAATTGTGCAAAGTAACAGAGCACACATTTTTTGTTGTTGCTGCTGTTTCTGCTGCAGCTTATAGACTGACATTGTGCATTGCAGTTTATTTATCTTCTTTTGGTCTAATTCATTACTGGAAGGTCAATTGGCTTTAGGAATGAAGAATGAAGGTCTGATAGGAGAGAGCAGAAAACCAGGATGAGCTAAGGTAAAGGACAGATCAGTGACTATAATAATAATGTCTTCAGCATCTTCAAGGACTTCTGATGTTCATGTAATGATTCATGACATAGTGACTCTGTTAAAGCATAGTGATACTGAGTTTCCATAGAGGTTTAACCTTACCAACTCCTTTGCATCAATCAGGGAGTTAGGAGGTCGGCCTCATTGGTTCCTAAATTCTGATTTGTAATATGTGACTTGGTTGACTTTGAGAATTTGCTCATTAAATATAAAAGCCTTGTCTGACTCAATTGACAAGACTGGGAATAAAAATTTTTAACAGTAGGGCCTCCCTGGTGGTGCAGTGGGTTAAGCAACGCACTATGAAGCAAAACGCAACCACTGCAGCACGAGTTCCATCCCTGCTGCCGGCCAGGGAGGGGACCCACATGGCGTAGCAGACCTCTCCTGCCTGGCCCACTGTTCCCCTCAGCAGTGTACTTCAATCCATCTGCCTGTTCTTCTCCCTGCTCTGTCTGGTGAATCCTCTCACCCCCCATGACTCTGGCCTGTACCCCAGCTCTTGTGTGCATAAATAAATAAATCTTTAAAAAAATTTTTAACAATAATTAAATTTAGTTTGAATCCTAAGTTAAAGAAAGGAGAACAGAGGAGTTAAGCAAATCGCCTTAAGTTTCATTCTGAGAAGACAGTAATGTAAGGACCTCGCTTGGCATCTCTGTGCAATAAGGTCCAAGCTTTTAAACAGTAGACAAACCTTCCTCCTTAGCCAGTTGTCAGGGAAAGAGGGTTCATTTCCCTTCGCTCCTCTCTGGAATACTATTTGGCACATCTTTATGATTAAGGTTTAGTTTGTTCTACCCTTTTGATCATTTCTACTACTAAAATCCACTGACCTTAGGTATAGCTCCCTGTGTGATGGATAATACTGTAATGAAATACAAATATCACAATTCAGTCATTGGTGATCAAAATCAGATATTCAGTTTTACATTTAAATTTTGACAGATTATTTATGTCTGGATTTGAACTAATAGAATATCTTTTGGAAATTGTTTTTCTCTATCCCCACTTTCCCTTCACTCTACATCAGTTCATGTGCTTTCTGCAGCCGGCTCACCCCATCTCCACATAGAATGGAGGGTAAGGTTCCCTGGAGCTCGTCATATTCCCATTCTTTAAATTAGCTGATTATGGGCTGAGGTAGATGTCATTCTCTCTGAGGTGTGGAACTTCTCTTTCTAAAATGACCAGTCTCTACAGACCAATTAAGCAAAAGAATGCTGAGCCGGTTTCCAACAGGTAAAGCTCTCAAAACACACAGCAACTGTCAGCCTATGTACCTCTAAGCAATTTCTGTGAGAGAAATTTCTGAAAGGTTGAGCTAATGGGTTTGAGTACAGCTGTGCACACTGTTTTGCAGAGCCAGCAAAACTAAGGAAATGTAAATTTTTGCAAGTTTCCTAAAACAGCGATGCTCTGCTTTCATAAACAAGTCCATGGAGAAGTGTAAAGGATTCCTCCCTGACTAAAGATTGGTTTTCATTTGGGGTAAGCTGCAGTTTTGAACTCAGACCACCCTGTGGCCTTCAGCTGCTTAGATATAAAAGAGCAAGTCAAGTTTCATTGAGAACATTTGGCTAAGCTCATACTTTCATCCTTTTCCCTAAGCTTTTATCGTCTTTTCAGAGAAACTTCTCAGCAGCCTTTTCTGCATAATGATATCTGAAATGCTGTCACCACTAATCGATCTTAGACTTTTTTTGAAGGCGTATCATATATTACTTGGGAATCAAACTGCATAGATTTTCTTTATTTAACATGAACTTTATTATAGTCTAGTAAGTAAATGAAAGAAACCTAGGCTTTGGAATTCAACAGACTTGGATTAGAATCCTTAGTAAAATCACCTAATGGTTGAGTGTGCTGGGTAAATTAGTTAACCCTTCTCATTAACCTTGTTTTTCTCAATTGCATGTCACAGATTGTGGTAACTACATTTGATCACACATGTGTAATGTAGCTAAAGCATGCCTGACACATCAGTCCAGCTCAAGGAGTACTAAAAACAAAACGTCTAGAATTTTTTAAAACAGTATCTGAGTCTGGCAACCATACCGCTGTGCACACCAATGCCATGACTTTCAGTCTGAAAAGAACACCATTTCAAGGGCCTCCCTGGCGGCACAAGGGGTTAAGTCTTAGTACTATGAAGCTATCAGCAGCCATCACAGCACTAGTTCAATTCCCAGCCAGGGAACTAAACCACCTGGCGCAGTAGAACTCTCCTGTCTCACCCGGTGCTCCCCTGAGCAGTGTGTTTCAGTCAGTCTACCTGTTCTGCTCCCCACTCTGTCTTTGGTGAATCCTCTCACCCCCACACCTCTAGCCTACACCCCAGCTCTTTTATGTATAAATAAATAAATCTTAAAAAAAAAAGACACTACAATATCTGTCTGACCTCTGAACTATCCTATCATGTTCCACAGGCTGAGAATAAGTTTGCAATTTTAAATATAGGTTAACAAAAAGGAGAATAAAATTTTTTGACATACAAAAATTACATGAAATTGAAATTTCAGTTTTCATAAACAAAACTGGAACACAGATAATCTCAAAATTTCACTGGCATGTATACTACAACTGATTTAGTCCTACAATGACCCAGTTCAGTATTTACAACAGAAACCATGTGGTCTGCAAAGACTAAATATATACTATCTGGCCCTTTACAGATGAAGTTTACATACCCATAGACTAGAATATGTTAATATATTAGAAATAACTGCACTGAGCAAATCACTGTTCAAAACCCATTTATCCAGACATTAAAATTTAATATGGAAGCAAACAAAATATTCACATTGGATTTATTTATTATTGCTTATTGTTTATTTTCTAGGATATAATTCATAGAGATGAGAGATTAATATCAGGCCATACTTTACATAGGAGAACACTTTTGGGAGTAAATTGTATACCTCACATTCTTGCCTAGGTATATCATTTTATTATTTATAATCAAAGAACCACTGACTTTAAGTCATATTTAAAATTCTAAAATTTAAATTGAAAAGGTTACTTCATTTTATCATTCTGGAACTATTTAATGCAAAAATGAAAGAAAAAATTTAAAGAGTATATATTATATTGTTTTAGATATATACATATCTAAATGAGAGAGAGAGAGAGGTGAAAAGTGAAATTTAAAGTCTTTTAAGTGGTCTTTATGGATTTTAAAATCAGTTGACCACAATTCACTTAAAAATAATAAAAGATATAGTTCATTATTATTTTTGATTTCTTGAACTATTAAATGATTAAAATCTTATCCTTTTTTCTTTGTACTTCAGCCCCTTTAATAACCTAAATGTTCCAAAGATACCATACTTTATTTGAAAATTCAATAAATTTAGTACAATTTGTTTTAATAAAATTAGGAAAATATTGAGAAAAATGTAGAGGAAAGGTACATATTATTTTATATTTTCTTGTGTTCTTATAAACATTTCATGTTCATTTCAATTTTGATACACTGAATAAATTTGCCCATGCATCTACTTATTCAGATGAAAATATAGATGAAGGACAAACAGATTCAGATCTAAAGAAAAGGACAGTAAGAGGAGCTGTTACAAATTAGGGCAGCATGATAGGCAGGGAACAATTAGGGCACTGTGATTCAGAAACAGGGAGAAGTAGAGGGCAAGGAAGAACATAATATGACAGGTGAAGAATGAGCTGAGTCTTTATATTATAAAGGAGAAAGATGGAACACTTGGATAGGGAAAGAAAATCAAATGAACATCTGCTGACTCAAAATAAGGTGTCAAAATTCAAAGGTGAGGTATGACACAAACAGGAGATGCGATAAAGGAATCCAGATTACTTTTGAGAAATTAAAGAGTTATCATGGAGATGAAAGATATTTTCTGTCACTGTATGAGTAGACATGCTTTGTCTTCAGAGGCTTTCTTCTATAATATAGATAAACACAAGATGCTAAGTTATTTTTTTAATGTTTAATCAATTAAAAATATCCTAATATACATAATAGGTTTTATTTTTAAAGAGTACAATTGCGATAACTCTAGTTCTATGTTATACAACTATTTTTCAAATAAAATTCATGTGGTATCTTATATAACTTATTATCTTAAAGTCTAAATAATCCATTGATATACTGCCACTAAAATAAAAATTAAAAAACTTACAACATAACAATACATGCTTTTCATAAAAGGAAGTAAAATATGTTTCATAATTAATATTTGTGTCACAATTTTACTTCTGATTGGTTTTCCTATTACTCCTATGTTAACGTATATTGACAAAATTCAAGAAACCGGAAAAGAACAATCACCCTCCCCACAGAACAAGAAGAAAAACAAGAGCATCTATAAAAAAGAAGAGTCACATGAACACAATAATGTGGGATGTTTTTTAACAGCAATTTCCATCTAAATGATATGAGCACTACATGAGGAGTAGGAGTCTGAACGAACACACATTTTCTCAGTGTGAGACAAACATCATTTACCAAAACCTAAAACTCCATAGCTCTTGAGAAGAAAACCAATAGAAACCAGAAAATATCTCCCATGCCATACAGTATCAGTACTGCCTGCCCTGAATGCTGTAATTTATTTTGAAATAGTTGGTACTCATATCTCGATGAGCTATGCCGTGATAGAAATAAGGCGATGCTTTTTCTTACTTCACAGACGATGCAATTTCTTTACTAATTTTTGGAGGCATTTTGACAGAGTTTGAATGTGCAAACTGACTCCAAATATTTAGTTTCAATTACCTGTTTGTGGAGAGGCACATTTTATAAAAGAACTAATGACAATCACAAAGATATTGTGCAGCGAAGATCAAAGAAAAATGTACTGTGATAGATAAAAAAAGGAAATAACAAGAAGATTTTGTAGTGTCTCTTGTGAAAATGGAAATTCATTCCTTTTTTTGTTGTTCACGGATAAGCCCAGAGGGAAATTCATCCGTTTTATATCCTCAGGTGAATCTATCAACTATATTCTGTAAGTAGTCAAAGTAGGTTTGTTTTTAATTTCTAGAACCACAATTGCATTGCTTATTGAAAGTTGTCTTAATCATCCCTGCTACGATTCTTTTGTTATTGTTTTATTTAATTACTTTTAAATTTCTGTCATGACCTTTCTTTGATTTATGCAATTTATTCTTAAAAAATTCAATCTTAATTACTTGTCAGCGGACCCAAAATCTCAAGACAGTACCAACATCCCAAAACTATTATAACCACTGGGGAATTACAGTGTTTGTTCTGTTACTTATATTTCCCCATAGACTTAGAAGTTAAACTTACAAGTGGTAAATGTAGGCATTTTTTTTAATGAATCACTAAAGTCATACATATATTTAGAAAGAAAACAAGGAGATATTATAAGAAAATCAATTATGTTTTCTTCTTGAATTTGAAATATCTGCATTTATACCTGATGGTCTGTTAATAATTTATAATAAGTCATATTTAGATTGTAGATATAAACGACAATGTACAGTTTTCTTTAAAAGAGAACATAAACTGTCAAAATGATAAATAAGCACCTACACAATTGGTGACTAGATTTTATGCAATCTCTCCTAAGGGTATTAATGTTGTTACATCCCAAGAGCCCAGCTGTATTCTAAACCTAGCACCAAAGCCACCCACACACACCACCTGCTCGTTACCAGATCCCTAGGGCCAACTTTATCCTCCTTCCTTTGTCAAGCAGTTATATGCCATCTCTCACTTTGACTGATATTTTATATTTATTTTCATTGTCATGAGAATAAATTGCTTCTCTTCTTGAACTAGGTATCAAAGAACAGATTAAACAAAAGCATGATGTTCCTGAATCAAATCACAATTCAGAATGACCTTTTTAGGCAACAAAGACTCCATTTTGCTCTCAAGAACTGCCTTGGATCTTGGCTAAAGAAACATTACCCTTGACAGGGTATCTGGGTTGGAATTTCAGGTTTGATGGTGTTTACTCATTCATTTTTCCAGTCACCTGTTCACTTAAGACTTTTTAAAGGAAAGGAAGCACAATGGATTAAGGTTGAAGGCTATGGGTTATTTGGTGGTAGATGCACTACTGTGGCAATACCTGATGTGGGTATACAAATATGAACTCAATTAAAATTATTAAATAAAAAAGAACATTCTTATTAGTGCTCAACTATGTGCTAGAAGTAATTCTGGTCCCATAAATAACAATAAGGGTCAATTTTATTGTGTGCTTACTATAGAGCTAAAAATGATACTTATTCGTTATTATATAGCTTGTAAAATTATATAGGGCATTTGTTGACGCTGTAGTCATTGTAGAGGAAAAAATATTGAATGTTAAATAACTTACTTAATCAGGTTTATACAGCTACTCAAGACAGATTACATTTTGAATCCAGTCTCTGGAACTCCAGAGACTACATTGGTTATCATAAATAAATAAATAAGTTTTCTGGTATAGAATTCTCATAATCTACTGGTAGAACTCAAGAATTAAGCATATAATGCACTACAATTAGATTAATGCAGCTGTTTTGGTAAGATATAAAAGGTTCAATAGAGCATTTTGAGGGAAAATATTTTCAGATAGCCACCTTAATTCATTACCATATTGCTTTCATGCTGTTAAATAGGTTCTTATGCAAGAAAACAAATGGAAAGTGTTCAGCTAATCCTTTAACTTATATGTTAAGTGTTTTGTTTTTTGTCCTTTCCATGTCTATCTGTATTCATGTTTGGAATTTTCCACTTCCTATCTACTTCTCATTTTCCTTTTATAACAAAGTAGAGAAAATGAATGTTGCTTATCATGAATAGCATTCATTGAATAACATTTACCTTTTTCAGTTTTATTGGACTTCAAATATATAATTGTTGTAAAACTAGAAGGAATTAATAACTCCTGCTAATTTGCAACATGTTCTATATCTCCAAACACTTACACTCTCTCTCTCTCTCTTTTATCATCTTTTTCTGTCTTCTTCCTGTTCTTATTTTCATTTATTGTAATATACTTAATAAGGTCTTACTTTTATGATCTTTTGGAGATCTTATTAAACTTTTGAAAATATGTCAGATGTTTGAGAAACAATTATCTCTACTCCACAATATAAACACCATATGGGAATATCTGGAACACAAAAATATAATTATCTATGCACTATTGACTCATGTTTGACACAATTTCAGAAGTATTTATGTGAGCCAAATAAAACAACTCTTGAAATATAACTGGGACATAAATTCAAAATCATGATTTTCAAATTCATTTTCAAAAAAACTTTATCAAATAGCCAGTGCTTTATTATTCCTTTTTTTGATGCTTTACTCGTCCTTTCCTGAGTTCAAAGACATTGTAGCTCTAAAGAGAAATTAAGCTAATCGGTATAATCGTCATACTTTAACATATTCCTAGAAAAGTATTTTTGTGTATTTTAAACACCTCAAAAACCCACAAGCTAATTTATCAATGCTTAGTTTCAGAAAGAATATTTTATGGCACATTGTCATTTATGTAGTTGTGAATTTACTTTTTTTAACTTTCTGGTTTCTGACAACACATTTATAAGAAAACATTTAATGACAATTTATGAGCAGTAAAGTCGGTAATTTCCGCTGTCATTGACAAGAAGGTGATAAATCTAATCATAACAGTTTTACAAAGGAAAATCTATTTATTTATTTTTTAAAATGTTTGCTTTCTTTTCTCTAGTGTACTCCTCACAGAATTTCCACCACCAATTCACCCACACAGCATGCATCATCACCAGTCTCTTGTGCTCTTCTTGTACCTGCTTTGATCTCAATCCCTCCCTCTTTCCTGCAGAATGTCTGTTTTGTAGCTGTTTGTTTATTTTTATTTTGTCTTGTCACTTTTTTATTGTTGTTGTTGATGTTATTATTATTTTATTTTTTCCTCAATCCCTTATATTCCTCCTATAAGGGACACCATCTGGTATTTTTCCATTTTCTTCTGACTTATTAAACTGAGCATAATCCCTTCAAGCTCCATCCATGCTTCTACAAATGGCTCTAGTTTATCTTTTTGACTGCTGAGTAATATTCCATTGTGCATATATGCCACTTTTTTTTTTTTAATCTAGTCCTCTATTTGGGGGCATTTGGGTTGATTCCACATCTTATCTATTATAAATAATGCTGTGATAAGCACAGAGGTGCATGTATTCTTTTGAATTAATGTTTTTGTATACACATATTACTAATATTACTTTAATACATTATAAAGAGTACATTTTAATTTAATATGTAAAAAGTGAATGTAGAAATTGTTCATACCAAATCTGATGATTCTAAGATTTCTCTGCATTTGCTCTCTGCTTTAGCTAACTCAGCTAAAGTGAACCCGTTTTTTTTAATTTTATTTTGTAGTAGTAACTAAACCCTATCCTTTTATGCCTAGGAAGCCACATTTTGTGGTTTGTACATGTTTCAGTTAAAAATTATACCTCCATGGGCCTCCCTGGTGGCCAGCGGGTTAAGCAACGCACTATGAAGCAAACTGCAGCCACTACAGCACAAGTTCGATCCCTGCCGCCGGCCCGGGAGGGGACCCACATGGCGCAGCAGACCTCTCCTGCCTCGCCTGCTGCTGCCCTCAGCAGTGTGTTTCAGTTGATCTGCCTGTTGTGCTCCCCGCTGTCTCTGGTGACCCACATGGTACAGCAGACCTCTCTTGCCTCGCCTGCTGCTCCCCTCGGCACTGTGTTTCAGTTGATCTGCCTGTTGTGCTCCCCGCTGTCTCTGGTGAATCCTTTCACCTCCCGCGACTCTGGCCTGTACCCCAGCTCTTGTGTGCATAAATAAAATAAATCTTTAAAAAAATAAAAATTATACCTTCATTTGTAACTAAAATACGACATTTTATCGAATTATAATTTCTAAAATGAATACTAAAAGTAGATAAATGGATTTTTCAGTATCAATTTTTGTACATGCAACAAAAATAAAAAAGTCAATAGCTTAAAATAAGAATAAATAAAATAAAGAATAATTAAAATAAAGAATAAATAAATAAAAGTCAATAGCTTAAAATAAGAAAGAAAAACTTGGAAAAGACATCTATTGCTTCTACTCTGATTACTACTACTTGTTAGTAGTAACATGCCTACATGAGGTGTGTGGGCACTCCTTAAGTAGATTAAAAAAAAAAAAAGCGTCTTTACATCTGTTATTGTGGAAATAAAGATTAAAAAACCTAGATGGTACAATCTCTGCAATTTGCATGATAATGATTGAAACACTATTATCTTTCATTTAGTGATTTTAGAATTGCTTTAAAAATTGTATTAGTTTGCTCTGGGAAGGGCTTATTTGGACAGTGATGTCCTATGCAGTAAAGGAATCTAGGGGGGGGAGAGGGTGAAGACATTACTGAAAAAAAAAAAAAGGGAGCCCAGAGTTCAGATTGGAAATGTTATAGTTTTGAATTCTCAAACTGTCAAGTTATGTGATTGTATTAGTGACTATAAATAACAGGAGATAACTGGATGTAGAATTGATTTTAGGTTGGGGTCAGCAAGGTGTATACTACCAACAAAACAAACAAGAAAATCAGGAAGACAATGAATTTGCCCTCCAAAGAGGGCACAGATACAGTTTTCAGCTTCTTGGTTAATACTTCTTAACATGAAATAAAGAAAAACTTGTTTTCCTGAAATACAATATCATGTGTAAAAGATGTTCTAAATAGTAGGTTTAAGTTAGTGTGTCCTAGATGAATGACACGATCTTAAAAAAAAGAAGACAATGTGAAAGGTAATGGATTGCAAAATGGTGGAAAGATAAGTAGTTAGCAAATGAGAAAGCCTCTTTTCCCTTTTGTTGCTTTTTTTCCCTTTTAAATAGAGAATGAGAGAATTAGTAACCTGTCAATGTCACAAGTAAATAGTGTCTTCAAGAAAGTTTTATGTTAAGTTACAAAGATATGAGTTGTGGGAGGGAGGGTTGCTTTTTCTATAAATATTCTCTGATAATGTGCCCAACATTCTACCCTAGGCATTTTTCTCACTTTACATCATCTCTGAAGATACAATTTCCTCAAGTGGAAATATTTGCCATCTACATATTATAACTCTCAACTAGTTTTCCCATCCCAGATTTCCAATCTTGATTTTCTGGCCTGTTTCCAAGTATCTTTTTGATATGTGGATAGATGACATAGGCAATGAAATTCATCAGTAGCAACACTGAATTCATATTGTGTTTCCCTTTATTTTCATCACAATCTGGTGATTGGTACAGTTCCTCACTTTTAGCAAATATGATATATGTGTGTGTCTTCCCTGGTTTGTATTTCCTTATTCCAGCCTCCAAAATCCTACCAACCCTATATTACTAATATTGCCTTTTTATTTCCATTTGCATTAGCTTTGCTTAGGTTAGGATTTTTCATCTGGTTTATGAATTTGTGATTCATATTTAGTCTTCCTGCCTCCAGTTTTCATCCCTGTAGCATATATTTTTCTATTGACGTCAAAAAAGTATTGCAAAATCTCAATTGTAATTGAATATCTTCAATATAAAACCCTGCAATAACTCAGTTCTCTCAGAATAAATGTAAGACCCTGTGGCATGAGAAAAGAGAGACTATATTTCTCTGCTCTGCTTGCCACAATTCTTGAAATTCTTTTTCACATAAATTTCACACTCAACGTTCCATCCATGTTATACAAATTGAGATCTCAGAACCTTTTTTACATCAAATTGTTTACACTTTCTTCTCTCTCTGCCAGAATTCTTGCAAACATTTATTCATCATAATAATTCTGATTCTTACATGATAATATTTCTCACTCTACTTTTGTACTTGTCTTCTCTGTGTGATGGATACCTACAGGATAAATATTATCACTGAATTATAACTTAAAGAAATGAGAGTGTACTTTGTATTCTTAATGTCTAAGTGTGGATTTGTAATCATTTATTCACAGTGACCTAGATTTTTAAAACAGGGCAGAAATGTTTAGAATGGGAGGAAAACCAGTAAAGATACACAAAGATGAACAATAATGAGATTGCAGATAAATGGAGAGGATAGAGAAGTTGAGTCTTGTAATTAATCTATTGTTTAATATGTATATCTTTGTTTGCTTTCTATTTATTTTTTTCTTACTTTTCCTGATCAAGTCTAAAATCAGGACTGATGAAGACAAGAGTTTATATAAACAAGTTTTGTAAATATATGAGTTTTTCTAAAAAATAACAACTTTAGAGTGTTTGAGAGCTGGGGATAAGGTAGATAGATATCTTAAAGCCAACACACAGTGAGATATATCAAGAGAATCAACTGAGGAGGAGGTTTAAAAGAAAAGCTCTATTTTGTGAAAATAAGTTGGTTATGGTGATTAGGTATAGAGGAGAAAGAAGAGGAAAACAGTAGCAGGTGGAGAAACAAAATGATGAGCAAGACTAGGACAAAGAGAAGGAAGGGGAGGAGAAAAATTGGAAGTGTTTCCAAATGAAACAATGAAAATTGACCTTAAACAGTGTTAAGAGTAGGGAGTAGACTATTGAAAATATTGAGCTGCCTGAACTACTTTTTGCTAAGGGTTTATATTTGAGAATGGCTTTTTAAAAATGATTGTTGATATCAAGAGGTTTGATGAAAATTTACTGAAGAAATTTATAGATTTTAAATTCTACTGTCATTTAAAAAAAGTTCATGATGGCAGCTTTTCAAGCTCTTAGAAGTAGCTTATTCCTATATCTAACTTTACCTGTAATAATTATACTTAATGTTGGGGATAAATGAAGTCAATCATATTTTTACTTATGTAATAGTAATGATATACTATTATTCATTATAATAATAAATTGTATTTTGAATGTACAGTATCTATTGGGAATGTGCTTGCTGTTTTATATGATTTGATCCCAAGTTATAGCTATTCCAGGGTATATAGGTACAGAAAAATTAGATTTAAAAGGATATGTAAAGTTTTTTTTCAAATCTGCTAACTATATGCCCAATGACAAGATGGGATATACAAAGTTGTGACGGGACCAATTAAACCTGATAATAACCTTACTCTGGACCTGCTTCAGGACCCACAAGGACAGTGGCACTTTACCTTTGGACTTACGTCTTCTACTCTCAGGTGCATTACTCCTACTGTAACTCAACACTAGAATACTCAACTACTCTCAACTACTAGTAGTAGAAATGGTAATTTTAGATACTCAATATCCAGAAGAATTACCCAAGATACACAAAATTTTGAATTTAAAGAAATGACACTACTGCTCAGAGAAGAAAATAACCCTCAGGGGGTTTACAATAAATCCTTTAAAGCATTATTAAAAATCATTTTCCCAGCTCTAGACTAAAGTAAACCCAAGGGATGACTTTTAACATAATTTCACTGAAACATATACTCATAGGAATTTGAATATATTTTACCTACAATAATCAATGAAAGACTCAGGATACTCAAATTACTCCTAATAGAAATCATATTTTTCTAAAATAATAAATGAATAATTTTATAATATTATTTATTACACTGCCTCAAAATTTTTATTTTTAGTTATAGGACTGTTCAATTATAAATTCTTCAAGCTCAATTTGTGTCTTCTCCAGTTATATCAACAAATTTAACATAACTGATAGGTTATATAGTCTGTGCATAAGAAAGTCTAAATTGGTAAATAAGAAAGCTAAAATTACCTGAATATACTATGTTGACTAATTCAGTTTTAAGAGATGTCCTTTGACTGGAACTACAGTCTTTATTTGAAAAACTTATGTTACTAGTTTTATAAGGGTGTTTGTAAACTCAGAATTTCATAAACTTACTATGAGAAAGATTATTATATCAAAGAATGTTAAAATTTTCTAGTTCATCCTCTTTTTATTTGATGACAGACAATAAAAACACATATTTTTTCCAACTCTTCTCCTAAACCCCATAAAATATGGAATACTTCCCTAGTGTAAAACTAGAAAATGTCACAGAGATTAGTTCTATCATATTTAGAAAAAAGCAAGGAGAAATTAATTTTATTAAAAAATTAATAAGACATAAAACATTTTAAATAAATCTCAAACTGTGTGTGCCACATTCAAACTAAGAGCAAAATTTCACTTTAAGTCTTTTAATTTTAAAAAGTAACAAATAGGGCCTTCCCGGTGGCACAAGGGGTTAAGATATAGCATTATGGATCGATCCACAGCCACTGTAGCACAAGTTTGATCTCCGGCCAGGGAGGGGACCCACATGGCACAGCAGACCTCTCCTGCCTCACCTGTTGCTCCCCTCAGCAGTGTGTTTCGGTGGATCTGCCTGTTCTTTTCCTGACTCTGTCTCTGGTGAATCCTCTCACCCCTCTGCCCCATACCACTGGCCTGTACCACAGTTCTTGTATGCATAAATAAATCTTTAAAAAAAATAAAAAGTAAAAAATATTGGTGAAATTGATCATTTTCCCATATGAAATACTTCAATATTTCCTAAATAAACTTGTTTCATAAGTAGATAAATTAAACATGTACCATCACTAGGATATGTAAAGTTTGTTTATAACTTGCTAATTTCTTTCAATTAAGCAGAGAGGCTTTGCTTAAGAATGTTTCATACTAATATGTACCTAGGTTTTCATTGCTTAAGTCCTGCACACTTGTGTGAATGGTATAATATTTAATGATAACCATGGCCTCACCATTATTTAAATGTCCCTTAACCCCCTACTACAAAATAATAGACAGACATTGCTTCATCTCTGTTGGTAATCAAGGTGAGAAAATTAAGTTAAGTAGGGGAAAATATATTAAATTTTACTGGTCTTGAATTTGAATGGTTGACATTGAATTTTGCTGGTCTTGATTTGAGTCAAAAATTCAATTATAAACTTGGGCTTTCAGACCAAGAAAAAGATGAAAAAGTTCTTGGTGTGTCAAAGTTTCTTTTATCTTATCTCTTCAACTTAAGTGAAATATATGTATGTAAATATCTACTAATGTTTTTGTGAATACAAGTAAAGATGAGTTCAATAGCTTAAACTTTCCTTTAGGAAACATTCTAAAACTTATTTCTGATGATTGAGTGAATATTTATATCTATAAAATTATTAAGAATATTTTATTATTATAATATACATAATTTTCCTCAACCTGACAATCATCTTTACTTTAAAAATGTTTGTCAGAATATTGTTAAGACAAAAACACAATGGAATAAATGCAATGACATCTTCACTGAACAACAAACTCCTATTATTAGGATGATCTGTGGGCTGAAAAAATTTCAGAGATTCTAGGTTGATATTTTTCTTGCTAATTTTTAAATGGTACATCTTAGTACATTGTAGACCATACCTCAGTTTGCATTAGTAATTATTTTTTGCTATATTTAGCATGTGTTACTTTATGTTCCAGGACTATGACATCAGAGCGTCTTAAGGTAAGTTATAGACAAGTTATAAACTGATATAAGAGCATGAGAATGAGAAGAATATTGGGTTAGGAAGGAAATAAGATTGTACGTATTAGTCAAGTTCATGTCAGGGGAGAGAAATTGTACCAATAATCTGGGTATATACTGTTGAAGTCTTTAAAGAAAGTCAGCTCAGGTTGTTGGATTCATTTCTGTTTAATTTATTTATTTTTTAAAAATTTCTGGTATCTTACCATCCAATTCTGCTACCTCGGTCATCCTAAATTTCATGTTTTTTCTTCCAGCACCATGGGAGCGCTTGTTAAGATTCTCTGCCTCTTAGAACAAAGTTCTTACTAGTATCTACTTGTTAATATCTCCTTTATGAGTATCTTTTTTAGTTATGATTTTGTCCCTAATTTCCAGTCCCATACATCTTACTATTTTTTTTTTTCATAGCATTATTTTGGTTTGTTTCCGGTTCTACTTGTTCTCAGCCGGAGTACTGATCTGCTACATGCTAATTCATCAAATCTGAAAGTACAAGTGCATGAAAATATTTTAAAAGAAAATTGTTTATATGATTTACATGGAGTCAATGATGCAAAATAAAAATTGTGAAAGAGGAAAATGCAGTCTCCAAACAGTGCTTATTTCTTCTTCACTGAAGTTAAAGCAGGCTTTTTTCATACATATGGTTTTATTTTTTTTAAGATTTATTTTATTTATGTATACAAGAATTGGGGTGTAGACCAGAGGTGCAGGGGGTGAGATTCACCAGAGACAGAGCGGGGAGTTGAACAGGTAGATCTATTGAAATACAGTGCTGAGAGGCGCAGTGGGCAAGACAGGAGAGATCTGCTATGTCGTGTGGGTCAGCTCCATGGACAAGAATTGAACTCATCCTGCAGTGGCTGGGAACAGTTTGATAGCACTGAGACTTTAATTCCTTGAAGCCTACATGTGGTTTTATAATTCTCTAAAAAATCATGATTTGAAGCATTCAACCCAAAGGCCTAAATGCAAAGATAATATTTATTGTTTGTTAATATCTCTTGTGAAGATCCGATTTCTTCATATGCTGAGGCAATATGCTATCTTTTACCGAAATATAACATTAATGACTAAAATTACTTTTTCAGTTTCTTGAGTATCAAGAGATTTTAGTAAATCAAGACTGCTTAAGTTACACTAGTCTATCATAAGAGCAGAATAATTAACCAATAAATTTCTATATTTTTATAGTTTCTGCTTTTCTGAGTGAAACATTGCTGAATTTCAAGGTTGCTTTTCAATTAAGTGTGACATGTACATTGTAATCATTCACAGGTAACAATGTATCTCCTATATCAAAGAACAGCTATCCTTGTACTAGTGGCATTATGGTTTCTAACAAAGAATAGGAAAGATTTTTGCTCTCATGTTGTGTATATTCAACCAGGATGATAATTTGATTCAAATGAAACACAGAGAATAATTAAGGGCAGCATCTAATCAAGGACCTGATGGGATAAGTGATACCCTACCTGATCTGAGAATATGGTCAGAGTGGGCTCAAATGAAGACAAGTTCTCATTTTGTAAGCATGTGAATATATATTTAACTTGTATTCCAACAGCGCATGACAGATGAAAAGCAAATTCTATACATTATTATGTTACTTTTTCCTTTCAAAAACATGAACTGACAATAACTAGCAAAAAGATTTTCAAGAGGTTTCAAGTAAGAAAAAATAACATTTATTCATTCAACAAATATTTTCATGGTTTTACTTGCTGAAAGACTATAGTCATCACCCAAGGACAAAAGGGTAATGAAAATCACAATATTTGCCCTTAAAGTCTAATGAAGGAGATTTATATACATCGATTTTTCACACAAAATATTTCATCATAATAATTGATAAAAGGAAATAAACACTATATTATAAACATGTACAACAGGATTATCTGATCTTGCCTGGGAATTGGGGAGAGATAGCCCAAATAAATGATTTAGTTGAAGTAAGAGAAAAGCCATGAGTATAATGGAAGGAGGATATTATGGAAAAAGCATTTCAACCGGGAAGGTCAAGAATGCCTAGATGAACAATGGACATTTGGTTTGGAATGTAAACTTAAATCTGCTTCCTGTGACTCCATATTCTGTTTCATTGAACTATTCCATGTGAGAAAGAAGACTTTAAAAATCTTACTAGTGATAAAAACAGATGTTTCAATAATGCAAAGGGATCAATTTACATAGTAACTGCTTCATAATTATTATTGTTATTATTTGTAGCAAGTATCAGAACAGTAAATGTAAGAATGTAGCAATGGAGTCTCAAAATACACAAAACGAAACTGCAAGAATTAAAAATATGCAGTAAGAGATAGAGATCTCATCAGCATATTTTGAAAAGTAGATGGAACAACTAGACAGAAATTTAACAAGGAAATTGAAGAAATGAGGAACACTATAAATTATCAAGACATAACAGACATATAAAGCACTTCACCAAGCAACACCAGAGTGCGTACTCTTGTAAGCTGAACAAGGGATATTCTGGAAGACAGATCATATGCTAGACCATCAATACGCTACAATAAATTAATACATATGCAAGAATTAACGAACACACTCATAAATAATCATTGGGTTAAAGAAGAAATCACCATGGAAATTAGAAAGTGCTTTGGAATGAAGGAAAGCAACATGGAACACACTAAATCTTATGGGGACATAAGCTGTACTGAAAGAAAAATTTAAAGTGGTAAATGTCTAAGTTAATAACAAAGAAATATTCTATATGAATGAGCTAAAACAACCTTCAGACATTAGAAAATGGAAGTAAACTAAATTTAAAGGGTGCAGAAAAGAAGAAATAACAGAGGGGAGAGGACATTAATGAAAACATAAGAGAAAACAGAGAAAAATCAATGAAACTAAGTGTTGGTTCTGTGAAAATATGACTTAATCAAATGACAAAAAAAAAAAAAGAAAACTGAGATTCAAATTACTAAAATCTGGAATGAAGAGAGAACACTATAAAGACCAGTGAGCTAACAAAATAAATAGTTTAGATAACAAATTTATAGAATGACATAAAATATCTAAATTGATTCAAGAGTAAATATAAAATCTGAATAGAATTTTAACATGTAAACATACTGAATTAGTAATTTAAGAATGCTCTGGGAAGAAAATTGCAGGCCCAGATGGCTTCATACAAAGCCAACTTTTTTTTTTTTTTTTAATTTAGGGATAATACCAATTCTTCTCAAACTCTTCCTAAAAACAGAAGAGGGACTATCTCCCAACTCATTCTATGGGGCAAATATTACCCTCTTATTAAAACTGGATAAATGCATCATAAGAATACAAAGGAGGTGCCATATAGTATGTTTGAGTCAAAGGACCACATCACGTCAGTTTGTGGCAAAGAGAATTCTGATTACTTTAATCAAATAAAAACAGAATTTTGTATCCAAAGCACTATCTAACCTTTCTACAAAGTATGTATGCTTTTGTAGAAGTCCTGGTATATGGACAGGGTAGAATGTCCAGAATCTTGATGGAAGGGGTACACTGTAGTTTCAGGAACAGACCAGATCATGCTTCTTGATGGATCACATACTTTGAAATTGGAAGTCAAGGGCCTCTTTGGGTGGGAATGTTTTAAGCAAATAAATGTTACTAATCCTAAGGGAAGGCTGAGTGATCAGAGGCTCTTCTCTGAGCATGTCAGTTTAACATAGTTTGGTCTGCTCAGGCCCAAAACTGATAACCTGTCCCTGAGATATGCAGTTTCAAATAGCTATTTGACTATATTTCTTAAGTTTACCAGAAGTCATCTGTCTTAGAAGGGAAATTAATTTACCAAAATAGTCATTGGACATCCCATAACAAAATAACTCCATTTTCTGTAGAATCGAAATCCTGTTTCTCTAATATGCTCATCAAGACACAAAGCAAGAATGAGTCATGTTCAATGTCAAGGTGCAGTTTTTGACTGGGCCCTTTGTATACCTCGTGCCTAGGAATCAAAGGCCAAACAGTGAATCATCATATAATCAGGGTTAATTTTAATGATTAGGAAGAGGTGGTACAGAGACCAATTTATCTGTCAACCGCATGATCAAATGGTATCTTTTAGTACTACCTTGACTGATTGTGATGCTAAATACAAAAGTAAAGCACCTTGACCTGATGAGGGCAGGAAAAATATAGGATTCACTCTCTAAAGGTATGAGACTTGGTAACCTCTTAGGTGAATCTTCCTGAACAGAGAAGTACCTGTTAAGGCTGAGGAGAAATTAATGAGCAAGAGAAGAGAGATGCATTAGCTCTAGTTCAACATCAGAAAAGAGTGCATATTTGTTCCATTAATCTTTTCACATTTTTCCCAGAGCAAAAATGTAATGAAGTAACTATTCCCAAGACTCAAATGAGGTAATTGCCTCAAGTAATGAGGACTCCTCCCTACTCAAACCAGGGAGTTTACCTTCTTCTTTTAGGGGACAGCCAGATTTGTTGCTCTTCCTACTCATAAAGATCATCATTGGAAACAGACACTTCAGTAGTTGATTTTGCTGAAGAGTAATCTTCCTTTTGTTTATGTCTCTTTTCTCAATCAGACTGACAGACATATGGATGTAAAAGCTCAACCTTCTCCCAGAAAGCTGGCGCAACTCTAAAGGACTTCCCTTAGCTTTGGAGATTACCACAGGCTGGTGGAGAGATTGTTTTGTCTTCACTGCTACCCAGGCCTTGTTCTTTTCAATCTTTTTTCTTCAGTTTTCCCCTTCACAATGATAACAAGAGTCCTTATTAAAAATATCATGCACACAACAAGTCTATCTCAGCACCTACTCCTGGGAGAACCTGTGAAATTTTCAAAATGAACATCTTTCTGATCAGCTCTCATAGCGTGCATTAAAATAGATGAATATTATACAGGAATGCATCTTTAAGCCTTGTCCACATAACATGGCATGAAACAATGCAGCAATTTGTGTAAGTAAATTTGAAAGTAAAGAGTCAGATGGTAAAAGCAAATATGTTATCCAAGGTTCACCTGACAGCTAGGAAAGATGCATGACAAAAGATAGCCCCTTTTCTTTTTAAAGAGATATATTTATTTATACGTACAAGAACTGGGATATAGACCAGAAGTGTGGGGGAGTGAGAGGATTCACCAGAGACAGACTGGGGAATAGAACAGGTGGATTGACTGAAATACACTACTGAGGGGATCAGCAGATGAGACAGGAGAAGTTTGCTGCACCTTGTGGGTCAGTCCCCTGGCTGGGAATTGAAATCATGATACAGTGGATGCAGATAGCTTCATAGTATTGCAACTTAACCTCTTGTGCCACCAGAGAGTCCCAAAAGATACCACCTTTCATTAGCGTAGTTATTAACTTTCAATACAGGCATGCTATAACTTTACATGTAATGTTACATAGTTTTCTTGGTTCAATTACCATTTTAATCATTAGATATTAAAATTTAGTAGTCTAATCACAACTATTAAGTTATTACATTTGACCAACTGTCATGCTTATCTGCTATTGCTATTTACTGATTTTCTTGTTTTGGTAATTATATGTTAATTTTAAAGTATTTCAATAATTAAATCCTATTTCTTATAATATATAGGAAATAATATATGGGGAAAGGAAGATTTGGCATTTAGATAAGGCTTAAACTAAACTCCAGAGGATAATTACTCTTTTATCAGGTTATAAACTATTGGTTGTCCTTGAAATGGCTTTTGGGTCTACAGTTTTTTTGATAGATACTCATTTGTACTAAATATTTTCTTCATACTTCATGAATTTGAAATATTAAAATTACCATTAAACTATTTAATATCTATTTTGAACAACACTGTTCCCTCACAATTTTCTCAATTTCAACTATTATTTTGTGCTAGTCTCTAAAATTGTTACCAGTCCATCACAAAGTAAAATTTATAAGGATGATAAACACAGGAGCTATTTTCAGAGATGTTGAAATTTGGAGTGCATAACTTGAATATAGGCATCACTGAAAGAAATTCTCCAGAACACATCAAATAAAAAAGTGGTTGCTCGAGGGTCTTTAAAATTATTTGAATGACCATAACTTTACCATGGAGGCACTTTAATAACTGGCTTCAAAATAGTATTAAAGTATTTGTACATAGTTTCTCATTCTTTTTGCCTTAACCGCAGAAATTCACAGGATAAATACAAAGGAGAAATATGAAACTTTTCAACTTTTGGTGTATATAACAAGTGCTCTCAGGAGGATCTCCACTGAAGGTGATTTATACAACCTGGGTTTATAATTTTTTTTAACATAATAAACAACTCCTTCTGGATAAGGATTTGTAGAGACAGGTGAACATTGTGGAAAATGATGTTGTTTAATGTAATATAAAGGAAATAATAATAAATAATTTTATATATTATTTTCCAATTATGTGCTAATGTTCCATAAAAATTGTTTTACACATTTTCTAGAAGATAAATGAGTTAGGTACTCTAGATATCTACATTTTTAGATAAGGAAAATAAAATTTGGAAATATTATAAGGTAATTTGCAAATGGTTACTCTTAAATTGCAACATGGAGAAATGCATCGAATTATGCTGATTTTAAGCCTATTCTATACTGCCTAATAAGTACACATATACTTGTGTGTATAATAAATCATTGAATGGAAAGGAAAAAAATTAAAGAGAAACTATGTTGCAAGTGAGAGAAATCATATAAAGAAAGAAAAAAGAAGATGCAAAAGGAAAGTAAGGGAGAAAAATATTAAATTCCATGACTGACAATTTCAGAAAAATAAAGATAACATTGAGGACTTATAAATATCCTCAGTAAAAAATCCTGCACTGAAAATTTGGGATATTTTTATACAATCTTGAATACACTTTAAAACATGTATGGGGTGCTTTAGATTGTAATCAAATCATTCTTTTCATCATTAACATAACTCCTAAAACTAGTCTTCAATTTTGGTTATTTTGAATGTGACCTTTTTTTATTATGTTTGAGGTCATGTATTTATAAAACACAGATCACAGAATTGGAAAGTCACCGATTTATTCACCTACTTGCTGCTATTTCTTTACTCTTCTTCTTGTCAAGACATGCTATAGAAATATTTGATTATTAATAATACAATTATTAATGTCTCTGTGAAAATCTCCCTCATACTGTCATATATTAATTAAAGTCATCTATTGTGTCTCAGTTGAGTGTTTTAATAAAATTCAATTTAAACAAAATCACTTGTAAACATTTTTGTTGAGTTTCCAATACACATAAAACAGTGAGTTAATGCTTGTAAAATCCTCTGTTTCAACCATAGACAATGCTAAAGCTATTAGTTAAAAGCTATCTTTTCAGAAATGCCTGATACATCATCATGGTAAAGTTGAAAGTCTTCAGATGGAGAGAAGTATAGTCTTCCTATACTTGAAAACTGTACTTGAAAAAACTGTACTTAATGGAGGATACTTCTCCACCCCTGGACCTGAAGTAGATGATACAATCTTAGATTTTGATTTCATATCATAAACAAGTGAGATTTTTGGGTTCTTGAAAGGAAGAGTGTATTCTTCTTAGGAATAAATGTTAATGTCAGAACCCAAAAACAAACTATATAACAAGCTTCCAGGATGGATAACAGTAACCCTCTTTTTGGTATTTATTCCATGTGTGGTCCCATCTCAGAATGAATCAGAACTGGTCTTTGTCACAAAAAATGGCAGAAATGATAGGACAGGACTGCTAAGACTAAGTAATAAAAAAATGTGATTTTCTCAACACCTTCTCTTGGATCATTCATTCTGAAAACTAGCTACCATGTCATGAAGACACCCAAGCAAGCTATGAAGAGCCCCGTATCATGAGACACTAATGCTTTCTGAACACAAATGGAACTAACTTTGCTAGGATTTTATGTGAGTTATTATGGGTTGATCCCCCCAGTCCCAAATGAGTTTTCAGATGACTTGGATCGCTTCACTGCACTTTCAGAAATAACCTAACCACAAGCTTTATGGTGTAGCACTCTCAGGTTCCTAAGTCTCAGAAATGTTTGATGCAACTATTCAATGTTTTAATCCATTGCAACATGGAATATTTTATTATATAGTCATAGATGATTGAAGTGGATGTGGCAGGTCTAAAGAGGTTGACAAAGTAGAAAAATGATGAACTAGATATAGAATGTAAATTTAAAATATACCGTTCACCTAAGTCATGGAGATTGCACTTGTGAGAAGAAATTCTACCTATGGCCTCATTAAGAAGTTCAAATATGATTCCGTTTGCAGGTCAGGAATGACAGTAGGTCATAGATTTTTGCTAATATATGTCTATGGATAATGATGCCACTTTTTCTTTCCCTACCCCATAAGTAGCAGCAGCTAACGAAGTGTTTAAATGCAAAAGAAAGGTGGTTGTGATGACCAAAGGGCTTAGGAGGGTTAGAGGGGTGAGCAAAGTACCTTGACATGCAGAGGATTTTAAAGGTGATTACTACAGTATGATACACTAGGGCAAAAGTGTGCCATAAGATTCATGCTAATATCTCTAATGAGGAGGGAAAAAAAAGCACACAAAACAAAATGGAAGATTAGGAATTTGACAGTAGTTATCTAAATAGCCAATGACAATATCTTGCCATTCCTAGTTTAAGCCAATTTTGAGGTAGCGTATTTACTCATTGAAGAGGAGAACTTGTCCTAAGAAGCAGGACTCCATAATATAACTGTTAGTACTGTACTACTCCCCAAATATTTCTCCAAATTAATCTATGGACATTTACATTCATAAAATGTTAAGTTTGTTGGACATAGGGTCTATGCTGACATTGAAATCCAGATAACTTAAGCATTATCTTGAAATTCTTTTACTGTCCACCCCTTATTGTTAATTCTGCAACTGTCACTCAGAAAGTCCTTAGTAATAAAATAAACTTACTAGCTATTTATATATAATCAAATATGATGGGTCATAACAATATGTGATCAAGAAGTCCTGGGGTAATATGAGTGGTTACTTGAACCATATTTTGTGATCATTGTTGAAACATATGAAATACTTACATAGATAATCAAATAAAAAATAGAGCTGGAAAGAACAAATCCCTTTATAATAACTTGCCACTTATTTTGCTGATATCTTTGAAACTAAAACCTTAACAAGATCACAGTGCAAATACATATCTCAACATCATGCCCAATATTCTTATAAGCTCCAGTGCAAGGCATGAACCCATAACTTACACATCTTTTATCTTTTAACAAACTAATAGTCAATATTCATAATCATATTAATGGAAGAAGATAGATATTTAAGCCACATTGAAACTTATTGCACACTAATTTCATCACCACAGAGAAAGTAAGTAAGTTCTTTCTAATATGTGATCATCATCTATAACATAATGAGAAAGCTCCTCACAGACAGTCAGGTGAAGAAAGAGTACGACCCTGGCGTGCAGCCAGTGATTAATAATTATTATTGTTTGTCTTATTGCTCCTATCAACTCTACCATAAACTAATAAACAATACTATAGAAATGGTGTTTATACTACCTTCAAATAGGTATTCTTTACTATGGTAATACTAACAAAGAATCCACCTTTATCTGTAGGGAACCAGAAAGACTTGAGAAAGATTATGTTAAATATGACATTTCTGATAATTTTGTAAATATCTTACGTAAGATATTTAGGAGTAATCTTATAGCAAAATATAACTTTGCTCATCCATAAATTTCTAGGATGTGTCACAAACCATCTATTAACTTCTATTATCATAGAATCAGTGAAACTTGACCTATGAAATCAACTGCTTTTCACTTTGTTGGGAAGAATGTGGGAGATTAATAAGGAGAATTTTCAAATACCAGGTGATGAAAGAAAAAGTAAATGTACCCAAACTGAATTATGCACCCCATATTTCTTTTTTCTTATATAAAATAGGTATACAATTTTATAAATATATTTCTATAAGTAATATATTTAAAATATACTAAAATTGACTAAAAAGCACTAGAGGATTATTAAAATCACTGACTTACAAACACACAGCATATGTTCTGCAATATCTCTTAGGAGACTGTTTCAGAGTGTTCTTACTTTATTTGTATATCATCCCTCTTTGAAAAATATTGCTATTCTACATATGTTTGGCTTTGGTTTGTGATTTATGATTATAACATGAATCTTTTGAGTTGGAACAAAAACAAGTGCATAGTATTTTCTTCTGTGTTGTAGTAATACTCTTCTTTCATTGCTTTGGAAGCTGGATGACCAATATTAACTATTTTACTTATTTAAATTTGTGTGAACATAACAAATTGTGGCAGACAGTGACAATGTGCAGGACATGTTGACAAGCCACTTATGGTTAAAAACATCAATGTCCTAATATATGATTATCAATGAAATAACACTACTATTCACACCTTTATATTCCACAATTTCACAGTGTTAATTTAGTCTTGTAGAACTGTTGCATATGTTGTTTTCTGACTAGAATGTGTAATTATAAGATGATTTGTTATAATTATTTTAATGCATGATGTTACTTTTTATATCTTTATATGGAAACAAGTGATAGAAGCTGAGGTTTAAAATAAGAGAAAATGCACTTGAATTCTAACAATGATCTTGAAGTTGTATCAATGTCTTAGAGTTACATGTATTTTATCACATGTGCTTACAAAAAGAAACCAATGTATCCCAAGACAGTATTATTTTAAGAGGGACTTCATGCTTATGTACTTTATGAGTAGTGCTAATGTAGTGTAATTTTATAAGCTTATCCAAAACACATATATGACACTATTAATACTATTAAAGATTTAGAGAGACTTTAGAAGATGACCTGGTAAATTTTCTAACTGGTACTGAGAAATTTCTTTACAAGCTTAGAACCCATGCTGAGAGAATAAAATATCATACATGTACAAAACTTCATAACATGGAGTTGTCAAAATTGCTAAATTGTATCAAAAATTGTGTTTACTTCAAATATTGTTGAAATAAAGTGATATATAGGTAATACAGGTTTATGCAATATATGTTTATGTAATATATGCACATACATGTATTTGTGTGCATAATAAATTTATTGGGTACGTTTCATATATTCAATTTGTTTTTAGAAAAGTAATATGCACTTCCAATTGACTTAAAAAACAACAAAGATAAAAATATTAAATAAAATGAGTTTTCAATTTAGTGTTTTTGTATGCAAAGAGGTTTGACAGATTCAAGAAAGCAAATAATAGAGCAAGCATTGGTCAAATTCCTACTAGTTATAGAGTTCTAATTGGATCAGAAAGAAAAAATTTAATTATATGGCAGTATTTGTTAAATTTTCATAATAAACATTAGCCCCCAAATTAAAAATTAATAAATTATATTTGAAACTTAGTTGAACAAATTAGAGAAAAGGAGATTTAAGTTAACATATATAAGATTT
Source organism: Galemys pyrenaicus (assembly GCA_019455555.1). Taxonomy (NCBI): domain Eukaryota; kingdom Metazoa; phylum Chordata; class Mammalia; order Eulipotyphla; family Talpidae; genus Galemys; species Galemys pyrenaicus. The sequence goes on along the minus strand of JAGFMF010011678.1, from coordinate 9,312,725 downwards.
GTGGAGATTATGTTAATCTTTTTTGAAAGACTCATATATGATTAAAGGGTAGGGAAATGAACAGAAGCCAATGGATTTTTCATAGCTGACGGCCCAAAATGGTTAGGGTCATCTTTCACTAATCTATGACTCCTAGGAAATGATCTGTTACTCCCATTTGTTCTGTTCAATATCTTAAGCAGATGTTTAAAGACAGAAACAAATGAACAAATATACATTATTAACTCCTGTAAATCTGCACAGAGAAGTATGAGTGATTTGCATATTTCTTAAATATTTGCCAAAAGGATAACAGAATACGCCACAAGGCCTCATATTTTTCCCTGAAAATTCAATATTTCCTCTGTCCTTGTTGATTTTACCTATAAGTACCATCAATTAGAATATGTTGAGCAGTCAGAAACTACTCTTTTCAATGCTTCAATGTAAAAACTATTTACCGTATTTTATTTTGATAATTATTAAGAATCAGAATCCTTTTTTAAAAAATAATTACATGTCTACACTTATATTTTAAATTTTCATAAATTAATATATCCATAATCTATATGCTTGCAGACATTATTAACAACATAGTCAAAGGATATATCGGACACTTAATCATCTCACAATTTATTGAATAAGAGAGGAGGGGGAGTTAGTTTAGTTTGATTTAGTGATTTTTGTTGTACAGACTAAATCCAATTGAAGAACTGCAAGTGTTATTAAGTGATTCATTAAAAAATCATCTGTTTTCTTCATGTAGCAACTCATCTTTAAACTCATGTCTGTGCTTTAGAGAATTCTTCTTGCTTTAACCTTATGTTAAATCCTAAATCATCCAATGTATTTTGCATGTTGTTCACAAGTGCTGTGTTAAGTACTTAAAATAATGCCCAGAAAAGCAAAATTGCTAAAAGTTTAACTTTTACAATAAAGACTAGAGGTGATATCTATTCTAAAATAAATTTTCTTTTTAAATTAAAAAAATCAATATATATTAAGAATTGCATTTTACTATATTTGTGATTGCTATTTTATGTAAGGAGTTGGAAAAAGATAACAAATTAATGTATGCTATGTTTTCATCCATAGTCCTGAAAATTCAACAAAAAATATGGACTAAATGCAATGCTGTAGAAAAGCAGTAATGTAATAATTTAAATTAATGTTAGTAACATTGTTGAGATCAAGGATAATTAACTCTGAAATCCAAATTCAGGGCCTCCCAGGTGGCACAAAGGATTATACACCACATAGTGCAGCATCAGCAGCCACTGCAGGGGAGTTCCATCTCCTGCCAGAGAGGTGACCCACACAGCACAGCAGACCTCTCCTGCCTCACCGGCTGCTCCCCTCAGCCCTTTAGTTCAGTCAGTCTGCCTGTTGTGTTCACCACACTCTCTCAGCGGAATCCTCGCATCCCACCTTAGCCCCAGTTGGGAACACCGGCCTGTACCCCAGTTCTTGTATAAATAAATAAATAAACAAACAAATAAATAAATATTTTAAAAATAAAGTAATATAAATAATAAATGCTAATTCATCTTCAGACGATTGATATCTGCTTATTTTTTCAAAATAATTCATTCATGTATAAATCTTGTAGGTTTTATCAATAGTAACATAACTTATTTATACACTAACACTCATTAATGAATATATAACATGTTAAAAGTATTTTATAAACCCTTGTATATATTAAATGAATATTTATTACATATTTTATACAGATTTGTTTGTTAAATATATATATATACCATGTTATATTCTCTTTAATCAGATAATATATAATCGACCTCTATTATTCTGTCTCTCTCTAGTACTCACATTTAGAAATACAGAAGGGAAATTCCAGCATATAAATTCTAAAATAGTATTTTAGGTGTGGTGAAATATTTTTAAAGAGGTATGGCCTTAAAACTGTGAATCACACACAGCACTAAAACCAGTGTTACCTCAATAAGTAACAATTTAGAATTTGTCAGCTAGTTGTTGTTCTCATTATTTTTATTCAGACACTCGCCTTTCTGCCCCCACCCCAGCTGCCACCAGAAAGAGCTCAGAGCACTAAGATGTTCTGAGCAAAGTCTTACACTTCAGTTACATTTTCCAAAAACTCTCTCTAGAAAAAGAGAATCTTCATAAATACAAAAGCATATTAAGTTTCTCAAAATTAAAAGACACAAAGGTAAAAGTTTTTATACCTAAAAGGTTATTAGACATTAAACAATAAAATAAAGAAATGAACACTGAGAGGTATGTCCTCCAATGTCCTGGGAGAATCAGGTGGTTTAGAACAAAGCAGACAATGGTGCTCTAATAAGGCTACAGACACTGAAATACAGATTGAAAAGTCTAGCATGTACATCATGGATTATTCTTGTGTTTAATTTTATATTTTTTAATAAAATGAGAATGACAAAAGTATAAGATACAACACTAAAATAGTAGAGAGCACAGATAAATTATGTATTAAATATCAACACAGAATATATGCCAAACTTTAAAAGTACATAAAACTATCCATAAAGTTTTAAGTTAAAAAAATTATAGGCATCTGCCCTGTCTTCATCATAAATTTGCTTAGCATGATCACACTCAAATTATGAAGAGACTTACTTGCTCCTTTAACTAATGATTTCATCTCAGTTCAAGAAAATTTACACCACATAGAATTTATACATAATATTATCTTTTTATATTTCTCAACACTCTTGAATATACTTCATCATTGTTCTTGGAATTGGCCCAAGATTTTTCTACAAAAACAAACATACCCACAGTCACATCCTAAAAAGACTTAACACATCCTGAAAGACGACAGTATGGAACAGAGTTGAGTTAATCTGTATATTCCATTGCATTTTAGTATATATATATATATATATGAACCAGTATGAGTAAAAAACACAATCAATATAATTCCAGTTTTATATTATTTGTTAATTGCATACTATCATAAAAATTAACTCAGCAAAAATATACTAAGATTATTACCTCTAATTTAAGTATTTTACCTGCCACCCCCCATCATTCATAAATTATTAAATCAGAAAGTATGAAAGTGAGGAGCAGCATATGCAAGTTCATAATAGGAAGAGAGTTTAGATTTTAATCTCAACTTTGTAAATGCAAGTCTCCACAATATCTAATAAGTCATATCCAATAATATTTTATTATTTTTACCCTTTTGGATGATTTTGGAGGCAAACTTTTTAGTTTCTCAAATCAATTCTTTCTTTAACTCATTAGGACACAAGGGTCTTAGGATGGTATACATTTCTAATTTAATGCTCTGAATTATGAAAATGACAATTATTTCAACATGAACTTTTATCAATATGGAATGTTTTATGTACTGATTTTTTCCTGTCAATCTGTAATATTTGCAGTATAGTTTCCAACACAGAGATGAAAATTGTTCTCTAAAAAATTCAAGACACTTAAAATATGAAGGACAAAGCAACAATTCCTGATTTTTTTTAAAAGAAGATTTATTTATTTATGCATACAATAACTGGGGTATAGACCAGAGGTGCAGGGGATGAGAGGATTCATCAGGTACAAAGCAGGGAAGAGAACAGGCAGATTGACTGAAATACACCGCTGAGGGGCACAGTGGGCATGAAGGAGAGGTCTGCTGCACCATGTGGGTCAGCTCCCTCTTGGGGGGGGTCGGTCACACTCATGCTGCAGTAGCTGTGGTGCTGCGACTTAACCCCTTGTGCTGCGAGGGAGGTTCCCAATTCCTGATTTTAAGTCCTAATATTTATTCCGCTTTTCCCATAGGCTTCTTGATTCTTCTCCCCACGGACTCAATAACTTTATTTAATGTAAATTCAAGAGGTATTTATCCTCACATTCTTATATTTTTTTTAATTCTATATTTAGTTCCAATGATAAGATTGTATTGCCTGAGATGTCCTATGTAATTGCCTCCTGCTGTTTTATCTCTATTTGTAGAGGTTCCTACTGCACGAACTATCAAGTTTTAATTCAGCAGACAACCTTAAATCTATACAAGTCTCAAAAACTTATGGATTTCTCTGATTAGTTCTTTAAAGAGATCATGAATTTCTTATGTCCAGAGCTGTGCAAGCCCACACAGGACAATAATGCAATAATTTCCCACAGAGTCCCATGCACAGATGAAAGAAAAAAATTTAAAAATCATCGGTGGATGGCATGACTCTGCTGCATTTCAATACAAATTTATATCCTATCAAAGTTAATGGCAAAACGTGAATTCTTTTTCTAGCCTGTGACTACGTAGAATCTTAGGCTAAGGTAAAGTGAGAAAAAGAAATCCAGTTCAAAAATATTGAGACTGTAATGATTTTGTATGTACTGGTGCTAAATAAGTCACAAGTAAACCTCAGTCGATGTCAAATCAAAGTACGAAACTACCACCACCATTATCTAAATTGAATCACTGCAATTGTCATCATCACATCTTCAAGCTTACCTACTTCTGTCTTTCTCTTATAATGATACCAATCAATATTTTGGAGTATTTTGTGGTGAAACTATGAGGTTATACCAACACAAGAGAGCTTAGTAAGTCACTCCTCTTGCTATATGCCACCTTCATGAATGCTGTAATTTTATAAACTACATGACTCTAAATCTCTGAATTATATAAAGAGAAAAAAAGGAACAGTTATGAAAACAAATAAACAAACAAACAAAAAAAAACAGGCCAAAACCAACCCTAGAAATGGAAGTGTAAAATTAGGCTATCAAGGAAGGGTGAAGATGGAGATGAAAGTGGGGGCAAACTATGGCTAGGACTATGAATGCTTTGGAGGTGGTAAAGTGCAGTGACATACATTTCAGGAGGGGTGACCTTATTGTACTGAATCACTGCCAGCGTTGTAAACTATTGTTACTTCAAATAAATAAATAAATAAATAGATTGATTAATTAATTAATTAAGACTATGTAGAAATAACTACAAAGTTTTTTGTATGAAAAAAAATCTCTGAATCCTAGAATTGGTGATATCAAGTAATGGTTAGAGTCCTTTACTTTTAATGTTTTTGATTGTTTGTGTTTATTATTATTTTTATTACAGTGTTTGTGTTCCTTTCTCAAGTGTAGTCCCCATATAAATTACATCACCAATTCACCCATTCACCTCACCATAGACTCGTGCTCCTCCTGCCCCCATCTTGATACCTCTTTTTCCCCCTCCCCTGCAGTATCTCTGATTTATAGTTGTCTGTTTATTTTTCTTTTTCAATTGTTATTTTTTTCCTTGATCCTTTATTTGGTTACCCTATTTTCCTCCTATAAGTAAAACCATCAGATAGTTTTGTTTTACTTACGACTTACTTTACTGAGTAGAATTTCTTCTAGCTCCATCCATGTTGCTGTGAATGGCATTAGTTTATCTTTTTTGATTGCTGAATAGCATTCCATTGTGGATATGTACAACATCTTTTTGACCATCATCTATTTTTTTTGGGGGGGTATTTGGATTGTTTCTAAGTCTTACATATTATAAATAGTGCTGCAATAAATGTAGGGGTACAGGTATTATTTTTTTTTTCTTTGTCCTTTGGGTAGATTCCTAGGAGTGGGATTACTGGGTCACATGGTAGCTCCATTTTCAGTAGTTTGAGAAACCTTCACACAGTTTTCCATAGTGGTCGAACCAGTTTGCATTCCCACCAGCGGTGTATGAGTGCTCATTTTTCTCCATGACCTTGCTAACATTTGCTCTTGCTAGTTTTTTTTTTTAAATATGTGCCATTGTTACTAGTGTATTGCGGTCTCTCATTATGGTTTTGATCTGTATTTCCTTGATAATGAGAGATATTGAACATTTTTTCATATGTGTGTTGGCCATTTGCATTTCCTTTTTGGAGAAATGTCTTCTAAGTTCTTCTGCCCATTTTTGACTGGCTTGTTTACTTTGTTTTTATTGAGTCCTGTGAGTTCTTTGCATATCTTTGTAATTAATCCTTTATCAGAGTGTAGAGTACAAAAATCTTCTCCCAAACAATGGGGAATCTCTTTGTTTTGGTTAATATCTCTTTTGCTGCACAGAAGCTTTTTAGCTTAATGTAACCCGAGATATTTGTCTTTTCCTTCACTTTCTTTGCTTTGGGGGATGAATCTCTAAAGATGTTACTGAAATCTATGTCATGTAGTGTTTTATCAATGCTTTCTTCTATGTATTTTATGGTTTCAGGTTTTATGTTCAGTTCCTTTATCCATTTTGAGTTGATTTTTGTATTACATGATGACTTGTACTTTTTTAAGTCTATGGATTGCAGACATTCTGATAAACCGTTTGGTGAAAATACTTTTCTAAATTTTATAGTTTAGTACAAGAAACCACTAGAGTAAGTGGATCATCATTCAAAACATTAGACATCTGATACAACCCTTTTGACTTTACAATATTTGTTCCCTGTACTCTATATAATCGAGTACTGAAAAAAAAATCATTGAATATTTGTTAGTATATCATATTTTTATCAATTATTTTATTTTTGAAGAGAGATCCGTTAAGGTGATTGTTTATTCTTGTCAACAAGATGTCAAACATAAAAATGTTGATAGTAATGTGGTATTATATGTTGGGCATTATTCAGAAAAGTTAATATGCTAAACTTTTTATTTCTAACAATCTACAGAGTTAAAAGTTATTACTGTTTCCTACCTCAATTTTAGGAAATTGGGACAGGAAAATCTCATTGTAGGCTTCCAGTTTAGAAAGACCAAAAGTAGCATTCAAACCCAAATAGTATGGTTCCAGAATATTCACTACTGTTAACCAACACTCCTTCCTGGCACTCACTAATGTGTTATCATACACTTAATCAATTGCCTATCTATATTTATCTTGGTGGTTGTAAAACTTTTGAAATAATAAAATAACACTTTGCTAATTATTCTGTAAATAAAATATTTTTATACATCTTTTATTACATTCTGGTGTCATAATAGCACTGGTTAATTTCCAGATTGCAAGTAGACCAAACCTTTCTTTATTCAAATTTCCCTCCATAAGAATTGTTTAAATATATCTTCCCCTCAAATATGTATAAGACTGGGAATTTCTTTTCATCAATAATAATATTGTATATTTTCTTCTTTAAATTTTTGGAAAGTTAAGCTTTAATTGTGGGGAGTCTCTTGATAGAACCCACATATCCCACATATCATTAAAAAAAAAAAGAAAACAACATACATCCTTAATGGTTCATTTTCCCTTTAGATCCAGTCTTTCTTCAGACAGAGGGAAAAGTTATGAACAACAACAGCATTTCTAAAATGCAGAATTACTTGGAGAGTAGTAAGAAATTCACTAAAGAACAGATGCTTTAAAAGTAGTGGAAGATTGTTATATTTTCTATTCATGGTAAAGTTAAGTGTATAACAGAGGAAGGGCAAGTGATTTGTGTTACTGTGTAGGAGGATATGGAAAGATAGTAATTTAAAACTTTTCACCTACTTTAAAGCAAAGATACAGAAGAGTCTGAAATTCCTCCAGTGTTGAAGAGAATAAGAAAAAAATTAAATACTAATAATCATTATCTTGACTCAGCAAGGGCATACAAGACTTTATGAAAAGTAGAAAACATAAAATTGTTTATATAATTGTAGAATACATAGGAACTGTTATCACTTTTGCTTTTAATGTTTTTCCACATTCATATCACTACTACTGTCTAAAGTTTAAATTGTCTTCTGAGTGGGTAACATATAATTCTGCATGTGTAAGAAGCATGCATCTGCTCTAATACATATAAGGAAAAATTTCCATGTAAATGCAAGGTGGCTGTTAGTTTCAAGTACAAATTAGATATTCAGGCAAGTCAGCTTCGATGGTGAATGCACAGCCACATCTGGCAGTGTATCTTATCTGTATAACATATAAGCTCTGTGAAATTGTGTGATTTTTCTCTTAAAAGTTATCCCACCTAACAGGGATAATAAGCTTTTTGCCAGTACACATTAAGTGATGTGATTTGTATTACTCCTTCTGGGGATCGGAGGGGATCAATATTAGTTTAGTGGCATTTAGAAAAATCTTCCAACTAGTTTTATGGTAGAAATGTATCCCTTACATTTGCATAAAATTTTAATATTTACATTATGTGAAAGTCTTTATATCAGGTTTGGTATACATATAAGTTCATCAAGGATCTTATAGATACTTTAGGAGCCAATTGTGCATGTATATAATGCATAGTGTTACCAAGTCAGAAGCAGAGTTGTTGGTGGGTGACATTTCATACAGAGAGTTTGTCTCAGTAAGTCAGACCAGGGTACAATGATCATTATAGCAGAGGTTTAAAAAAAAGTGAAGACTAAAAAGGCATGCTTTGTGGAGACAGCTAAGAGATTCTTATAAAATTAGTCTGAGGAAAGGAGGATAATGAGGTTAGAAAGAAGAATATCATAAATGTCCAGATAAAGAACCATAACAAGGGTAATAAATGAAATTTTAAAATGCATTGTGTATGAGAAACAAAATAATGAAGTTATATGCACCATGATCCAGCTTTTCATGTCTATTGATGAATGATAAAGAAAGTGTATGTTGATATTTACAAGAAGTGAATTTTTAAATAAATAAAGTCTGTCGAAAATAATTGGCGATTTTTAATGATCCAGCTTTGTCCTGAACAGAATAAATTGTTTTTTTAATTCTATAAAATGTATGTGTAATAAGGAAACGATGCATGCCCTCAGACACACCTATTTTTTATTTCCAAACTAATGCAGAATGTATTCCTAGGAACATTACACGGCTATGAAATTTACCCTGAAGGTAATAAACCCATGAATACATCCCAGAAAGTAAATTGCAGTGTAATGAATTTTCATTTATGTCAAATAGAAACTGATTTCAACATTTTCCATGTTCTGCAAATGACAATTATATAACAGGTAACATTTCTGTGAATCGACATAAAAGAGGTGATTTTTATCTCCATATGAACATGTCTGGAATTATAGAATATACAAATTTGTCACAATATTTCAAAGGTATTGCATTTAGGGTTTTTTTTTTTAACCCCTTCATTTTCATGTTCTTCATGTAAAAGTACATAGATATTGCTTTAATAAAGCAGAGTTGGTCCCTGTTTAATTTCAGAATGTGACATAATTTGGGATGGGAAAAAAGCAGAAAGGGTCTAGCTTCAGATGCTGAATCAGCCCTGAGTGTGACCACCTAGGCAGGGACTACTCGCTGGTGTCAGGCCCAGTGCTGATCGTCCCACTGTTAGCAACTTTCTACCTGCCACATACGTTTCACATACATGTACTTTTTTCTTTCTACCTCTTTATAAAAAAATCTCCTTCTGCTTTTGTAGTGTGCGTGTGTATATTACAGTGCATGCATGGGAGGGAGTGTGTGTGTGTGTGTGTGTTTGTTTGTGGGGCGGATATCACTTCTCCCTAAGGAGTAAAGGAAAACAGGTAAAATCTACAGGTCTAAAAAAAAGTAACAATATAGGGAATTAATAAAAGACACACATACATTGAATTCACTTTTATAGAATTTCAGGACACGAAATTCCATTAATGTACATATTAAACCATAATTCTTTCATATGAATCAAAAAGTCCTTGTCAAATTCTTCACATATATGTGAAAAGTATGTATTGGATCGAAAGCTTATAAGTGTAGATAACAACACTTTGCCTGACCACAGAAAAATATTTCAAATTATATAAATGTTTATATAAATGTGTATGTAGAGTATATGTGAATTACTAATTACCAAACAGTACTTTTTACATGGTTATTCAATCTTAAGTGGCATACATAACCATCTTGACATTCTGATATAGATGTCCTGATTATTTTTATCTCTTAATGAAACAAAATCAAGGCAGGGGTAGAATATTCTATCCAACCCTAACATGGCTAGAAACTGTTGAAACAGGAAGTACTAGCAAAGCGAAATAACCACAGAGTTTAAAATTAAAACAAAAGGGTGGCCGGGTAGCTCAGTTGGTTAGACTGTGGTCCTAATAAAATTAAAACAAAAGGTTTGAGTCCCACCTTCTACGCTTAACACACTCACACTCATGACCAACTCATTGGCTGTATATATAAGGCCATGGCTGAGATCTCTACATTCTTATCTGTGTAAACAAACATAAGTAATTTTCAAAATGTTTTAATTTGATAGCTGTACAAAGAGGAAGAGGACTAAATAAATACATTAATCTTCAGTAATCCTTTGTCCCCACTCAACAACCTCCTTATGCTGAGAAGTTTTTATAATTACTACTTCCCTCATACTACGCATGTTCTTAGGTATTCAAATCTTAAAATGCCTTTAGCCAATATGTCTAAAATACAGATTTGGTATAGTCATCATTTATTCTTAAATAAAACCTCTATTTGAAAATTTATATGTGCAGTGATGCTGGGTACTTCTGTCCACTGGTCACTGTGCTATTTCAGGGAATGCAATTCACAGAGACTGCAGCCATATGCCATGACTGGAATTTAGAAAAATTTTGCAATGTGAAATGACCTCCTTTTTAAAAAATATTTATTTATTTATGCATACAAGAACTGGGGTTCAAGCCTGAGGTTCAGGGTGAGGATTCACCAGAGATAGTGAAGAGCAGAGCAGGAGGGTCATTTGAAATACACTGCCGAGGGGAGCAGCGGGGAGACAGAGGGGTCTGCTGCACCATGTGGGTCACCTGCCTGGTGGGGTATCAAATGGCTGCAGTGGCTGCAGAAACACCCTAGCCTTGGGACTTAACCCCTTGCGTCACTAGGGAGATCCTAAATGACTTTTTTTTAATAATTTCAATTTTGAAATATAAATCAAATGCATAGCATGTATTTTATTTAGAAAACATGTACTTAGGTACAGCTATACTATATAAAATTTAGAATACATCTTCTTTTACTGTAATATGGAGAATTTTTGTCTTCATTCATTAAGTCCCCAGGCATCTGCAAATAACTTCACACTTTATTGAAGTGTTAAATTTCAAATAAAAAGTTAACTAGAGCAAAAAATCATATATGATGACAGGATACTAAACACTTTTATGCAAATAATATGTTTTATTAGATAAATCAATAAACTAATTAACCCCGATTTAAAATATATAAATTTGTTTGGCATTTCTATTTAATATAGAACATCATTTTAAGTACCACACATTTTTCTTAAAATCTGCCATAGTGGATGTAAAATAAAAGAAATGAAAATGAGTTTAAGAGCATTTCATTTGAGTGACTAATAGCTCTATGTTTATTTTGATGAGCTTGACAAACTGGGGAGATAACATACCACACACATACATCTAGATAGGATTCTCATAACTTTGAAAAATATGCTTTTCTAAACCTTTCCCATGATCATAAATATTTCCTTGCATTTTTGTTGTTGTTGTTGTTGCCGTCGTTCACATAAGGAAGCAAGTCTAAAAAAATGGGTGAAACTCAGGAGCATGAGAAACATGAGAACTTATGTCTCCAAAATTTTGACCCTGTCCTTGTGGCTGTTCCCAAACACAGTACCTCGTCCATAAAGAAGGAAAGAGAAGCTGTCTGAGCTTTTGTCTTCTTTATAGCTCTGATTATATTGACACACAGGCAAAATGATCATCTTCACTATATCTAAAAACAAAACAGGCTAATTGTATAACATAATTAATTCTGTTTTCTTCAGGGCATCTACATAACCTAGGGGCTACTTTGAATGTATAAGAAACATCAACTATCATATTTCCTTGTAGATTTATTGCACCTCAGACAGTTTTCTCCATAAGCATAACTCTATATTCAATCTGCTGTAAAAACACCATATATTCTTAAGAATGACTTTCAATGCCTACGTTCTGTAGTTTTAACATTGCATTGTAATTTAAAAAGCAGTAACATTTCTTACAGAGAAATATATCTATATTATACATAAGGATAAACGTCCTGTCTTCATATAAAGAAAATGCAGTGTTCTTAAATAGTCAACATAGAAACATACAAACTAAAGAATTTATCTTGTATATGGGGATGCTTATGGTTACTTTATGACTCTAGATTTATGGAATTCAATTTTTGCTTTGTAAATTTTAATATGATATTTCCAGAAATGCAGTGCAGGCTGATGAGTGAGTGCATCAAGTATGAAATCAATATTGTAAAATTCAAGTACTGACCCTATTATCTGCAAAGTCTTCTACCTTGGCTAAGAAATGTATCTCTATGTGCCTATTTCCTCATTGGTCATTGGAAATAATAATGTTCTATACAACTGTTCTATTCTCTATGCAAGTTAAATGAACTTATCTAACTATTGAAAGACAATTCAGCCAAGAATAAAAGATTCAGCAAGTTTTAGCTAGAATTATTATTTCTTATAGGATTTCACAATAAGCAAAGTATGAAGCATGTGAAACTTTATATATGTGTGGATATATTCTTTAAAAAATCTGCGAAATACATGTGAAACATTTACAATTGCTTTAATATTAACTTAATAGGTTTTATCTCTTTGAAGTAATAATAAATTTACTATTACTTTAATTTTACAGATTGGTAGAAAAAGTTATGTTTTCAAGTTAGGCTGCATATTTAGGGAGGGACAGGAATGGACACAACAGGTGGACTCTATTGTTACAGAGCTTGATGTCTAGTTTTTAACATGTTGACTAAAAAATACATAGTGATACATATTCACACCAAGAATCTGAATCCACCCACAGAGTACTATGTGTTTTCTATGCAAATATAAATTTCAATCTATTTGTTAAACAGAAAAGATGGTTTATGTGGCACTCCATTTGATGTTGCCTTTCCATATACCCATGTAGATCTAGAATAGAACCACTCTAAGTTGTTCAATTTCTCATCAGATAAAATGTTTGAATGATCTAATAGGTCTTTGGTTCCACTGGGATTCTCTCAGACTCTTCTTATTCTGGTAAGAGATGAAGAACTCTACTCTTTACCACATTCTTGGCATTGAATAATCTATTGTTTGCTCCTTGTGTTCTAGGAATTTAAGAATTTTTTTGACCTTTTACTTACACTTAAAAAAGTAACACCCACAATCATATATGACTTGACACATGTTTGAAGAGGGCTATAAAATTCTCTACAGTTAATAATCTCACAAAGCTATTAAATCATTATAATGAGGCAAGAAGTAGTGACCTATTTATATCTTAAAGAGTATGAACACATAACAACCCAACCTACACACTTCACTAATCAACTTTGTTGCTACTCAGATGACAGATATAAAGATAACAGAGTGGGCATTATATGATTTAGAATAGACTTTGGATTGCATTTTGCTGCAACTGCTTTAAGAAGTTGCAGTTTTTGAGTGATTCAAATTAAAACAATCTTATGTTTTAATTTTAATCACAATTATGATTGTGAGTTAGAGAGGAAAGCCTCAGGAAATCAGCACTCCACTGAAGAATATAAACACTTGGCAAATAAGGATATAAAAAGACACTCCACATCTTATACCTTTAGGGAAATGCAAATTAAAATAATAATTATACCACTATGCATCTATTAGAATGGACAAAACCCAGAAGACTGATAACCTCAAATACTGCTGAGGATATGACACAATAGTAACTACTATTCATTGTCAATATGAGTATAAAATAGTGCAACCACTGAAAGGCAGTTTGGTGACTTCTTTCTAAACTAACTATCCACTCACTATATGATTCAGCAATTGGACTCCTTGGTTTTTGCCTAAAGACACTGAAGACTGTGTATAATTCAATGTGTTTCATTCAAGTAATAGTTCAAGTGGATATAGAACAACATTATGTGATCATTATTATATTTTTTTAATTCTTCTAGTGACAGTATTACAGATCAAAAGCTCAGAGACAACTTGGCAGTTCTCAGAAATGGAGTTAAAATTTTAAAGAACAAAATGCCATTTATTAAACAATGAATCATCACTGAGATACAATTTCCTATCAAGTAATTAGTAGCTCCTTTTGTATTGTAGGTTTTATCAACATTTTTCTAAGGAAGAAAAAGCTTACAATTGGATTTTAGAAATATCTGTCTTTAGTTTGATATATTTCAACATCAACAGCCTGGTCTCGGCACATATCATTAGCAGCCATCTCAGTGGATAATGTTAATTATCACTATTCCTTTCACATGATGAATACTAAATAGGATACTTGAACTATTATGAGGACAGAAAGTATGCTTTTGATATGAAAAATATGCCACTAAAAGTACAATGTAGTAGCATCTATATGCTTTACAAATGCCTGCCTACAACATTGTTCAGTGTTTCTAATTGGTTAGAGAATATATTGTTTTCATTTTTGTTTGACTAATTGTAACTATGCTACTAATGATTCCAGAAGACATTAGTGGAATTTTAAAATCGGTTCTCTCTTTTAGGTGCTCTCTTTTAAACAAGATGTAGCTTTCAAATTGATCTGTTTGAGATACACTGAGCTAGAAAATTTTAATGGATACTTAGTGAAGGTTACCTTTTTTCTTTGTTAGAGACATTTCAGGAAAGATATTTTCAACCTGATTATGCATCATTTAATGTTGATACATACAAATAATGTGGCCAAGCATGATGGAGGAAATGCTACAGCATCTTAGGGGAAAAAGGGACAGAATCAGTTACTATTTACAATAAAGATGGATTAGTAAATCAGAATTATTGTGACATTTTGGTATGCAATTTGATTATCAACAGAGATATACTGAAATAAATGATGAAGGCATTTCTTTCTATGAACATGGTTTTATGTAGGTCTGGTATTATCAAAAAGCAATCAGCATTCTTTTCTACTTGCTTTTATAATCCACTTACCAAAAACAAAGTAATGAGTGTGTTGTGGGTTAACTTAGGAAAAAAGGTTGAAGTACATATATTTTATAATTAAAAATAGATAATTTTGGTAAACATATTTAGCATTTTTTTCTCCTTGTATAAGTTGCTGAAAACCACTCTATTCATGACAATGATTAGCCCAGCTATCTAGAAAACTATTTTAAAAATTACAGCAATCGATCAGATGCTGGCAAAATAAAGTTTAATTTATTATAATATAGATAGAGCTGAATAAGGTAAATTTAACCAAATAACACAAAATGTATTCACATTAAATTTTATTATATTTTATTATATTTGGTTAAATTATTTTCTAGTCACTGTACCCTAATGGGATTAGATTATGTAAGGAATTGCTTAAAATTTCAACAAATCCTCTTTGTTACTTTTTTCTAGTGACAAATGTTTTATTTGAATTTCAAATATCATGCATGAAATGTTATTAAACTTTTCTCACACCATTTTCTGACATTTGTAAGTGTAATGTATCACAAAATGATGATAAACGGGTTCATTTTAGACACCTATATGACCAAATAAAAAAAAAATAACCTTATGCTCAAGTATTGACTGGGAGTTTGGAAGGAATTTTAAGTTAAATCACCTCACTTGGTCCTCAGAGTACTCCCAGTGAGACAGAAACATCGTGGTTTAAAGGGACCCACAGCCTTTTAAGGAATAGGGAAGCTGGCTAGTCCCTTTACTTCTTCTCAAGTAGATCATTATGTGGTCATCTGCTCTCCACATACCTAACCCTTTTTCTTAAAAAAAAAAAAAAAAAGGACAAAAACCAAATTAGCAGCAAATCAGAGGAGCATTGAGATTTATAATCATATGGATGAGCCAAAATTTTATGATGTCACTATTTACTGAGTTGTGAGAAAGAAAAGAGATCCTCCAGAGTATTGAAGTGTTCAAGAACTATTAACAACAGAACAATCACCATCCTCAGGCCCATGTTGCCAATCGGGGAGATGGCATTATTAGCTCCAAAAAGAGCTAGCATTGTTGAAAAGGATCTCCTGGCAGGAGCTGTGTTCTGGGAGAAATAAGGATTTTTTTTTCTCCCATAACTACAGGTAAATGGAAGGTAGGGAACAGGGGAAATTTTCTAGACCTGTTTACTTCTATTCTTGAATCTTCTACTACCTTCTAGTGATTAAAAGCCAACAGAAGTCAAATGGAAGAGGGGGAGGGGAAGGGTACAGTGCAAGAGGGTCCAACTGACGGAGTCCTTAGGATTAGCCACATGAGTTACAAAGCCCTGCAGTGTCTAGATACATTGGGATTAGTCTTTTACCAGCTTCATAACAGAGAAAGTAAAGTTTGGCTTTACTTCTGGAGATGATGTATATATCATGTACGTCAAATCATACACTTTTGATATGTAGTAAATATATGCAGTCCACTGAATATCAATTAGACCTCAATAATCCTATTGAAATGATTCTCAGACTCTATTCCCAGGGCGATTCTAAGTGTTTTGGAGAAGCTGCAGTATACTATTCTCTGCAGCACTCTCTTTCCTTGGACCCTGAGCTCTCATCACAACCATTGTAACTTCATTCCGCTGTTTATCCTCCCTAAAGTAGGTTAATCTCAGTGCACCGCCATTATCTGATTAAGCCACTCCTGGTAGAAGATGACAATAAGAATTCACTCACTAGGAGCAGAAGCAAAGCGCTGCCTGATCAATGAGACGCTGAAGGGCTTGCAGCTGGAAGCCAGACTGCAACGTTTGCTGGTCTGTTGAAAGGAGCGAAGTACCGCATGCAAACCTGGGCTGGGACCACTCTTCACGTTGCCTTCTGGCTTCACTCACCACCCAGGCTTCACCAGATAGAGCTATTCCATAAAGCACTTAGAACTACAGCCCATCATGTTGGAAGAAGACAGAACTCCTGACAAGCCCATGGTGTGGGTGCTCCTGGGTGACAGTAGGGTACTTTGCAGCCTTAAGGGGGCCTGTGGTCCATTGATTTTCATGAGTACTTTGTACTGTTACGTATTGGATTCCTGGTCAGTAGTAGGAAAATGATGCTTTATATAGGAGAATGCCTTGCCTTGATAGTTGAATATTTTTCAGGAAATATTTTAAAAAATAGAGCAACTGTACCTATAACTGATAGAGTGTGTTAGAGGTGGAGGAAAGACTATTAGAGAAGATTATTGTTTCCAATTCCTTGACAATGCACTACTTCTCTTTAAAGGAGATAGCCGGTGACTAAAATCAGAATCATCACTTCCATTCAAATCCATCGTTTTATTTCTGAATGTTCTGATGTGACACCCAGTCTGAAAACTGAAAAGATGCGATCTTTTCTGCTGAGATGGTTTTGACATTTATGGGTCATATTGCTTGTGAGACAAACTGACCACATTTCCCTGCCATTACTTAGTAATTCTATTTTATTTAGTATTTTAGTGTTTGTTTTATTTAGTTCACAAATATCAAATTGTACACTTTTAATATATGTGCTATACACTTCATTGAATATCAATTACCCTCTGACAACTTTCATGGTTAATGGACATGTGTCTCTGAGTTTAGCCTTAATGGCAGGCAGTTCTTCTAACCTACTTTATCTGCATCACAAGACTGGTAATGGCCAGAGAGGAGTAGGTATATAAAAGGTCTCAATAGTTATGAATTGAAATATAAAATCAGAAACAGTCTGCAGGGAAGACAGGGATGGGATCAAGGCAGGAAGGGATGAGCACAAGGGACTATGGTGATGGGTGAACTGGTGGTGGAAAGTCTATAGGGGTTAAAACTAGAAAAGAAAGTAAACATCATAGAAATAAATGATTTAAAAAACAAAGGAAAAGATGAGAGTTAGATAAAATAAAAAAAATGGAAATAAAATAGAACTTCTTTAACTTTTTGTCTATAATTAGAATGTAGACTTGAAATACATAAATGATAACATAAAATATGTGATTATTTTCTATAGTCAAAAATTACCAGGGATCCTAAACAGTTTTGGCTAGTGAACAAGTAAGAGTATGGGCCTCTCTGGTGGCACAAGGGGTTGAGTGAGCACCGCACTGTGGGGCTTCCGTAGACACTAGTGTGAGTTCAATCTCGGGCCTGTGAGGGGACCCATGTGGTGCAGCAGACCTCTCCTGCCTCGCCCCTGCTCCCCTCAGCAGTGTATTTCAGTAGATCTGCCTGTTCTGTTCCTCTCTCTGTCTCTGGTGACTCCTCTCATCCCCTGCGCCTCTAGCCTGTATCCCAGTTCTTGTATGCATAAATAAATAAAATCTTAAAAAAAAAAACCAAAAACAAAAACAAAAAAAAAACAAATAAGACTATGGTGTTCAAGCTCACTTTCATGAAATTATTTTAAAGTGGTATGTGTGCTTATGAGTTCAGATTCAGAAAGATATTTATTGTTTAATCTGAAAAATCTCCTTATAGATATATGTCTATAAAATGTTAAACATTGCTATTCTAGATATTAAACATTCTGAAATTGGAAAGAAGAAACTGTACATGGGATACCGGAAAATATTACATATGAATTGAGCCACTAGTATGAAAAGAGAAAGTTTAATAAGACTTGATCTGCCATCTTGAGGCTCACTACAATAATAGAAACAGAAAGCTATAAGTTCAATAATATGAGAGGTGCTAAAATTGAAAAGTGAACTACCCACACAGGGAGTTAAAAAAGAAACATAATCACAGCTATTTCCCTGCAATGAAGAAAAGGAAGATGAAATGATGAGATTTCATTGAGCTAAGCTGAGAGATGAAAGTTGAGTGTCCATGGTAATGGTTTTTTTTTCTAAAAAGGGCAAATATACACCTAATTTTGGCAAAAAAAATGGGAGGAAAATTATAAAATTTCTGTTGACTTCTCAGTAGACAGCTTTGTCAGTTGTTATTTAAAGTTTTCTGTGATCCTTGATAAGACATATCTCAGTGTCTCTTCATGTGATGATTCTAAGAGTTTTACACATTTAACTCTGAGACACTTATACACTTCTGGTATGGATGTGAAATGTAAAAACCTGTTTGGAAATATCTGTTAGTGTCTAAAGAAAGTGATTAAATATATTCCTATCATATGCTCTGTCACTCTCTTAATTTTTACCAAAACAGAAAGGAATATAAATATATCAATTTAAAAATGGCACGCATGATCACTGATGTTTTATTTGCAACAGTCAAAACCTGGAAACAGTACAAATATGTTTCTTAAGATAATTAATAATCATTTGTCAATTGGCTATCCAAGATTCACAAAATTAGGTTATCCAGATATTAACCATGACAAGAGAATTATTGCAATGACTGCCAAATATTTATCAATGATTAAATAATCAGGATATATCCATAAAGTGAATACTGTTAATCAATTCAAAGGAAATAGCTATTGATTTACACATGATAGATGAATCTTAAAATAAATATAAATATGAAATGAATAAGACAAAGACTATATAGTATATAAATTAATTTTATAGAAACTTCCAGAAATGAATATTACATATAGTGAAAGAAAATGAATTAGTGGTTTGCTAGACATTTGGCATAGAGAGATGTGTGACTGAAGGATTATCAGAGGCATGAGTAAAATTCTGGAGGTGAGGAATATATCTCTGTGTTGAATGTAGTGATTATAGTTACTGTACATGAATGTGAAAAAGTATGCTCTTAATATGTGTGAGTATATGCAGTTCACCGAATATCAACTAGACCTTAATAATCCTATTAGAAATGATTATGAGGCTCTTTACTCATGAAGTGATTCTGAGACTCTTGGAGAAGTTACAGTATTTCATTCTCTGAATGACAAAGATAAAAGAGTCATAAAATAATTTTCATAATTCACTAAGCAGTCAATTTAATCTCTAACATTGTTGACTGAGGAAATTTCACATTAGAGTATTTTCATTCATTCATTCATTATTTCATAAATATCTCCTTATTTCAAACTCTCTCACAGATATTTCAAGATAAGGCTGTCCTAAATTCAGCATGTCTTGATTTCTCCCATGTTCTTTACAAGCCTTCTCTTTTCATCTTCTAAATCTCCATTAATTGTACAATAATTAACCATTTGCCACCAAAGCTACTTTTTTAAGCAAGTCTTATGGGGAGATAAAATGTAACACAAGAACTGAATATATAAAATCAGTTAAGAGTCAGCCAATTCTCTCAAGAATTTTGAAATCACATAGTAGATCAATGGGTTAAAAATGGAGTAATATAATATTGTTTTATTTTCTAATGATGGAATGGACCAGCTCTACTCTGTCCGCAGGATTTTCAGAGATTTGTGATCCTATTCCTATGAACCATATACAGTGTTATAACCAGTGTTAGCTCAATAAAATTGATTAATCAATAAAACTATTGAAATCACAATGTCGATAATGAATATGAACTTATTTTTCAAATAAAATAGCAGGAATGGCATCTTAATAAATCAACATAATTATCACAAACATAACAGGGTAAAGACTGGTATGTTTGGGCAAAAGTAACTACTTCTGGTTATATAAAGAGACACAATATTGAAGGTTCCTTCAGCTTGTCAGTTTTTAAAAGTGAAAAAGCAAATGAAAACATTTTCTGAATACTATACTGAAGGGAAGGGGATTCTGAATATGCCATAGTTTAAAACTGTTGGAGTGAGTAGGGTTCTTGAATTTTTAGGGAACATGGGGTGAAGTTCATATCACACAGGGTAAATCCATTTCCAACTTTCCAGCTCCCTAGAATACTGGGTTTATTCCTATGGACCATGTCAGGGTCAGGGACATTATGAAATCTTGTTGCAGATACACTGTGATATCCAAGTTCCCCTTCTATGCCATCAACATTTGCCTTGAAGGAAGAATACACTGTATATTTAAAGAAAGGTCAGCAGACAGTCTTCAGCTGTCACCTCCTTCAAGTCTTCCTTGATGTGACCCAAGGTCATGTCCTTCCCTATTAGCCCACACCCTGTACCTGAATGGAGAGGGCTTATAAAATTCTAACATTTGCACTTAATACATGAAAACTCAGAATGGAAATCTGACTATGCACCTCACCATTGTCTTGACTGAAAATTTGCAAAGAAAATTCTGGATTTTGCCTTTTCCCTCTGTACCTCTGTATAGTAAATCTTCCCACCTTTTCTTAGGGCATGATTGTTAACTATATTAAATGTCAAACTCCATCTCACTTTCTGTGAGATAGAAGAGACACATTCAGCTGTATGAGATGACACGCCCATTTATTTATTTAATTTTTTAAAAGATTTATTTATTTATGCATACAAGAGCTGGGGTACAGGCCAGAGTCCAGCAAGGTGAGAGGATTCACCAGAGACAGAGTGGGTTGCAGAACAGGCAGACTGACTGAAACATACTGCTGAGGGGAGCAGCGGGCCAGGCAGGAGAGGTCTGCCTACACCATATAGGTCCCCTCCCTGGCCAGCAGCAGGGATCGAATTCGTGCTGTAGTGACTACAGTTTGCTTCATTGTGTACAGCTTAACCAACTGTGCCACCAGGGAGGCCCGACACGCACATTTTAAACAACAAAATGTCAAACTTTACAGGGTAGTTATATCAGTATATGAATATAATAAGCTGGTATATTTATATATGTGACTCCCTTGATTTAACTTCCCTGGATTTTTCCAATTACATTTTATAGGTTATAGTATTTTATAAACTAGAAAATGTAGCAATATTTCCAAGGAAAAATTACTCTTCTGGATCTGATTTTTTTCCTTATCTCTCTGATGTATACTACAACATGATCATACGTCCTGAACAATTAGATATGGTGGGACTGAGTTTTGAATAACAGCATTACCTTGCAAGAAAACTACCCTGAGTAAAGTCAACAAATAAGAAAAATGTGTCTCTTCACTTTCAGGTGAAGGTGCTACTTCCACCGGTAAGAGAACCTCAAAGAGATTTAAACATTAAAAGATTTCAGCTTTTTTTTTTCATCTACGCACAGATTTCTATATTTTATTATCAAAATCACACTCCTCATTCTAGTTCCTTAATTTTGTATACAAGTGATAAGGAAGGTGGAAATCCAACATGTGTGATTAATTTGCATCCAGGATTGTTTTATTTGAAATATAATTTTATAGCTATCTACTCAGCCATTGAAAGATATAAGTAATAAGTTTTGAACTGCAACAGTACATCTCTGTTCATCTGAATGTTGTTGGTCAGAGTTTATGACTCTGAGCTTGGCATCTTCTTTCTGTTAGTCTTTTAAGGACATCAGACATTGGCTTCCCACCCTTAGTTCTTAACATCATCATTAATATGATACTAGCCAATTACTGCAATCACTTAAAATCTTGAAGCCTGGCTTAAAACATAAAGTTTAATTCAAAGGACTGACAAGTGTTCATTTAAATAATTTTGACGCAGCCTCTGTATGCTTCAGATTGTCAGTTTCCAGTAAGTGTTGTCATCATGGAAACAAATTCCAGGGTTCTGTATTTATTTCTGACATCAGTTTTAGCATTAATTAGGTTCATGATAAGAAAATAGAAATCACAGCTAGTACTGAACACAGATTTGATTTTAAAAATATAGGAATCTGGTTAAAAACTTTTGAAAACCTATCAGTCCTTAGTCTGGGATTAGGTTGGCATGAAGAAGTTTCTAAACAGTTGTCAGTTAATCTCTCAAGATGAGGGAAAAGGTTTTTTGAGGTTCCTGGCCCTAATTTTGGGCTTGGACCCCGTGTGTGTGTGTATGTGTGTGTGTGTGTGTGTTTGTGTGTTGGGGAGGTAGTCACCATGCAGGCAGTGCTGACATATCTGACAGGATGAACAGTTGGTATCTGAGTGATGGAAGACACTGAGACTGGGTCATGACCAACTTTTGCTCTTAGAAGAATATACGCAGATTCTATAAACTGAAAACCAATCCTTTCTTTCCTCCTCCTTCTTTGCCATCTCTCATGAATCAGCCCATTGATAAGCATTAAGGGAAAATCATCCAGCAAGATACTTTGTGAAATTCCAGACCTAGGATCACAAAGAAGCCTGTAAAAGATTCAAGTAGGGAATAAGAGAGAATGTACCTATCTTTTTCAAGCATGCTCAAAAAATAAAGTTCCATGGAAACAACACATATACTCACAAACACACAGCAGAATGAGGCCATGTGATCCTCATGGGAATAATGATTAGATTGTTTGACAGGAACCAAGTCAAAAAATGGAGAGAAATAACCAAGTTGGAGCTTGGACTTTTTTGAATGATACGATTTTTTAAAAATTTTGCATTAAAGAAAGTAGATAATGAAAGATAATTCAGTAATAGATAATATGTTGCCAACAATGATTAAATAGGTTTATTGTCTATTTATTTAGATAATATTACCAATCATTCCTTCTGTGAGTTCATAATGTTGAATTATATTTAGAACGTCTCCCATTCCAATGTTTAAAGGATTTCAAACTTTCCTTGTAGCTTTTTGATGCCTTCTTTTTTTTTTTTCTATATTTATTTGCTCTATTTGGAAATTCCTGGCAGAGAGTGTAAATGGCATGTTTATGGGAACTCATATAATAATATTGATTATGGTCCACCTATAATTTTGTGAGGATTATAAAGTGACTATTTATTAAATAGCTTTCAGTTTATTGATCTAAACCATTTAGTCAATTAGGCTTTACTTTGATATGGTCTATATGCCACATAGAAATGTAATAGTCATTTTTAATCATAGCTTATACAGTTGGTCCATAATCGTTCCTCTATAACTAAAAGTTATAGATCAGGAACTGAACCTAAAATATGTAGATTTAGCTCTGAGCACACTTGAGGCACAGTTTCTTTTTTACCACCTTAAAATTGTCAGTTTCATCATTTAGAGCAGAAAATAGAATCCTCATAATGTCTTCACATTATGCATTTAACAAACATTTGTCAGCAAACTTTTCTATGATTAATTTGATGTCACCCCCTAGGGACAGATTGCTTTAAAAACATTTATGGTATGATTAATTGAATTTTAGAAATTTGATTAATACTCTACCTAAGAGTTTTTGAAATACATTATTAAAATGAATTTTACTTGAGTTTTAATAATTCCATGACTGTTCCTTATGAGCTATTACTATTTGCTTCAGATTGTAAAATTCAGTAAGAAGAAAATTCATGTTCAATAGAACTGGGCGGTGCTGAGCCTTTTAGTCTAAAAATGAGTAACACTTCTGTGTAGAGATGACAGTGATTTAAGGCTGGGGAACAGGTCTTTATTTACCTGCTATTGAAATCAGACACAGTCTCTGGCCTGGATGTAGTAAATATTTTGTAATTTTATTGGAAACTATAACATCCTTGCAATCACAAAAGCCAGTTTTCTATACACTATTACATGACATCTTCACAGTAATGATAAATTAGATTCAACCTCCAAAATATCCAAACCCAGCCATTTATAAGGAAAATGGATACTGAAGCAATCTTACTTCTCAAAACAGCAATTTTCACAATTCTGGCTTGCTGCCAGAAGTAATTCTCCTAGAAATAGTTTAAGTTTGTTTGTGGGAAAAAGAAGTATAATTCGGCAGTATTTATTGAGTACCTACTATGTTTCATTGTGCCACACTTGCTTGAATTTTAATTTTATTAACCTCCACAAGAGCCCAAGATATAAATGATGCTAGCTTATATTCTCCTGTACAGACAGACTCAGAGGGAAATTCACACAACTAGTTTGACTCTTTCAACTGAGTTCTCATCGCTCCTAAAGCCAACAATAATGATCTTATTGAAATCACCAGGTCATTTTTTCACAGAAATAAAAAAAATTATAAATATATATAAAGAACATATACATAAATACACACATGTTCACTTGAAATTGGACGCAAGAAGTTGAGACAAGAGTTTTGCTTCTCCAGTGATTCAAAAAACAATACATGTGTTAATTATTGTAGTCAGAAGAGGGACACTTACGTTTTACTTGAACCTTCTATCATATGCATGAAAAACTATCATGATTCTTTTTGGTGACTGTGTTCTTTGAATTCCTTTTATGTGACTGCTATAACCATAAACTCAGTAATTTAGAGCAACAGAAATTTATTCTATCATAGTTTTGTAGGGATGAATTCCACAACCCATATCATGGGGCCAAAACCAAAGCGTTGGTCAAACCACACTATTTTTGGAGGTTCCCGGGATAGGACCACACTCTGTCTAAAGACTCAAGAGGAAAATCTGTTCTTGTTTCTTCCTGGCATGTGCCCCCATCAGTCTATTCCCTACCTCTACCACCACTTTGCTTCTCTTCTATGTTTGCGGTGGGAGGGCAATGCATGGATATACATGTGTGTTTGTGTGTATGTATGTGTGTGGGTTTTTTATGTGTCAAGTTTCTCTTATGGTTCATATGTGGGCATTTTGAATCCATTCAGATAATTCAGGAAAAATCTCTTCTTTTGAAGATCCTGAATTAAGTAACATAAGACCCTTTTTCCAATACAAGCTAACATTTGCATTTCCAGGGTTAAGATGTGATAAGTCTGAGGGCCCCAGTTAATCCATATATACTTATTTATATTGCTGTAATTTTCTCCTTACTCTTTTGTTGTTGATTTCAGTAAAAACCCAGTTACCCTTTAAATATTGATTTTAATTTATTCTATAAAGTTCTTCATATATTTATTTGTTTCACTATTAAATTCATGATTTCCCACAATGTGCCTTTGATTTGGAGATCCTCAAAACAGTAGTACTCTTATTTTTTGGGCAGTGACACAAAGAAGCAGATTGAAATGATGTGGCAAAGTGATAATTATTTCAGTTAGAACAAGCAAATAGACTCCTTAAAGCTACTGAATACAATTTCACTCAGCTTTTAAGCAGCTTAGTTCAAGACAAAATGGTGAACTAGTCATATTCTCTCTTTTCAAACTGTTTAAAATAGAAATATATTTACAATTTATATTTCTACGAATTGGCTGTGATTTTTCCTAGCCTATCTATTACACTTTATTTTAGTGACTTCTCCCACATTTTATGTGTGAAATGTAATCCACATATTTGAAATTGGATTGAAACCATCTCTGGCCAGACTGGTAATCATGGCACATTTGTGCAAACCTAAATTATTCCAAATATAAAATCTGAGAAAATATATTAAGGAAAATTAAACCTACAATAGACATATAATGGATAGGCAACAAATATCTAAATGATTTCCTTGAAGAAGAAAAGTAATATAAATGCATTAAAAAAAAAAAAGAAGAAGGTACAGTTAAAGAAAAAAATGACCAGAATAGAGACTACTCGATCTTTGGTGGTGAGTATGGTGTGGTAAAATACATCTGAGTAGGTATATATCTGTACTTGTGAATCATACACATTGTCGTGTGTTAACCTTAGCTTCATGAAAATATTGTGATTAGAAAGCAAAAAATGTAACGAATGCAAAGATTTAAAGAACACATGATTTTCCATGAAAAAGTTGACACAAAGTGGGGAAATATATAATAAATACATAGGTATTTTAGTAAAGACAATAAATATTAAAGACAAGGAAATGATACCCATTGATAACAGAGAAGAAAATATCAAGTTACTTTAAATGGAAAAATAAATCACACTTCCTTTACAATATTGGAAGAATGCATAAAACATTTTCTCACGGTAATCAACCATGACTCAAAAATTCTATATCTATACAAGCTGACAGTTTCAAACATGGAAACATTTTTAATATGAAAAATCAGTTCAAGTTATAGGGTGCTTATGAATCTTCCTCAAAGAAACTACCAGAGGACAAATTTTTGTTAACTAATAAATTAATGGAGAATTTCGATAAAATAGATATTCTTGAGCAACATATTCATTTTATTTGTATGGATTAAACTAAAACACATAGGATCTTTATAAATATGGACAAAAAGACAATGTTATAAAAATGATAGTGTTGGTAAAAATGGTGTAAGTAACTTAAAGTTATGAAATTAATGATAATAACATGATGGGAGGAAAAGTTGATAAAGGGGAAAACCCATTTGATCATTTTTCCCCAGTGAAGTTAGTAGACAATGAAAAAATATATGATTAAAACAATTATATATGGGCCTCCCTAGTGACACAGCGGGTTAAGCAATGCATAAACTGCAGCTACTGCAGCATGAGTTCGATCCCTGCTGCTGGCCAGGAAGGGGACCCACATGGCGCAGCAGACCTCTCCTGCCTCACCCGCTGCTCCCCTCAGAGGTGTGTTTCAGTCAGTCTGTCTGTTCTGCTCCCCGCTCTGTCTCTGGTGAATCCTCTCACCTTGCTGGACTCTGGCCTGTACCCCAGCTCTTGTATGTATAAATAAATAAATCTTTCAAAAAAGAAAGAGACTATTATATAAAAACAATCAAGACATTATCACGAGAACAAAAATACAATCATTTCCTGGGAGAACATAATCTAAAAATAATGCAAGCATTAAACCAAAAGTAAAATTAAGAGGATCAGATCAGCGTACATGGCATACTGTTACTTGTGTGAAGTAAATATACATGAAGATGATATTATGAGCATAGATTGAAGGAATACATATAGCAAGTAGTAATAATTGCCTTTGAGAAAAATAACTGGATAGGGGATAAACTGGGGGAGAGACCAAGTTTTTGACAGCATTCCAATTATAGCTTTTATTTTTTTAAATATATATATTGCCCATATATTTAATAAATCTGCAGCAAAAGTCAACAAATCAACAAGACTGGTAAGTGGAATGAATATGCCCTGGTGGAAAGAGATGATATTCTTTGAATGGTCCACATAATATTCCAAATTAGATCCTCAGCTATATATGGAAATTGCAGAAAATATGAAAATTATATTATTGCCTAAGGAAAAAAATCTGAAAATTTCTTTATCATTATTTTTATTTACTAAAATCCTTTTTGACTCTATTGAAAGTCTTTACATTTCAACTGATCTATGTTCTAGTCTTTTTAAATTGAGAAAAAAAAGACAGAAGATATAAGAGACACAGGAAGTGCTAGAATGCAGAGAGCAAATGATTGACGGCAACTGAGAGGACAGAGATGATACTGCAACTATGGCCAAAGGAGACAGTCTAGATTAATGAAATGCAACCATGCCTGCAGCTGCTATTGCTGTTCTACTGCTCTCCTAAGGAAACTGTGGTTGACAAACATAGTTATAAGTGATAAATGACATCTGTGAGCATTTGAAAAAAGAAAGGGAAATGTAGAGGAAATACTAAAGTAATTTATTTTTTGAAAATTAGTATTGTATTAAGATATTCAAGCAGATTGATTTGTCTATGAAGACAGATATCAAAATGTATTTCTAGAATTATGTCCCATAATACCCTCACCAAAATGATAATTACATAATACTCTTGGCAAATTAAATTTGAGATGACCATTTCAGTAAAGAACACGGCTATATCTATAGAAAATCTTGAATAAAAAGGCTGTTGATTTATTGCACACTGATGTGGTCAAGTGGAAAGCTCATCAGACCAAGAGTTAGAGACTACATCTTAATTTTTGGATTTGCCCCACTTGTTGAAATAAGGGTGAATATTGAGGTTAGATTTGCCGTTTCAATTCTGACTGCACCACATATCATTTCATATCTATTTTAGTCAGACAGAAGTTACTCTATGTATTTCAAGTTAAAAATGATTAGTTCCTAGAACTGAGTTTATATATATATATATATATATATATATATATAGCCACAAGAAATTTGTAGGTTATAATGATTAAAACTGATGCTTGTTAATTTCACTGTAGACCTGCCAGGAGAGGAAAACTAATAACGAACTCCAAAGATAGCGCTGATAACTCAAGTGTCAGCTTAGTGCTTTTAAATTTTCCATTTTGAACAAAAAGGATGCCAGACAAAAAGTGCTGTTACAGTTGATGTTCACACTCCTGGCTCACCAAATTTCTCTAGGCTACTCTTTTTGACTATTTTATCTTGACATTTAAGAGTGTTAGTTATACAGTCAGTTATTTCAGCTCCCTCTTACATGGAATTTTTTGACTAAGACAAATCCTTTGAATTGGCTGATTTGGTTTCAATTTCTCCCTACAAGGTCTCACCTGAGACCCAAAACCTAAGAGAGTAATGTCCTAATCCCAGAATCTTGAAAATCTGCTTTGTTAAAGAAAACCAGATCATAAAATCATTTCAAGAGCCATAAGACAGCATTTTAACTTTTGATAGTCTATCATTTTTTATATAATTTACAAAAGAATTACTACTCAAAGGACAAAAGAAAATGCCCTGGATCTCTATGTATTAAAATTCAATGCATCAATTAATATAAGTAAAATAATAGGAAACCATATTAAAATACTGTATTTGTGACACTGAATTTTAGAAAGTTGATTAAGTTTAAATTTTCATCCAAAAATGGACATTAATTTGTACTAATATCCTTCAAAATGTCTGAGCTATAGATAATACTTAATCTAATGATGTATCACAATGAAATGTTTCCTAAAAGTATAAGTAATTAATCATCATAAAATTAACATTTTATTAAGCATTTAGACTAATGATCATTAGATCAATAGCCCATCCTCACCAAGTAAGTATAGAAATACACATTAAGTAATGTCTCTATATATCTAAGTAGCCTGGTACAACCCTTTGACAAATTAAAAGTTGTAGTTTGTCCTCAAAATTTTTCTTGAAAAATTAATTTCTATAGAACAATTGTGTAGGTCATAGACATTACACAATACTTGAATATTTGGAATAGACTAGAAAAATGTCATTGATCAAAAATCATAGTTTCTTTAAATAGGAGTATGCAAAGTCTCCTGAGATCTGATCCATGACTCTTTTATCTCCTGATTGTAGAATAAGAAAAATTAAGTTTTATGGGAAATATAGATAGAATAGAGAATGTCCTATTACTAGTTTATATTAATGTATATGAAATATTCCACTTTAGATGAATGTGCTAAATTACTGTACAATTTGATAGAAATTTCATAGAGTATAATTATAACTAATTGGGGTATTATTAAATATTTACTATTACTCTTACAAAATAATTATACCCAGTGATGCATTATTCTGTACATTATGTGCATTATGCTTATGATAAAACAGGGTAAAAACATGTCTGACTTTTTTAACTAAAGACAAGTGATTATAATATTTCTGTAAGTAACATTATAGAGAGTTGTAGAAATAAGAAAATAAATACAAAGAAATAGCTATATCAGTTAAATGACTATCGGGTAGACCTATGTACAAAGAATGCCCACAAGTACCTACTCAAAGGTCTGCAATGTTTAAATTATACAAGATAATACAAATACTACAGCTTTTGTTATAGATATGAATTAGTATTTTCTTAGTAACTAGAACAGTCCAAGATATTTTTGCATTGTAATATATTCTGTTGGCCACTGGTACAATAAATTCCAATAATGAAGTAGAAATCAGAACAAAGTTTGCCATTGCAGTGACAGAACCAGAGACTAACTGGGAAAGGGATACTTAGGAACATATTCATGGGGTACCATTAATTGATTAAAAATAGAATATGCCAATGTTTGATCAATTTCTACATTAATATTATATATAAAGTTCAGCTGGATAGGTACACAAAATTTGTATCAGCAGTGTCTATCATGGAATTTTAGGTTATTAAAATTTGTGACAAATATTTCTTAATTATTTTCTAACATTTTTATTGTGATGGTGCATTATTTAGCAGTGTCATAAAGGGGGAAACAGAATTTGGATACCATCAGTTTCATGATGAATAAATTTTCCCTATAGTTTTTGTGATATTGAGCAGTTACTTTAAAATATCCACAGACTTTGACAGAGTATAAAACATGATTACATTTCCACCAGCAGCCCGTGCGGCTGAGAATAACACAAGAGGAATAATTGACCTTCAAACTAGGACTGAATGCCAGAAGAAATGTTCATCAAAGAAGAAATCCTATAAAGAGAAATTTCCTGTACCAGTAGCCGAGGAAAATTTTAGTTATCAAAATATTCTAGTCTGTTCTTATTCTGGAGGCAGAATTAAATCACATCCTGAGATAAAGTTGCAGCCTTTATTTGCAGCCTTATTTCCCCTTGTGCAATTTAATATTTATTAACATTGCCATTGCTTTGAAATTATCTATTAAAATGTAAAACTAACCCTTTAGGTTTCAATTCTCTTGCTCCCTTTCTCTCCCTCCCCTCCCTGCCCCACTCTCCTCTTTTTTAGGGGATGAGACATTGTTTGAATTCACAGCATTTTTGACTAGATGATGTTATTGTAAAACTGCCCATTGCTATTTTAAGGAGTTGATAGGAGCTCGTGGTAGGCAGAATGGAAAGGAAACCATAGGTGACCTGTGGCAAAGCTAAGTAATGAGTACAGATTGATTAAACATGGCCGATTTTCTCCTAGTAGATGAGTCTATAGAACCATATGAAGAAGTTGAACAGAAAACTAGTTGAAAGTATTAGTTACTGTTGACTACACTTGTCAAGTTGCCAACAAAACTGCCTTATACCAGGAGGAATGTAACAACATTAACAGAGCAAAGGGGTCCAGAAATGTGGACACTTGAAGGTCTGGAAGAAGTAACTGCTTTCATCAGTAGTGAGAAAAAAACAAAATCAAATTGAGAAAACCTATGTTCAAATACGCCAATTAGATTCATTCTTGCAGCAAGAATCAAGTCAGGGCACAAGTGTCACATCCATTCTCTAAAGCACTGATGTGATTTAGTTGTCTTAGGTCAAAGACTCAGTTTAGGTTTGACTTACAGTAAATTCTCTCTATGGGATATAATGATTCAGAATCTGTATAATGAAAATATGTTTCTCCAGAGAATCTGATCACTAGAGGGATGATAGGTAGGTATGTAGGTAGGCAGATAGATAGAGTCAGATATTATGAAAAGAGATCATGCAGAGTCATAAAGTAAGCACAGATTTATCACAATTCTAGAATGTGCAGAAAGACTGCCCATATCTATTGTTGACTAAACTGAATACATATAAAGTTTATTATTTTTGAAGAGACTTGTACCATCAATTAAATCATGACTCAAAAAAATAGCCACTTAAGACTATATTATGGTAATATATAATAAATTTATAGTAAAAATACCAAGACCAATTGATTTCTTTCTTACCTTGCTCTCCTTTCTGGTGAGATTAAGCCATCTAAGAGACACTTTAAACCAAATAGAAAATGTTCATTTTATTTTCCAAAATACAAAATTACATATATATGATGCTTCAAATGTAATTGTGCCTGGGCTATTCTCCACCTATGGTTTAATTATTTTGATTTTTTGAAAGGTAATTTAAAACTTGGTTTGTGTATTATGTGCAGAAGGAGAATCAAGTATTTTTTGCAATAGGAAATATATTCCTTTTAGTTTGAAAGTTTAAGCTCAGAAGAGATGTTACTTAGAAGAGAGTTCAAGTATAACTTTCGAATGATAGCACCATTCTGAAGATAAAATTGTCTATTAATTTGTCTTAACTGGGTTTGTGTTTATCTTGTTTTATCATTTAATTATCAGGCTTGGAAAATATGCATATATATTCGTATTGTCATTATTTTGTTGATGAATATCTATTAATTTTGAAATGTCACATTCTTGGTACCACTATCCACTATGGTTAAAAAAATGATTAAATGAAACAATGACATTATTCTAGAAAACATATTATAAAATACATAGTCTAAAACATAAATGGTATTTTATAGGAATATATATTGAAATGGTTAAATAAGCAGATGGATCAGTAACAAATAAATCATACTTGGAAAGAGTGATCAGAAATCCAGACCTTGTTCATCCTAAGATACCCTAATCATATCTAAGATTTCTAGAATCGGCACTGGGTATCTTTGACCTACCAAGGATGGAAAAATTATGTAAAGACTGCCAGATGCATGCCTGGTAGCAAAGAATATAAACATGAAAATGTGCTTAGAGGATATAAATTATATAAAGAACTTGAAGAGTCATTCTAATTGTACTTTTCTATCAAATAATCACTAACTAGAGGGTTGTGTTCACACCTCTCTTAAAGGGACATGTTATTAGTTATAATGGGCACAGTGTGAGATTGAAGAAATCATTAACTACTAGTGGAACACCTTCTTTTTCCCATCTATAAATCCTTTTATTAAAACATGTCTATAATGAATCAAGGAGCTAATTATTAGCAGCTGTGTTGCAGCTGTGATGCTACTGGTGTTAAGGGAACAAAGAGAGCAAGGGCTTCTCAAGGAGCCAGAAATACAACTTGTTATCAGTTTTGGCACTGAACAAGAGAGGGGCAATCAACTCAGGATTGCTTCTGGTAATATTCACCTTGCAGCTTTCATTTGTGGATTTATAGAATTCTTAGACCACTTAGGCCACGGTTGGTAATTTAGAACATTTCCTTCACTCTAAAGATACAGAAAATAAAAACAAGAGAAGTTAAGTGAATTTCCTGTTATCACACAGTTAAACATGGAAGCCTCTAAAATAGAAATAGCATTTTCTGAATACACAATCAGGGGTCTTTGTAATATAGCTTGTTATTTTTTTATAGATCCTAGCATAGTGATGCTCCAACCCAATATCCATTCATTCAGTATTTGTGTATTCAGTGTATGCTTGACTCTCACTGTGTACATTTTGGTTCTCCTTTATCTTTTTCAACTTCCTTCAGAAAACATAGGAAAGAAATGTTCAGAAAAATGCAGAATTTTTACAATTTATCAAACTCTTGAGAATGTATATAAATTTTACACTATATAATACACTGTGTGTATATATATGGTCATATACATTGAGACAAGAAATAGATAAGGTAAATAAATGATAGATAGATAAATGGATGATAATATTCTATGCATGTCTTTTAATGTTTCACCTATTTACTCAGTACAAATATTTAGTGTGTTCCTACATATTAAGGTATGATCAGTGATTCTTCTACAATTACTATTTCTAATATGTAGTAATTACAATGATTACAATTACTATATAATTATACCACCTACAATTATAATAAAATGACTCTTTCTTAAGACCTTTCCTATTTCATTGATGCAATTTAACACACACACACTCACACATACAGTGAAGTAAGTGCTAAGTAAATATATGTACTAAGTATTAGAATACTAAACTGTTTGAAATGAGACTCACAGAGAAATATATATATATATCAATAAGCAGAACTATTAAATTAATACCATTACATTTTAATAGCATTTTTCTGTGTGTGTGTGTGTGTGTTTTTTATTAAGGGAGGTTTTAGACTTCATGGACAGTATAACCATTTGAATAACTAGATCAATAGGATCACTTCTATTTCAGGACCACAATAGCTGGAGGAGAAATGAAAGTGATGTGCCAGTGGGATATTTCTATTTAAAACAGAAAGTTTAAAAGGATAAGCATGACTTATACACTCTTACTCTGCCCTCCCCAAATAAAGTGATGATTAGATCATTTGGGAACATTTGCGCATGGTGGGGGGGTAGGAGAGAGAGTCTAGACAGTGTGAGTTTGCTAACTGCACCACCACGCAGCAGCAGAGCAGCAGGGGTGCTCCCAGGCTGCTCCCAGGGATAATTATCACCTCTGAGGGAACAGTATTTCCGGAAATGATGTTCATCATCAGATGAAAGGGGAAGGCCTCTCACAAGCACTCTATTCCAAGCTATAAAGTTTTTTTGTTTTCAGAAGAAGCAGTTATGAATTAAGGCTGACTGCTGTTCAAATAATTAGGATTTGTGGTGTTTAAGAATTACCTCCATTAGAGAAGTAAAATGGTATTAATAGTGTGGCTGCAAGCTGTGAGAGATAGAAACATTACTTCCTAAGACAGCTGTTCAACTGCTGTTAAAATATGCAAACTTCCCTAGGAAAAGAAAATCTTTCCAGTCAATCAGTGCCTGACTAGCCAACAACAACAAAGGAGAGAAATAATAGCCCCGTGCAGAAATGGGAGTTCTATTGAGCTACTGTAACAATTATGACATGATCTAAATCACCAAGGGAAGAGACAACCATCATCTTGGGATCAAGGTATCTATAAGTAGGAATGAAGTGATCAACCCACAAAGGTGTATTTGCAGAATGTAAAAGAAAATAGAAATTCACAAGGCAAGCTCAGCTAGGATGAAAGCCTTCTTACTGGAGAAACAAAATGTTTGTTCGTTTGAGGTAATATTGGTTTATGTCACTATGTGACGCAAAAGTATAGGTTCACACCTCCTCAGATGTGCACCCCAGAGCATCCATATTCAATTCCATTCCCCCATACCTTGTTGCCACCCCGAGACCTCCACCTTGCTTCCTTAATTCTGAGAAACAGCAAGTTTTAACCTGAGTTTTGTAGGAAGATGTGGATGAAGAGAATTTTTTTTTTTTATTTTGCCATTAAAAATTAATTAGGCTTGTGCCTCCCTGGTGGCCTTGCAAAGAACTGAGTTCAACCTCTGGCCTGGGAGCTGATTCACATGGCACAACAGACTTCTCAGACTTGACAGCTGATTCTCTTAGCAGTGTATTTCACTGCTAAGTGCTCCCCACTCTGTCTCTGGTGACTCCTCTCACACACCCACACCTCTGGCCTACACTCCACTTCTACTGTGCAAAAAAAGGAAAAAAAAAAAGTTGATTGGAGTTTCCATGTAAAGCTTTGAATTCACCAAAGAAATATGAAGATATGGAATATCTCAAACCTGTAATTATATTGTGGTCATTTACCTGTGAAGAATGGGGGAATATACCTAGAGAATGTGTGTGTTTTTACTTTTTATTCACCTTCCAAGATACTCAAAATAAAACAACATATAATTATTTAAAGAAAATTTTACATGACTATAGTTTTTTTCAAGAGAAGTCAAATCCCAGGTGTATTATATGATAAACAGAACTTTTAGTATTTTTACCTTCAAAGCATGTATAATTTTTTTATAAAAAATTAGGTCTTCTTATATAATTCAGTGAAAGATATCAACTTTAAACAAACCCTCTGAGATACAATTTCAAATAAAAAGATTTTAAAAATATATGGACAGGGGCCTCCCTGGTGGTGCAGTGGGTTAAGCAATGCACTATGAAGCAAACCGCAGCCACTGCAGCACAAGTTTGATCCCTGCTGCCGACCAGGGAGGGGACCCACATGGCACGGCAGACCTCTCCTGCCTTGCTCACTGCTCCCCTCGGCAGTGTGTTTCAGTTCATCTGCCTGTTCTGCTCCCCGCTCTCTGTGGTGAATCCTCTCACCACCCCCACACACACCTCTGGCCTGTACCTCAGTGCTTGTATGCATAAATAAATCAATCTTTAAAAATAAATAGATAAAAAAAATATGGACAGTGGAAAGGAGAAAAAAAAGTTTAGGAGAGTCTAGTGTAGTGAGATGCTGAGGGGAATTTGTGTCAGGACAGAAAATGAGACCTAAAGACCTAGTGAGACCAAGGAAAATAAAGGAAAGCACAAAGCAGAAGATGAACAATTGAGTAAAGGACTGTGTAAGAATAGTCTAGAGAGGTCAAGCAATGTTCTGTAGAGAAGATGGAAATTATAAAGTTATAATGTATATTTTAAAGACAGTTTAAGACTGCTTCACTCTTCAGTTTATCCACTTGGGTAACAGCATGAAATAAAGAAACCATGACCCTAATGTGACATATACCAAATGATGTCACAGGCACTAAATTATGTCCTATAGGACTATAAATGTCCATGAGTGGACTGGCATCCCAACAATGCCAAATTTGAATTGTTTGTTCAGTGAATTCTAAGGTTCGGTTTCTGGATCTGAAAATGGGAAATTTAGACTAGATGTTTAAGAAGCTGGTATACTTATAGGTGGATACTAATGTCAGGCAGTAATTTATGACATGCAATATATAATTTCTTCTAAAATATAGTCTAGTTTATTAAGATTACTGATTTGATATATCTATGAATATGTTTATCACACAACTGGGTAAAAAGATCAATCTATATGAGTAGAATATTTTCTTTTTTAAAAAATATTTATTTTTATGCATACAAGAGTTGGAGGTACAGGCCAGAGGTGTGGGGGTGAGAGGATTCATCAGAGACAGAGTAGGGAACAGAACAGACAGATAGACTGAAATACACTGCTGAGGGGAGCAGTGTGCTAGACCAGAGCGGTCTGAGAGGTCTGCCACAACATGTGGGTCACCTCACTGTCTGGGGATGGAACTCTGCTTAGTGGCTGCAGATAGCTTCATAGTGAGTGCTTAACCCCTTTGCCATTAGGGAGGCCCCTAGTAAAGTATACATGTTCAAATATGTTACTCTAAACAGTAACATTCAGAATATGTGATTAAATAACAAATGAAACCGGGTATAGGCAGTGTTATTTGTAAAGCAAAAAATGTTTATAAAGCAAACATTTTAGCTGGTGGGGAGGGGAGGAGGAGGGTTGAGGGAGGATGGGAACACGAGGGACTGAGGTGATGGTGCACTGGTGAGATGGTGATGGGGAATACATGGGGATTACAATTAATGGCAAGTATATGTAAATTTTAAAATATTTTAATAAAAGAAAAAAAAATAAAGACATAAAGACTTCCCTGGAAAGGGATACAGAAAACCAACTCTAACTATATTTTGGTAATTAAATACCCTGAAGTACTCTTTTGGTGACAAAGATGATATTTTAAATAAAATTCAGAACAAAATGAAAATCAAAAAGTAGCATTTGTCATTATTCATTGTCTTCTGTTCTCAGTTACATTGTTTTAGACTCTTTTTAAATTTTTAATTCTGGGAAAAGTATACTTTTTCAGAATGGTTACTTAAACTCTGATTGTCAATTGTCATCCTATACTAGTCAAATACAATGACTTTCATGGTCTGCTTTTTTCATCTCATGTAACCAATTCCATGTAATACATATGTATGTTTGTAGGAGCATGTAAATATGTATGTGTCATTCCTTATTATATGGGTTTTATAGAAATCCTAGTAACTAGGACAGAATTGTCTTTGATTACAGATAAAAATATATATCTGATTATAAATGCCTGTAAGCATTGTAGTGCATATTTTAAAGTTTTGTGAATTTGATTTTGTGAATTCTGTTACCAATCATGACAATTCAAAGAAAAAATAAATTCTGTACCTGCAGAACTGATAGACTCTAAACATAGCACCTTAGCCAGCCTGCCTGTTCCTCTAATAAAAATATGAACACATTTATGGATAGTTATTTGTTTATTTGAACACTTATTTGTAAGATGGCTGACCAAGTTTTGCATCTTTTTACTTAAATGGGCATTTTCAACATACATAGAGCTTCCAGTTGACTGGTGCTTACTGATGGAATTGCATGGCTGCTGCAGTCAGTAACCTTATTAATTGAGACAGTCTAGTCTTATAGGTTGAAGCTTGTTCTTCTCATGTTGCTAAAGTTCATGATGACTTTCCTCTTAAAGATACTCGACTGTAAAGGGAATTTCTAATGGCATGATTCAGATGCAAGCTTATTTTTCTTTATTTTTTAAGTCACATATGCTGTATATTTTCAATAACTATTGAAATATTTTAATAGCCAAAATATTTTGCTGCTTTTGAATGTGTGAATGTGTTCATTAAATTTATTTGTAACACAAACTTTTAAATGATAAAAAAAATATTCTAAGGCAGCCATTTGGTTAGTGCTATATGCAGAAGCTTATAAGCCCAACTTTGGTCTACATATTGTAATCTTGGATTTATTTTTAGTTTTGCTCTTCTGACAGTATGTACTTTGTTATGGATATCAACATTGCCACTTTCTATTCTCAAAATCATGCACATTATAGTTACATATAAAAAATGTTATCTTCTCAGCCATGGCTTTATCTGTATTAGGAGAAATCATTTCCTGCTTCTGACCTTATAAACTCTTAGAAGATTCTTAAATTCCACAAAACTACAAAAATCAGTTGTGGTTAGGGAAATAGTTTTTGTCAAACACACTATAATCAGCTTATTCGAGGGTGTGCATACTGACTGAAATATCTAAATAATTCCATATACAGTTTAATTCCACTTACTTACCCCATTCTGTGTCTGAAAGAGTTCTCTTCAGGTCAAGGAAAATCCTTCAAGAACCTGCAAAAGAACAGAGAAGAAAGAGGTGATAGTAAAATAAATGAATTTGTTACCCTAACTCTTATTTTTTGCAAACATTCCTATGGATGTGTTATCCATATTTCCTCTAAAATCACTGCAAATAAAAGCAAATCCAAATGTAACCATTTTAAGTTTTTAATTTAATAAATTTTTAAAAAAATTACTCAAAAGTAATAGAAACAGACATTTTTAAATGGAACTTTAACATGAAAACTGATGATATTTCAGACTTTTCAAGCCCTTTGTCATACGTTGTGTTTAACTTTCATGAAGTATTTATAGTAATACAGTCATTTGTAACCTTATATCCTGTACTTTTCCTTCTTACTATTGATTTTATTCATAGTCTTGCATGCAACAGCAATCCTAATTCATAATAGTATAAATGCTTAGTAGAAATTCAAAATTACAGCTTCAGTTTTCAATCTTTTTAAAGAATTCATATCTTCCCTTGCTATTTAAAAGGTCAAATTAACTTTAAATTTGCCTTATATATCTAGAACTGGTATCTGGCATTATAAAATTTCAGAAAAATACAGTTAAGTAATTCAATTAGTGAGAAAGGTTAATAAAACTTTCACAAACAGCAATAAAAGTTTATTTAAATTTTAAAGAGTTATTCAATGAGGAAATGGTAACATTTACTAAGATTTTCACAAAGATGTTAACCAAAAGAGCTATGATTAATCTATTTACTTGCTTGAACTTTGAAATGAATTCTTCATAGCAGTTATAGATACCTGAGGAATGTGCACTTTGATTTAAACTCCTTAAAAAAGCAGATACTTGTAACTTCTTTCACCATTTAAACATTTTACTGAGTAGTTCTTCTTGTAACGTAGAAATATATTAAGGACAGAATAAATATAAACTATGTTATTTGGTTATAAGGTAGTATTTCCATTAATTTATCTTACCCTATATTCTCCAAACTTTATAGTTAATATTAAAATACACACCACAAAAAAATTCCCTTAAAACTAATTCACCTTCAAGTCTACATGTTCCTAAATTTATTAACATGTTCTATTCCTTTTACTCCTTGTTTACAAACTGGTTAGATATTGCCAAGCACATAGTATCCCTATTATAGCAAAATCCTCAAGCTGGATTCAGGACATATAACCACCATTGTTTTCAAACCTTTCTCTGTAGAGTTGGGAGTTCATTTGTTCAAGTTGCTGCAAGCTGTAATTTTATCAAGTATTTTGACACTCTAAAATAGTAACATTTTCCAGTTTATGAAATTAATTTCCTATAGGTTTAACAATTGGCCACTTTACCAATGCTTCATATTGTAGGTTGCTGTTTTATATATGGAAATATACTAAAATATACAAAATTCTTTTTCAATATGTAGGCCAACTGATATCCAGTCCCATATCATTTTTGCTAAGACAACAACTGTCAATCACCCTCATTTTACATGGCCAACGTCAGCAAACTCACACTTGTCATCCAACAGAAGTAAGGGTAATGAGAAGCTACATTGCATCCATGATGAATCTATAATTATCACAGAAAGTGGAAGAGTACAGCAATTATAATAAAAAATCCTAACGTCTCCTATCTTGAAGTGTCACTTCTGGTAACATTTCATTAAGCAAAACTATAGCTTTATGAGTCTTACCTAAATTGTGAAGAACAGGTTAAAACAATTCAATGAAAAAAAAAAATGGAGAACTAGTGTATCTATCAATAGATTCAATGTTGACAGGGATTTTAATAATAACAATGACAGCAAAAATAATAAAAATAATACCTCAATTAGTGGGAGGATCAAGGGAGAATTCTCTGAAGTGATAATTAAACATGTTAACTGAGATTGAATATGAGAATTGGGGGTGAAAATTCTTTTTACAAAGGAATAACATGAAAACTGTGAGAAAAAAGGAATATGCTGTGATGGAGAAAAATTAATCATGTTATTCTACAGGGCTAAAAGAGATGGTCAACATGGAAATCATACCAAAGATTTTTATTTTTGTCTTTAAAAAGAAGTATTTGAAGTGCTACACTAGTGATAAAAAGTTTAGGAATAAACTTTACCAAAGAATCAAATAGACTTGTATACTGAAAACTAGTCTAAATACAGAAACAAACAATCAAACATTGTTTAAAGAAAATAAAGAATACAAAGGCAAACGGAAAGGCCTCCTGTGTTTATGAGTTGAGAGATTTAATATTGTAAGGTGATAACACTACTCAAAGTGATCTACAAATTTAATGTAATCTCAATGATTTTTTTTTCTTTTTTTTAGAAACAGAAAAATCCATTCTAAAATTCAAATGGAATCTAAGGGGTGTTACACAGCCAAATCAGTCTAAAAAAAAGAAGAAAGAAAGAAAAGAATAAATTTGTAGGTTTCACACAACCCCCATCAGTAACTTACAAGGTTTCAATTTATCCATGTCCTTGTCAAATGCTTATTATGTTCTGTCATTTTAAAAGTAATTTCTCATTAAATGTAAACATAAAATCATCACATGATCTAGCAACTCTACTTCCAATATATACTCAAAAGAATTTGAAAGTCAGGACACAAACAGATGTTTATATACCCATGTTCAAAGTAGCTATACATATTCACTTTAACCAAAACTTAGAAGTGTGAGTGTGTCCATTGATGCACGAACAGGTGAACATAACATTGTATTCACACACTGAATTTTTATACCACATTATGCAGGAAGGAAATTCTGGCCCATACAAGGATAAACCTGGAAACATCAGGCTACGTGAAATAAGCGATGACAGAAAGACAGATATTATAAAAGATACCATTTACATGAGGTAAATAATGTAGAAAAAGTCATAGAGACAAATGTAGAATGGTAATTGCCAGGGGTTTCGAGGGAGAATGTGGAATTAGAATTTAATGAATACATAGTTTCCGCTGAGAAAGATGAAAACGTTCAGGAAATGGAGTTTTGCCCAACAACATGAATGTCCTTGGTGTCACCGAAGTATAAAACTTTTAAAAAGTCAAAATGGTAAATTTTGTTATGTATATTTAACCATAATTTTGAAAAATGGGAGCAACACATCTTACCTTTCTTACTTCTAAGTAATTATTCATAACTCATTTTTCATAAAGACTTCTCTGAAAAATTTGAACTTCGTCTTCTTAAAAATCACTTTATTGAGTTATGAGTGACATACAAAGAGCTATCTATAGTTAACGTATGCAACGTCATACCTTTGGCTATGTTCACACAATGGTGAAGACATCACCATAGCTTATGTCATAAACATATCCATCAATTCCAATAGTTTTCTCCACTTTTTTTATTTGTTGCCATTATTGTGTGTGTAATAGATGCTTAACATAAGATCTACTCTCTTAGCAGTTTAAAAATACAATACAGATCTCTAAGACCTAGTCATTTTGCATAACTCGATTTTTTTTTATTTTAAATATTATCTTGTTTCCCCTTTCTCTAACTACTGGCACCAACTATTTATTCATGAAATATGTTTGATTATTTCAGTTTCTTTTCACATTCAGAATTTATATATGGAAATAAATTTTAAATTTATTTATTTTCATTTATTTTGAAGCCTTATGACTTGTTAGTTATTTTATGTTTAATCTCTCAAAAATAATTTTTAAAATACTCTAACAAGAAGAATGTATATTTTTGATTGTACATACACACGTGCACACACAAATAGTGTGTATACACAAATAATTTGTATTTAATAATAGTGTGTACAATCTTGTCTTAGGAAATTCAAGTCAGTAGGTTAGATTGACTACTTAATTAATTTATATGTATAGAGGCAGCATGTTTTGATGAACAGCAGCATACTGCACAACAAATATTAGACTTATAGGATTGTAAACTATTTAATGCAAAGTACAATATGGAAAAAAAAACATTTTTTTTCTGTATCTGAAGGCAAACTATGCTCTTTTCATAACAGGTGAGAAATGAATTCACCCTCAAGTCAAATGTTATTGAAATATTCCAACTTAAAGGATCAAAGTTATTGCTGTAACTTACTGGTTATTTGTTTTTTACCACTCAACTTTATAAAATGTCAACTTTTGAAACAAATGTTCTAAAAATATGCAATAAAAACACAACAATAAAAATATATGTTTGGGGTAGTTGAGTATAGTATATTATAGAAGCAACTAAATACTTTTCACAGACAAGTTATTTATATTTAGGAAAAGATAACATTTTACTCAGAATATCATAATGATGCAGAGGAAAATTTGTGACTAGTTTCCTCTATAGCAAATTAGGTATTTTTAAAATACATTATAATCTAAATTGTAAACTTCCCAATTTATGAAAATTTTCTCATCCATAAATAGTCATGCACATATAATGCAGGTTTTACCTATATTTTTCTATATGATTATGCATGTTTTCATTTAATCCTTTGGGCATAAACTCAAACTTAAACATATAAACAAGGTTTTTGTTTTTGTTTTTTCTTTAATGTCAGTCATGGAGAAGAGAAAAATGACACCTTATAAATATTGCTTTAAAATATAATAAAAATTGAAAGTCTTGTATACATATGGTCTATTCTCTCATCATAATGCATATATCTGGTAAAAATGAGTTATACTAAAACAAAGAAGATCCTCATGGAAATTAGTTTATGAGGTGAAGAAAGTTACAGAGCTAAGAAATAATAGTAAAAAAATAATTAACTTACAAAGAACATTTAAACTGGATGAGAACTATGGTAAAGAAAGCATAACATGGACAGAAGTAATCAGGAGTCACTGCTAGGAAAGGAGTTGCAGGAGTAGTTTTCAATATGGTGGTTATGGCAGGATATATTAAAATGGAAGGGAGCAAAGTCTAAAATGAAAAAGAATTAGCCTTGTGGATAGAAGGGGGAGAAAAAGTCCAAGTAGATGGTAGAATCACTTTAGGGCAAGGAGGGTTTGAGGATGGACAAAGAATAGAGGTAAAATCATATGGTAGAAAATATTTTAGATTTTTAAGGTAGAGTGATTTTAGGTAGAGAAGTGTGTATCGTTCACATTTCGAAGGGATCATTCTGATTGGTATGTTGAGACTAAATAGTGAGGTAATGAAATTAGAAACAAAGACTCCCTTTGTCATTTCAATAAAATAATCAATGGGACATCGAGGCATCAAGAGTAATAACAATGTATTATTTCATATAGGATTATAGATTGTATACATTTTACAAGCTGTCCATGTAGATTGCGTCTTATAAATCAGGGAAGCCGAATTAAACCTATCTTAATAAGGAGTTATAGATACTTCATAATAAATGAATTCTTGAATTTGTGATTTTTAGTATTTAATATTTTTCCTTTTCCATTTCTCAGTGTTGGGTTTCCCAGGATTCTTCACAACTAGTGTTTAGGGAAATGATAACACACATTTTTCTCAGATATGAACAAATTCTACTTATGGTATGTCTTATAAACGTGCTAGAAACTGTTAGAAGATCCTAGTCAAAGGACAGTAATTATTCTTTTTTTTTGGTGGGGGGCAAAAATTTGCACAATGCTTTCTTTTTTTTTTTTTTTTAAAGATTTTATTTATTTATGCATACAAGAGCTGGGGAACAGGCCAAAGTCCAGGGAGGTGAGGGTTCACCAGAGACAGACTGGGGAGCAGAACAGGTAGACTGGCTGAAACACACTGCTGAGGGGAGCAGTGGGCAAGGCAGGAGAGGTCTGTTGCGCCATGTTGGTCCCCTCCCTGGCCAGCAACAGGGATCGAACTCGTGCTGCAGTGGCTGCGGTTTGCTT
Organism: Galemys pyrenaicus; assembly: GCA_019455555.1. Classification (NCBI taxonomy): domain Eukaryota; kingdom Metazoa; phylum Chordata; class Mammalia; order Eulipotyphla; family Talpidae; genus Galemys; species Galemys pyrenaicus. The sequence goes on along the minus strand of JAGFMF010011678.1, from coordinate 9,268,024 downwards.
CATAGTGCATTGCTTAACCCACCGCGCCACCAGGGAGGACCCACAGTGCTTTCTTGCTAGGCCAGAGGACAAGACAATTTCCTCTTGTGAATAGAATGAATATAAATCATTAAATGTTTATAGAACATCTATTATATGCAAATTACCTATCCAGTACACATAACCAGAACAAAAAACAATTCATCTAATATACTAATTTTACAGAACATATTTTTAAAGTTATTGTTTTTATAATTTTGATCATATTTCTGCAGCCTTAAGTACTTTTTCAGTAAAGGTTGTTCAAATATATTATGCTAAACATCAATGATTGTAATGACAATGCACTTTACTAGTCTTCTACCACCCCTGCCTTAGGGAGCTCTGAAAATATATATAAAAAAAAATTCAAATAAGTTGTCTCCTTGTCCTTTTCTAATCAAGTAGAGTAATAATGATTACTTTGATCTTAATTGTAATGGTCTTTTCAGCATTCATAATTCACAGATCAATGAAGTGTTGAAATTTCTAACACACTTATGTGTAAATATACCTTCTTGTCCCCCATAAACTGCAAAAGCTGAGCCATTATATATTACTTCCAAAGTCACCTACTCATGCAATTTATGAAAATCTTTTATGAAAATAAAAGATTTGTTTTCATAGTGTCAACTATATCTTTGGCATTTCTCTAAGGTATAAAGATGCTATCACTAATGAAGAGATGTCAAAGAAATATGAGCTCAAGCCTCTTATAATCTGAATGATAAATAAAATTTATGTCTCAAGATTATATATGGCCAAAAGTGTATAAATAGACAAATATTGCAAAAGCCATATTTGCAATCCCTATTCTCATGCATGACATGTGCACATTACATTTTCAATCCTTACTGATATTGGGAAATCAATATCTGACAAATGAGATTTTTCATAACAATTAATTGATTTTCTCTGAATTTCAATATTATTAAGTTTTAAGTGTAAAGTCCTTAACATTTTAAATTTAATTTCAACATATGTCTGAAAAGATTTTGGCAAACATACAAATTTTAGTTGATTTTTAAATATCATTAATACTTTTGCTGACTTAGAAAATCTTTAGGTACACTTAAGAAAATCATTTCAAAGTTAATTCAATTTTCAAAGGAGTATAATAATATTTTACATTTATGATGAGATAGGGCAACTGTAAACAATTTGAAGGTAAAAAACTCCAGTTTTAAGAATGAACACTTTATCAGTGGCCCAATCTTTGGAACATCCAATTAAATATTTTGCTTAGTGTTTCTAATAAGCAGATATGTTTAGAGATACCAATTGTTTCTCTGGACATCTATATATATACCGAAGAACTCACAATATAGTACCAGATTAAACTGTATTATAAAAATATCAGAGAAACCAAGAAAAGTATGATATGCAGATAGCTCATTTTCTTCAAATTATGTTTACATCTTGTGGAATAAAGATGAATTTGCATTTCCATATAGGAGCAGTCATATAAGAATTTCAGTTAATGAATACCTAGAACAAATATCACATATATTAAAATTTTGTCACTGATTAAAGAGGGTCGAATAGGTAATTAGATAAACCAGGAAATTTCAACCTCTTGTACTGCAGTAACAACAAAGAGTCTTTACTTGATAGTAGAATGTCAGTGATAGATGAGAATTATGCTACCATTTAACTGATACCATTTATACATTTAAAAAAATAGAGACATCTTTCTGGTCATTCCTCTAGTACTAAAGCAATAAATATACAGATAATTGGAAAAGTAATTTTGTTAAAATGATTTATATAAGGCACTGTTAGACTCAGAAATATTAAGAAAAATGTTTAAGTCAGTGAGACCATGAAGTATATCATGACACTAAGATACCTAAAATGACACAATAAGAGAACAAATGACATTATAAACATCCAAAAATATAATTGCATGCTAAGATTTTTATATTGATACATTTCATAAAATCTTCCCTCCCCGTCCAAAATACTATTCTTTACTTTACAGAATCCACAGGATTTTGTATTTCCAATGCCACTTTGACTTAAGGCAGTTGGGGACAGGATTATCTACAGAGGATATAAATTTAGACCATTCGACTTGAATTGTTTCAACTGTAATGACTATGTTGTCATACTTGTTTGCCACAAGCACAATGTACTAGACATAAAAATAAGTGCCCACAGAAGCAGAGATTCCTTTTATTTATTTTTTTGACAGAAAAAGATTCCTTACTGGAATTTGAGTTTAAAACACAGCAAAGATATTTTCTCATCTGATTTCATTTCTTTTTTTTTTTAAAGACTTATTTATTTATGCATACAAGCACCGGGGTACAGGCCAGAGGTGTGGGGGGTGAGAGGATTCACCACAGAGAGTGGGGAGCAGAACAGGCATCAACTGAAGTACACTGCTGAGGGGAGCAGCAGGCACAGCATAAGAGGTCTGCCACACCATGTGGGTCCCCTCCCTTGGCCTGCAGCAGGGATTGAACTAGTGCTGCAGTGGCTGTGGTTTGCTTCATAGTGTGTTGCTTAACCCACTGCGCCACCAGAGAGTCCCCTGACTTCATTTCTAATTATTCTAAACTACTTTTATAAGAAAGTTGTTTCATACTTCATACATTCATCCCAATTTTTATGTTTTGCTTATAATTTATTTCTCCCTGAGTTTTATAGTATTATTTATAAAATTATCATATATATTTATAAAATTATTGCAAATATATATTTCTATTCCTATATAAACCATATTTACATATAAAACATAATGCATGTGTACATATATGCACTATGCACCCATATACTATATGTGTTTATTGTTTCTATATTGAATCTGTTTTCAAATATTTCTAGTGTCTAGCTGTAAAATCTGTCAGTAGCCTATCAGTAGTCTGCCTTATTATATTATTTATGTATTCAACTTTTGCTTAAGTAGGTTGAACTTAAAACACAAAGACATATATACATATACATATATTATATACATATATCCTAACAAAGCACTCAACAAATATCTAATGAATTTACTTCCTAAAAGATATTTTAATCTAAAATGTGAATGTACTTTTGTTTCAGTATAAAATACATCTAGTTTTTCACATTTATTTTTATGTTTTATGTAGGAGTTACAGCTTGAAGTTATGTTTGGATTATATAAACTCTATTAAAGTTATGCTTTCAGTGAATGTCTAACATATAAGAGAGCAGAGTAGGAAGACTGGTTATAGAATTTGAGCTTATAATGAAGGCCAAATCAACATTCACATCCATGTTGTTGGATTTGTGTTTGTCTGTGTAATCAGGCACCATGCTATGCTGTAAGTTCACTCAGTCAGAAAATAAGTATAGGTTCAGTGAAGTGGAATCTCCTTTTTAGGTTTCACAAAGTCATTTTCCTGCTCTATTTCAATAAGTATAATTTTGATCATAACACTACAACATGGCTGGCATATTAAGAAAATATATAAAATAACTTAATTTTTGCATTTTAATTGTCAGTAGTGATCATCATTTATGTATTTGCTGTTTTATTTTTTGTATCCTTTATATATAATTATAATTGCCTCAAATCTGTACATTTTAATGTTTTGTGTATATGGGCAGGGATGCAACTTTTAGCAATGAAGAAGCTTAATGAATATTAAAATGTAAAAATGTATAAATTGTTGATTTAACTGATTAAAATCTAAGTTTTCACAAGCTATAACAAGAAGTATTAGTATTAAAAATAAACAAATTGTTTAATTTTTCTTCCCCAACCAAGCTAACAGTTTACTAGCTGCATGACTAGTTTATATTTTAATACATACATATACTTGATTTAACTAGAATGCACGAGAATGATTGCTCCCATTTAATAGAATCTTTTTAGCCTTTTCATTAATTTCAATTAGACAATTAAAGCTACTCATAAATATAATTGTTAAAAGGATCAACTTTATATTAAATATATAATAAAATAAGATTATCAAAATATGTTAATATGTGCATGACTATAATAAAGCATATAATAATAATGAAGTAGTTATGGTTTACCTTGAACACTTTTGCAATTAGGAAAAATTAAAAGGTATTCATTGAAAATATTTTGAAATAAAGAGAACAATAGGGCCTCCCTGGTAGCACAAGGAATTAAGTCTCAGCACTAGCAAGCTCTTAGCACCCACTACAACATGAGTTTGCTCCCCAGCCAGGGAGGTGACCCACATGGTACAACAGACTTCTCCTGTCTTGCCTGTTGCTCCCTTTAGCAGCATATTTCAGTAGATATGCCTGTTCTACTTTCCACTCTGTCTCTGGTAAATCCTTTCATCCCCACACCTCGGCCTATACTCCCATTCTTGGATGCATAAATAAAATCTTTTTTTAAAGAGGACAATCTATAGTGGTATAAACTAGAATAAAACCTAAATTTAGAATCAATAGCTTCAATGAGACTTTCATAAATAGTAAGAGAACAGAACAATTAGAGGAAAAAAGAAAACAGAGAAATCATCATGCCAAGATAAATTACAGACAATGGAAATGTAGAAAATGAGAAAATATGCTATTCTTGGAAATAGGCCTTATTATAAATGTAGTGATTATGATAGAGAACAGAACAGTGACAAATTACCATGGAAAACATATCACCTATCTTGAAAACTCTCCGTATCTGAGAAAGTGATTCAGTTTCAAGTTATTAAAAAGTACTTGGAGGACAAATTCTTTCAGCAGGCAAACTAATAGAATCTATAAAATGTCAACTAGCAAGTTAAATAACATCCCTTATCATTGTACTTATATATGTTAGGCATGGCTATATGTTACATATATTTTAATCCTAGGGGATAAAATTATAAAAATATATATTTTTAAAAACCTTTATTGATTTTAGTGAAATTATTAAATTTATAAAACTCCACTCAAGAATGGCTGTTAAAGGAGCTGCTTACATCTTTTTTGTAGAATGTTCATAATTTCTTCTGTGGCTATGGCAATATAGTAAACATGTCCCAAACAAACAGGTTATTTCAATGTTTATAATAAATCAAGAAGACAAAAGGTGGAAAGGCTGCTAGTCAATAATATTAATTGAATTTATATTTCTCTTCAATAATACTCAGCTAAATTGCTGAGCTCTATGGTTCAGGATTATGTTTTAAAATCAAGCTTTGGGTGACAAATTCCTGATTATAATTTGAGTAGAGCATTTGAAACTCTGCATTCTGGGTTTTTTTTTTCTTTATTTCTTAAGAACTTGTGAGATCTCTGTGCCACCTGGGCGGTCCTAGCAGACTTGCCCGTAACACCTTTCAGTCATTAGCACACCAAAATGACATGCAACTCAGACAATTTCCACCTTTCCCCTTAGTGTCCTCATCAAAACTACTCATTCAGCACAGAATATGTGTACACGATCTTTTCTATGACTTTTGTCCAGAGAAGTTTATATGCCAGGATTTAATCAAGGACCGTCTGTTTAGACAGTGCTTTATCTATAAACTCTTCAATCCTTTATTCCAGGCTACTGATAATAATAATTTAGCTTTATTTCTGCCCTGTTCATAATGGTTAGCTCATTATTTAATTACATCATTGTAATTTGGAAGAAAGTTCTCCTTAAAAATAAAAATAGAGAATAGAATTGTAAACATATTCTTGAAAGAAACTGCAAAATAAGAAGATACTTTCCATTTTTGCTTCAGTTCATTTCAGAGCCAGTCACCTAATTAAACATTTGAAAAGATTGTTTACACATGTATCACCTATCTCCTCATTTTTAGAATTAACTAAAATGCATGAAAATTTGGATTTCTACCTCATTATTCTGTTAAGCATCAAAATCTCCATGTTTGTAATGTTCATTGTATCTGACCTTTCAATAGGCTATAAGATGATTGATCACTCATTCTCAAGCCATTTTTGAACTCAGCGTTGGTAGCAGAGTTTTAGTTTGTATATTGATGAAATCAAAACCTGACACAACAGAGTGTAGCATTTTGTAGGAGCTGGTTTCTGTAGGAGGGGTTTATGCAGGACGTGGTTCTTATAGAGCAAGACTCAAGGTTGACAGGTTCACAGAACGTCTTACATAATCTCCCACCTGAATGACCAGAAGCTGATACATTCATGGGTTGACTGTGAGATACTTTGAGTATATTAATGCTTATTTTTCTAATATGTCTTTTTTAAGGTTCAATTAAGTGACCCTCTGTGGCATGTGAAAAAATATCCAAGAGAGACTGACAATGTGTTAGAAGTGAGACACTAACTTGGGACTCAGTCAGGATTACCCACCAGTCAGATACTGAAATTAGAGGTAGGCTGAAAGAACCAGAAGATCTTCCTACTGACAATTTACCACTTTGGTTTTCCAGATACTTCTACCACAGTTATTTAAGCTTGTTTCCAGGTGTCTCCACTTCTATCTATTCTTTTTCTTATGTAATACCTCATATTTAATTTTGGAAAATCTTTTCTTCTACTTTGAAGCCTCCAAATGTAGTTTTATCTCTTCCTGTTACTTTATCTGATTAGTTTATATAATCAGATACTGATGATTCAAAGCATTTCTATCTGAAAAATTGTTCTTCAAATTAGAATCATATATACAACTATATTCTTTACATGTTTAAATGAGTTTCTCATAGGTGTTTTAAACATAACATAATCAAGATGAAATTTTAACATTCGTCTCATTAAAATAGCTAATCTAGGCTTTCCCATTTCAGTAGATGGTACTGTACCTACTCAGTTACAGAAGCCAGAAATTTAGAGTCAGTCTTGACTTCTTTCCCTGATTCCTCACAGAAGAGTTAAAAATAGGCTCTTCTCGAAAGGAGACACAGATGGCCGACAGACACATGAAAAAAAAAAAAAATGTTCATCATCCGTTTTATTCAGGGAAAGATAAATCAAGACCAGAATAAGCTACAACCTACCACCTGTGGAAAGGGAGAACATCAAAAAGACAAGACACAAGTCATTGGTAGCACATGGAGAAACAGGTATCCTCTGTGTCCACTTACACTATTGTGGGACTATAGAGAGGTATTTTTGGTAATGTACTGTGGAAAACAGTATGGAGGTTTCTCAAAATATTAAAAATTCACCATATTACTGGCAATTCCTCTTCTAAATATCTACTTGAAGAATATAAATACACTTAAAGTAAAATTTGCACTCCTATGTTCATTGCAGCAGTACAGATTTATAGTATAGTTTGAAGATTAATAGTATAGTTTGGGAATGTGGTATCTGCATACTTTTTTTTTTGAAGATTGCTTTAGCTATTGGGAGACTTCTGTGGTACATACAAAATTTTAACCGGGGTCTGCCTGGTGGCACAAGAGGTTAAGGTGCACCACTATGAATCTCTTCGCAGACACTGTAGTGCAATCCCAGGCCAGGGAGGTGACCCACATGGCACAGCAGGGCTCTCCTGTCTCCCTGCTGCTCCCCTCAGCACTATATTTCCATAGATCTGCCTGCTCTGCTCCTTATTCTGTCTCTGGTGAATCCCCTCACTTCCAATATCTCTGGCTTGTGCCCCAGTTCTTGTATGCATCAATAAAAATAAATATTTTTAAAAATTTTTAAATCATGCTTTTTTTTTTTTCTATTTCTTTGAAAAACATCATTCAAATTTAGATAAGGATTGAATTGCATGTGTACATGACTTTGGGTAAGATGGCCATTTTAGCTATATTAGTTCTTGCAGTGCATGACCAGGAGTATCTTTCCACAAATTTATGTCTTCTATTTCTCTTAGGAATGCCTTATAAATTTTGTTATAAAGGTATTTTATTTTTTTTTGTTAAGAGCATTCCTAAGTATTTAATTTTTTTTGCAATTGTGAATAGGATTGTTTTCCCGATATTTTTCTCTCCTAGTGTTGTTTGATATTCATAGGAAGCAAGTAATTTTTGTTTATTGATATTGTAATCTGTCAATATACTATACTGAGCCATTGTTTCTAATAGTTTTTTAGTGGAATATTTAGGTTTTCTATTTATAACACCATATCATATGCAAACAGGATGGAACTGGAAAGGATTAGGCCAGACACAATAAGATAAAGACAAATACCAGATGATTTCACTCATGCGAAATATAGAGAAACAAATAAAGAGTAAACCAAATAAACTTCAGTTTGTAGAACTGAAAGTACTACAGTGTAAGTGTAGGGATGAGGACAGAACAGACAAGGTAGAGAGTTAGGAGTGACTTGGTGCTACCACCAAGTAAGTGTGGTAAGATACAACTGAAGAAGTGTGAATCTGCACCTCCGAATCATATACAGTGTTATAAACCAGTATTATCTCAATAAAAAGTTTGTAAAAAAGGACAATAAAAGCATCTACATGTACAAACATCTATTGGTATAACATCAGTATTGAAAACAGCAGAGTCAAAGTTAATAGTGAGATGGGCACTCTGAAAAATAGGATGCTGCTTTATTCCTTGTCTGCCTCCAGACTGAGAACAACTTTGTCCCAGAATAGGTATTTAGCAAATTTTTTTTATTTCATTATTGAAATATGAGTGCAATATAATATGTAATGAAAGGAAAGCGTCTTCTAAAATTTATACTTTGTTTTTACTTTCATATCCACTAAATCACACTACAGACAGCTCAGATACTATGAACAGTTATTCTTTTCACTAGACAGAAAAATCACTAGCTTGTGGAAGAATCCCAGGAGGTAAAATGCAATGACTACAAATATAGTGAAGTTCTCAGGGGAACTTTTGACTCAATTTTCCAAGAGTGACAGAGGAAAAAGAACAGACATCTGTCAAGTTCCAGAAAGGAACCATCCCAGACAGTCCCTGGAGAAATGCTGGGAGAATGGGCATTTCTTTAGTGGTCTTTGAAGCCCTTCTTCCCCAGCCTGCTACTCTCAGCACTGCCCATTTAACCGACCCACAACATGCTTTTAAGAAAGAAAGTCAGAGAAGGTAAATGCCAGCTTGAACTCCCCAAATACTTTTCCTGTGGCCCTGATCAAAGGAAAATAAATCATTTCAGGTGTGAGGAACTGTCGCTGAGCTACCAAGACTAGAGGAGTCGAAAAGCCCAGTGGATTTAAATAGCAAAAGTCATGCTTTTATTCTGCTATCTTCTGCAAAAGATTCATTTGGGGACTACTCAAAATATTTCAGAGTTTGATGGTTCTTAAAAACTTTTAAAATATTTCTTTCTTTATTTTAATTGAGAGAGCATTGGTTTATATCATTGTTTGTATTTAGAGGTATAGTAACTCCCCCTTAGGTGTTCATATTAAACTACACCCACCACCTAAACACCCATCCCAGTCTAGTCCAGTAGACTATTCTGTGTTGAGGGCCTGCTAGTCTTGTACAAGGCTTCCATTTATCTTTCCACACTATAATAATTCTCATAGGATAAAATGATGAATTTACTTGTGGTCAAATGCAAGAAAAAGTACAAATATCCACTAAACTGAATTAAAAGTTTATAAAATCACTTAATTATCAAATACTAAGTAATGCATTACATTTCCAGCTCATTAATTATAATTATATAAATTATATAATTTATATAATTATATAAATTATATAATTTATATATTTATAATTTATATAATTTATAATTTATACACTTTATATACTTTATATATATATAATTATATAATTTATATAATTAGCGTTAGGGTTAGGGTTATAAGCTCATAATTATATATAAATCATATATTATTTTTATAGAATTATTAATTCCTTTAAACAAAGAAAATAGTGAATAAACATGAAACTTACTGTTTTATATGACAAGTTTTTATGAATATTTAAAATTAAAATGCCACACATTTTTTACCTCTTATAATGTAATTTACAATTCTAAGTACTTAAAGAATTCTAGGGCCTCCCTGGTGGCGCAGTAGGTTAAGCAACGCACTATGAGGCAAACCGCAGCCACTGCAGCACGAGTTCGATCCCTGCTGCCGGCCAGGGAGGGGACCCACATGATGCGGCAGACCTATTTTGCTGTGCCTGCTGCTCCCCTCAGCAGTGTACTTTCGTTGATCTGCCTGTTCTGCTCCTTGCTCTCTGTGGTGAATCCTCTCACCCCCACCACACACACACCTTTGGCCTGTACCCCAGTGCTTGTATGCATAAAAAAAAGAATCTTAAAAAAAAAGAATTCTATTGGCAAGTTAGTACTTTTAAGAATATGGACTATTTCAAATTTAATAATGTAAAAATTATATCCTTATTTTCTATAATTTCAAGATTAATTCATAATAAAATATATATCCATGAATTATTAGTTTTTATTTACAAATATTTTATTAAAATACTATTTTCCCCATAAAATTTTCCAATAAAAATGTTAACAGTGAAATTATTTCTTTTATAAGTATGATCTATTTTATTTTATTAATTTTGTCTACTTTTGTGTAATTTCCAGTTTTTCTCCTTGACTATCACATTCTTTTCTTTAGTCGTAGAACATATGAATTTAAACAAATTAGAACAATGTGAAAATCAACATTAAAGCATCTATGTTCAACGCTACCTATTTTCTCAAATCAATGATTATAGCCCTAGTTATGGACATTCAAATTCCAAATCACATACACATATTTACTGATAAAAAAGTAAAATATAATTTTAGGCAAGTTTCCAACCAGTTTCCAATCATTTTGCATCAATCAAAACATTTCATAAAATTATTAATATTAAAATAAATTTAAAAATCAAATACAATTTTTAATTTGTGTTTTTCCTTAAACTCTATCAACATTTTCTATGCTATGATTATTTTAAAACTGAAGAAACTCAATACTTATCAAAATATCTGATATTGAGTTTACAGTTATTGGTGACAGTCTAAAATTTTGTATTTCTCTATTTGGTTATCAAAAAACCTAGGTGAATTCAAATTTGCATAAGGCAAATTTCACATAATTTCTATTCACTCAAAAAATTACTACTGTTGCTGAAAATAGGTAGGTTTAAATGCTTATCTGTCAGCATGAAACAAAAATAATTTAACAACAGTAAAAAGTGGTTATTTTAAAATTTCATTGTCATCCTGAAGACACATTTAGACTTATCTTACATTGCCTCAGTGATATAAAGACACCGTATAGGTAGTGCCTCTTGGTCTGATGGCTTCTTGACACTTCTCATTTTATAATCAAATTTCAGTCTCCTAAACAAGGGTTCACTTAATCTCTTGTTTACCAGCCCATGGGAATAGCAAAGTTCAGTCCTTGAAGTCTGTCCCTGTCGTTGGCCTTTCTGTGTCACTTAGGGATTATTGAAAACAGACACTGACTCTTACAAATAAAGACTGTGTTAGCAGGTGGCAATGGTAAATAACTGAAAAAAAAAAAAAATTACTTGAGTTTACCTTTTACCAGTTTACCATTAACAACCAAAATGGAAAGAACACTGCATATAATATATGATTATATAAAGAAGTAGTTTTCAATACAGAACAGTGATCCTTGAGGGAAAAAAAATGCCAAACAAGGTAAGCCTTACAATTGCTCCAGTTTTTGACAGGGAGAGTTTCTAGGCTGTAGTGCACAGAGGTGAAACTGAATAGATTCCAAAAGCTTCCTTAAATTGAGGAGCCAGAGTTCAGAGGAGGGAGAAGGCAACTAGAGATCAAAGAACAGGTTCCCAGAGAGAGCAGAGCTACAGAGAGAACAGACTCAGGAGACTTTCAGGAGGGTTTCCTTTGAGTCTTTATTTGGGTACTTTTATTGCTGAATTCTATTAACTACCAGCACCAGGAAAAGAAACAACAGAAGGATGAAGCGAAACAATCCCTAGGGTTCACACAGGACCTGAATAGTTTGTGGTTCTACCAGCCAGACTGAAGAGACACCCCAAGAAAAATGACAACTATGTGGATATAAAGATTTGTACTCAAATGTTCCTATAACCCAAATGGGAAATAAAACAATATCAGTGGGCAAATATTTTTTCATCTATCTATTGTGATATATCCATAAAATGGAATGCTACTCAGCCATAAAAATAAAATATTGATGCTACCACATGGATGGAATTTAAAGTATTTATCCTTACTAAAAGAAACCAGGCATAAAAGAGAGCAGGTATTGTAAGATTCCACTTATATAAACTTCATAGCAGATGAGGGTAATCAGCCTGCTAGTATTCAAGAAAAACAAAGCTCCACATTGCGAGCACCCGTCCCTTTCTTGGGTCCAGCAGCCCCGCGGTAAACTAGCAATTATACTGCAATCTGTCCTACCCTTTGTGCCATTCCACTTCTCCTTGCAATTGATGGTCCTCTAGTCATCCTCCAGGGGCTATTCTCTGTCTCTCATACACACACGCACACACATACAGATGTTAAATCCCATAAGTTAATAATAATAAAAAGTGGTTATTTTAAAATTTCATTGTCATGTATGTATGTATGTGTATATATATATATATATATTGAATGTGATGAGAAGGTGAGGCTGTGTCTTTACTGTTTTCCCATCTCATTGTGCTGGAGGATATAAATTTCTGATGAAAGTGTGATTTTTTTTTAAGATTTATTTTACTTATTTATGCATACAAGAACTGGGGTGTAGACCTAGGGTGGAGGTTGAGAGGATTCACCAGAGAGTGTGGGGAGCAAAACAGACAGATCCACTGAAATACACTGCTGAGGGGAGCAGCAGGCCAGACAGGAGAGGTCTGCTGCCCCCTGTTGGTCCGTTCCCTGGCTGGGAATCAGATCAGACTCATGCTGCTGGAACCACAGTGACTAGCACTAGCTTGATAGCGCTGAGACTTTAACCCTGTGCCACTAGGGAGGCCCGGGTTATGATTATTTTGATAGCAAAGTAGTTCCAACATGCTGGTAATAAACATTTATCAATCCGTATTCACAGATGTCTTATAATTTATTATACTTTTATAGGATTCTAGAATCAATCAGTATAGCAGACACCACTATCCACAAGATAGAAAATATCACATTTAACCAAAATGAGATTTCACCAGTACATTTAATTCTCAATTATGAACCAGAGGGGAAAAGAATGTTTTGTAATAGCTTTGTGAAATGTTTTCTAAAGATTCCAATCTTTTCTTTAATAATACCCTTTATAAAGTAAAAAAGTAGAATTGCTGATTTACGTTCCACTTAGCAAATATACTGACAACTTCTCTGTTTATTCTGTTCTATCTTTGCAAAGATAATGTCTTCCAACCTGATTTTTTGTTGACAGCAGCATATGCGATCCAAACTAAACAATTGTTTTGCTAACATTCTGTTTCTAACAGAAATGTGGGAACTTGATAAATCACAAGTAAATTAAAACGCAAAATATCATCTTTGAATCTAGTTTCTCAAGTAAATTTTATTTCAAAAATCTTTGCACTATGTGTATATTATCAGTATCCTGAATTATGATAGTGTCTCTTCCTGTTCAAAAAGTTAAAATTGTTTTCATAATTGATTATATACATTTCATTAAAAGTGTACACAGGTAACTAATTAGACAGTTCACATTTTTAATAGGACTCAATCAAAATAAATCAAATGTAACAGAACTTTACTAACATTAGTAATTCAGTTGGATCACTTGGTATTTTCCAGAAGTAAAATGTTGCCTTTTTTTATTTCTCTTTTCAAACAACTAGAATCATTTGCAAATCAGCTATCAAAAGTCAAACAATTAGGTTTATCTATAAAACAACATCAAAAAGGACTCCAACAATGTACTGAAGTGTTAGAAATGTGAGAGAATGCAGTTGTTGTTTTTCAATGTGATGTGAATTTATTAAGCAAAATTTATATTTTCAGTTTCATGACAACTTTCCACTATTTGACTACATGTCATCTGTGTATCAGCATGATATTTTTTTCTAATTAACACTGTACCTATATAATTGAAAATGGTCAAAAAGGCATGTCTGAAATGAAATCACACCCAAACAAACCTACCTGGGAATATACACAATCCATTTTACTTGTTAAAGGTCTTACCTTTCCCACAGATTTTATCAGTTTTCCCCTGCTACAGAACTGCAGGCTCATTCTGCATTCTACAGCTCCATCTTGTGTCATGCAGTTATTTAAAATCATTTTATTTTTCTCTGAGCCAGGTAATTATATTTCTGCTCTTTGAGGACACTGAACGATGGCAAGGTGTGCTAAATGTAAATGCTTGGACAAATATTCTGAACAAGTGTTAATAACAGCGAGATGGGGGCTGGAACTAATGTGTAATGCATGTGCTGCTCTTTCAATCAAGCTTCCTAGTAAACGGCTTCTCGTGGTAACACTGGCATGACCTTGACTGTGTCTCCTTTCCTCTCAGTTCCACGTGTGACAAGCACCATCAGCAGTGCATTACACTGGCCAGCTGCTTTGGTCTGCAGCTGTAGACAACACTAATTCTTTCTCTTTTCATCTATTCCTTTAACAAAATTGGTTATGACTGTGGATCTTTATAAACAGCATTGTCTATTTTTCAGTATTGCTAAAATTTTGTACATGACATGCTGGTTAATTTGAGAAAATGATATTATTCAGAGATTTTGTTTATTTATCTAGTTGCTAATGTGTTTACTAAATTAAAATAAAAATTAAAAAAACCTATACAGTTTAGGCAACGCATACCGAAAGTCCTTGAGACAGGGCCACGACAGAGAAAAGCTGAGAGCACAGATTTTTGTCAGTGGAGCATGAAGATGACTAAGAAAATGACCTCAATCCAGCATCTTAAGCAATTCAACTGCAATAGCAATAGACACTACTATAGGAAAATTATATGCTTTTTCTTCATATTTCAATTCCCATTTAATTGCATATAATCACATTTTGGTCCCTGGAAAAGTCATTCACTGACAATTGTACATCTATAGAATCAGTTCACTTTTTAATAATAATGATATAATTTAGCAGTTAGAATGTGAATAATGCTGCTACCAAAATTCAAATAATTTTGTATGATATAAAGCACATTCTAAATACTAAACATTTCATAATGTTTAGTATATTTCCTATAGAAAAAATAGAGAAAAACTAAACATTTAAATAAAACTTAATTGCATTTGTCATGTAGTATTGCTATTATTTAATGTGTTTGTGTGTCATATGAGAAGACAGCTAACGATTTTGTTCTATTACTCAAAGGATAATGGATTAACCCAGATTAAAAAATATTACTCATTTTGATATTTTTGTACTTTCATGAGTGAGTTCTATTAGGTAGATATATCTACCTAAGTCCCCCTTTCATTCATTCACTAACAAAATAAAATATAATGACTGAACATGTGTGTTTGGGTAATTCTTATTAAGAGACAATAACTTCTTGATTTGTCACAATAAATCATTGTCTTAATCTTTAGTATTTATTGTGAATGACTATTTAAAACTTTGGCACAAAGAAGTGAATGTATGTCCCTAAAGTTCCTCAAATTGTCAGTGTTTCACAATGTCAATCTTACTGCTTAAAACTTGAATCTTACTGCTTGAAACTTCAGTTATTACTCCTAATTCTATAAGAAATTTCTTCCATATGACTTTAACTGTTTTTAAATACAAAAAATTATAAATACATTATACATCACATCCGCTATAAGAGGCAGTCATAAAGTTAAAGATACAACATTAGTTATTTACTTCTTATTTAAAATTTGTATATCAACTATGTCCAAACACAGTTGAAACAACTCACTTTAAATTTCAGTGGTAGATGATAACATTAAAAGGTAACTACAAATAATTACTTAGTAATTAAGAATTGCCAACACATATAATGCGGTTCAACTCTTAAAGAATATTTTAATTAGATTCTTCAGGAATATCTTATTTTGGGTGTATATGTATTTTTAAAATTGTCATACATTTATAGAAATTTTAAAATAGTAACCACAACAAAATGTTTATACAACTGAGGATAAAATGGTATTAAAGTAGTAAAATCTTTGATATCTGGCCAAGGTGGCAGTAATAATGAAAGACAGGACTTGTAAGAGGGAAAAAGTAGAGCAAAGCCTTTTTTCAGCAATATGAAAAGCGCTTGTGAAAGCATATTCCCTTTCTATTCAAGTAAACGCCAAAAAAAAAAAAATCCTTTTCACATCTAGATAGTCTTACTAATATTTTGGTCATATCGTTAAGATTTTCATCATCAGATTTCACTGTAAAAATAACACAACCATAAGAACTATGAAACACAACCTTATCATTTGATATTCTGTGTTTGTTTCTAAATTAAAAAAAAAAGGTGAATTATATTACCAAAAGTGTTAAATATAACCACTGGAATGCATACACATGGCAATTCTTGGTAGAGAATGTTTAGCTTTTCATAGATCTGTTAGTGGAAAGTTCTGCTGAGAAGCCTAGACGTTATTGTATTGTAAAGGAGGAAGATGGATAATGTTGTGCTTCCTCTTTTTATTTCTCCATTATTTTGAAATAGTTGAGGAGTCTCATCTTAAATCTATTAAGTATCATCAATTTTGCACTTCCTTGGTGGCATGAGGTGTTAAGTCTCAGCACTATCAAGCTATCAGCAGGAACTACAGCACAAGTTCAATCCCTGGTCAGGGAGCTGACCCACATGGCACAGCAGGGCTCTCCTGTCTCCTTTGCTGCTCCCCTCAGCAGTGTATTTCAATAGATATGCCTGATCTGTGTCCCACTCTATCTCTGGTGAATTCCTCTCACCCCCTATACCTCTGGCCTACACCCAGTTCTTATATGCATAAATTTATAAATACATACATATCAAATTTGCCAAGATAGAATTTGGACAAGATAATACAATCTGTAACATATTCTACAGATTTTGAGTAACACCCTTAAGTCAAATAATTGTCACAATTATTTCTCATTGTAATTTATCTGTACATTATTATTTTTCAAGTAACATGTCTCAGTGGCTGCTGCATGTCAGAAATATTGTGAGAAACATTCAAGATAAATAACTGCCTTATACACATTTTGTACGTATTCA
Source organism: Galemys pyrenaicus (assembly GCA_019455555.1). NCBI lineage: Eukaryota > Metazoa > Chordata > Mammalia > Eulipotyphla > Talpidae > Galemys > Galemys pyrenaicus. Next base: position 9,251,075 of record JAGFMF010011678.1, on the reverse strand, counting down.
GTGAATCACAGTCTATTTGGGGAAAGAAAGAAGCACATACAAAAACACAAAAGTTGTTGGTTATTTTAAATTGTACTATGCTTAATCAATATGATAGCCTCAGAGAGTTAAAGTTAAACTCTACCTGAGTCACTTGAAGTTAGATTCTTTATGTTTTAATTTTTAAGACTTTGGAGGAGCTCATCTTAATGGATAATGGATGTAGAGCCAAACAGATGGAAATGTTACTAATAATAATGAGCAATTTTGTCTTTTCTTCCATTTCTTCTTTAATCTGACATTTGGTCAATATTCCAAAAGTATCTGTACTGATGCCTTTCTATTATTTCAGATACATAAGGAGTATCCCAGGAAATAAGATTTCTGTTTATCAATATAATCTTGTTGCCAAATTTGGATTCACTAACTGTTGGCTCAGAAAACATAAACCAATTTTGATAAAAGTACCAATTTAATGTAATGTCACCTGGTAGAAGACTAGAGACAAGGCTCAAGTCAGTCTCCTTAAAGATGAGGTTTTATCCAGTATTTATGGTGTTGAAGTACAAAGAAGGTATTAAAACAAAATGCAAGTTGGTACATCTGATTGTTTTCTGCTGAATCTTAATGTATCTTGTATTTGGGTTAAAGACTACAACAAAACTGAGCACATTTCACTACAGAACATTGTCCATTTAACCACATGCTGGGTTTCTTAGTGTTGTCTTGTGGCTATTTTTCTGAATGGGCAATGAAAGATCACCTTAAGGATAGAAAACACTCTTTTGGGCCTTTGATCTGAAACACAACTGGCATCATATGAGAAAATCTGTTTTTTTTTTTTTTAACTCATTTAAAATGGGCAGGGATATTTTTGTCTCCTTTCACTCTCACAAGATGGCCCTGCTGTTTTTGCAAAATAAAAAATAGGAACAGACTACCACAACTACCGCACTTTCAACCACAATAATCAATAATCCATAAATGCATGCCGTGTACACACCGCTACTAACCTTGGTACTTGACAGTATTCAGTGGTTTGGGAACCTATCCTCATTATAACATTTACATTTGGTAGCAAAGAATCACTTTCTAGTGATAATTTTATTTATACAGTCAGAGCATTCTGAACTAAATTTTTAGTTTAAAAATATGTCTTGTGTATTACTTTAGAGACTGTAGGACTTAATTACCCTTTTCAGTTTTCACTAGAAAATGTCTTTATGTGGGTTGTACAAATTTCTTAAGCTAAACAACTGCTGAATCATCTTCCTCTTTAAATAAAGGCAGCCTTTTAGTTTTCTCTTACATAAGGCATAGCATTTTCTTCAGTAGTTTAGAAAATTCTTATTTCTTTCAACATTTTAATGTTTTTCCTGTTTTTTAACAATGAGAATATACTAATCCACTAAAATTGTTCTTTTGTTTTATTCTATCAGTTTAGTTTTTTCATGGATGACTTAAAATATTTAACTAGGTATTTTGATAAAAGTCCCTTTCTTTAAATTTTATACTTATGCATTCTTAGATAATAGCCTTTGTTGGTTTCCATTCCAAAGCTGTGAAACTCATAAGTTATGAAACAATTTACACAATCCTGATTTTGTTTTGTTGGATTAACTTAATTTTACATAAATGCACTACATAAAAGACAAAGATAGCACAATAAATTCTGTAAATACTTTTCTGTCACTACTACCAAACTAAATATAATGCCAACACACTATTTTCAAATATTTACTGAGAATGTTAATTTGTAACATAAGCTTAGCTTTAACAGAATGGACTTGATCTAAAACAACTCCTTTTTTAAAAAAGAAGTGTATTTATTTATGCACACAAGAGCCAGGGTACAGGCCGGAGGTGGGGGGTGAGAGGATTCACCAGAGACAGAGTGGGGAACAGAACAGGCAGATCTATTGAAACACACTGCTGACAAGACAGAAGTCGGCTGTGCGATGTGGGTCACCTCTCTTTCTGGGGATTGAACTCATGTTGCATTGGCTGTGGATAGCTTCATAGTGCTGCGCCTTAGCCCCTTACACCACGAGGGAGGCCCCTAAAATGAGTCCTCTTTATCCACAAATATTCTAAATAATCTAAATCCATCTTTTTCTCCTAATGTGTATATTTCAATATGTGAGTGAATTAATCAGATTCTAGTTTTCTCTAACAAGAAAACTATTTTCATTTTCTGGGTGCTGCCAAAAGCTACTCATGAAAATTGTTTAGATGCTATTCTTCCATGCTAACATAATATCCACTATTTACTGACACTCTCTCTTTCCATGGTAGTCTCACTATATATTGTATAGCTTCAGGGGAAATACTTAGTACTATTTTTCCTGAGTGTCTCTGTCTCATTACAATAAATGATCAATAAATGAAAAATGATTGTACATTCTCTTACTCTTTATTTTTCTTCAGAGCCCTGATACTCTGATATTTTCTATGATTCTCTTCATCATTTTTAACCCCTGTATAATATTCTATATTATAATCTGTGAAGACATGATTTTTTTTGCTAACTATTTTATCACTATTTAAAATAAAACCAAGTGCATAGATATACAACAGATAATTTTAAATTAATTGAATAATTAAGTGAATATATGTGTGATATGACATTTCAAATGACTGTATGGAAACGCATGACTGGATAATTAAATCCAGTAAATCATTTAGGAAGATAAAATCATATAATAAACTATTTTAAAACTTATGATATTAATGTCATAATAAATTATTAAAGTTATTTTATATTCATTTTTTAATCTCCATGGTGAAGGTGGGTTTCTTGTTTTCTTTTCATGATTTATTTCTAATTTGATACCTTTGTGATCGGTGAATATAGTTGGAATGATTTTGACCTTACTGAATCTGTTGATGCTGGTCTTGTGGCCCAATATATAATCAATTCTGGAGTATGTTCTGTGTGCACTTGAGAAGAAAGTATAATCTGATATTTTTGGGTGCAGGGTCCTATAGATGTCTGTTAAGTTCATGAGTTCTAGGTCTTTGTTGAGGGCTCTAGTCTCTTTGTTTATTTTTTGTCTTGTTGATCTGTCCATTGGTGAGATTGGGTGTTGAAGTCTCCTGCTATATAGGTGCTTTCCTTAATGTTTTCTTTTAGAGATAGTAATTGTCTGATATATTTTGGTGTGCCTTCATTTGGAGCCTATATGTTGATGAGTGTTATATCTTCTTGAAATACTGTGCCCTTGAATATTATATAGTGCCCTTGTCTTTTTTTACTTTTTTTATTTTGAAGTCTATCTTGTCTGATATGAGCACGGCTGTTCCTGCTTTCTTTTTGGCCCATTGGCTTGTAGGACTGTTTTTCAGCCTTTTACTTTCAATCTATGCTTATCTTTTGTGTTTAAATGTGTTTCCTGAAGACAGCAGAAGGTTTGATTGTGTTTTTTAATCCAGCCTGCTACTCTGTGTCTTTTTATTGCTGAGTTTAGTCTATTTACATTTAAAGTTAAAATAGTTATGCTGGCATCTGTGTTTGCCATTTTGGGTTATGTTTTCCCTTGTCTTATACTGTTCCTCTTTTTCATTCTTCTAATAGTTTTGGCTTTAGAGCTTGTTGTAGAATATTTTGGAGAGGAGGTTTGGTCATGCTGAATTTCTGGAGTTTCTGTTTGTCTGGGAAAGTCCATATTTTTTCTTCATAGATGAAGAAAAGCTTTGCCGGATACAAAATTTGTGGTTGTCTTGAAGTTTTTTTAATATATCCTTCTACTCCCTCCTTTCTTTGTAGTGTGTCATCCGAGAAGTCTGATTTTGGCCTTATAGGTTTTCCTTTGTATGTTATCTGTTTCTTTGCCCTTGACAGCTTATTTTTTCTTTGTCTTCCATTCTTGATAGTTTTACTATTATGTGTCTAGCTGTATTTTTTTTTTTTCTATCGTAAAAACTTGGGGTATGTCTTGCTTCTTGTATTTCTAGCTACATTTCATCTTTAAGATTGGGAAATTCTCCTTTATTATCTCCTTGAATATATTATCATTTCCCTTATCATTTTCAATTTCTGGGACTCCTATAACTCTTATATTACTTTTCTTGATTGTGTCTGAGAATTCTCGAAACATAACCTCGTTTTTTTTTTTTCCTTTGGATTTCTCTGTCTTTTTCTGCTTTGATTCTTTTTGTTTCTGAGTCTTATATAGAACTAATTTGCTCTTCCATATCATCCAATATGCTTCCCATATATATTTTTTTAATCTTCCTGAAATTCTTCTCTGTCTTTTTTAATGACTGGTTCTCCTTTTCTAGATCATTGATTCTTTTTAACATATCAGTCATTTTTTCAATCATGCTGGTTCTGAGATCTTCTTCTGTTAGGCTGGACATTCTTTCTAGGTCATTGTTGAGTTCTTGTATTTGGTTTTCTTTTTGTGTTGTATTTTTCCCCTGCGGGTTTGCTTGGTTATTTGTAGTTTTTCGTCTTCCTGATGTCTGCTTTCTAATTTGTATTTATCGGGACACTGTGTTGCTTGTATTGGCAGACATCTCTTTGGGTATTCTTTTTGGGGTATCAGGAACTGGTGGTCAATGAACAAATAAAAACACACAAACACAGCAAAAACTAAAACAGCCACAACAGTACAACAGTATAGGGGGTGGAGGGCAAGATATGGTGATGATTGCCCTGCAGTGGCAGGTATGCCTGTATTTCAGTTCCTTTGCTGTGGCTGGTTGTGTGATGGGGCTCCAGAGGACCCCTGAAGACTTGGGGTACCCCCCGGCTCCCATGTAGAGGCTGGTTTTATGAGGCTCCCTTTAATGTCTTTCCCAAAGGAGGCTAGGAGTAAAAAAAAAAAAAAAAAAAAAAAGGCCTGGAGATGCCTGTATCTGTGCAGTAGTGCAATAGTCTCAATCCCTTTCCACAGTGATGTTTATGAGTGCTCTTTCTGCCATTCAAGGTGTGCTGGGTTTGTGGTTGGGGGATGGACTAGCAAGGTTATGAAGCTTTTCTCTGCGTTTGCTCCCCTTTGATGAGTTCCTCCTTTCTATGTAGGCTGTCGGTACCGTCCAATTTATTTTCGGTGTCTCAGTTCTTGCAGAGACCCACTGCATAGTCTCCCTGGCGTCCACTTCTCGGAGCTTTCTATCCACCATCTTTTTTCCTCTCTTCTATATTCATTTTTTAGAGAACAAAACTGGTAATTAGGCATTTTGAATCTTTGCAAAAGGTTATCCTAGTAATTAAATAATTGTGTTAAGCATAAACTTAGGTCTTTTTGGTCATATATGTCTATTTTGCTTTTCCTCTGAAATAGTGTCCCTAAAAGTATAACCTTAAAAAAAATATCTATAATCTATCTCTATCTATCTATCTATCTATCTATCTATCTATCTATCTATCTATCTATCTATATATAGAGAGAGAGAGTTTGGATATAGTGTTAAAGAGTTATTTAGATATGTGGTAAAAATTTTATGGAATACATTCCATGAGAAAGAAACAAATCAGTATTAGGACACAGTTTTGTAAAATTTTTAAGTCTCAAACTACTAAACTGTATTTTCTATCACTACATAAACAAAATGATCAGAAGTTATACAAAATTGTCTTGATATAACTTCTAATTATGTGGACTTTCATGAGACACTGTGTGTTATCAGACACACTTCTCTCATTGCTTCACTTTCCTTTAAGTAATAAATAGGGGACTATGTGATTACGTGACATGATTACATTGCATAAGACTGGAAAACATTTTGCTCATACTTTCTCTTAATGATGTTAAAGTCACAAACTGCCTTATTTTGAGCTGACTTAATAAAAAAAAAAAAAGTGCACATAGCAAGGAACTGAGAGTGAGCATGAGCCACTGACCAGCAAGAAACTGTGGCCCAGAATCCAGTAGCCTTCCAGGTGCTTACTGAATATTATCAAGAATCATATGTACATGGGAAAGGACACTTCACCAGTTAAACCTCAAATAAGACCACATCCCTAGTAGACGTGTTGATTACAATCTGTAAGACCTTAAATCAGATGACTCAGCTTAATTTTGTCTAGACTTCTGATTTACAGAAATTATGAAAACATGTATTAGCTTGGGTTAAGCTCAAAAGTTTGTGGTTTTATTGTTATATTTTTGTTATATGAATTTGTTGTAAATTCATACTATTTATAGCTTATTACCTACTTTCTGATTTACTGACAGTTTAAGAAAATACAAAGACTTAAATATAAACATGCATCATCACCTGCATGTATATGCATACACACACAAACACATGTCACATGATTGTATAAAAATGTTTAATTCAAAGTTATGTATATCTGGACCTCCCTGGTGGCACAGTGGGTTAAGCAACACACTATGAGGCAAACTGCAGCCACTGCAGCATGAGTTTGATCCCTGCCGCTGGCCAGGGAGGGGACCCACAAGGCTTAGCAGACCTCTCCTGCCTCAACCGCTGCTCCCCTCAGCAGTGTATTTCAGTTGATCTGCCTGTTCTCTGGAGAATCCTCTCACCGCACATACCTCTGGCCTTTACCACAGTTCTTGTGTGCATAAATAAATAGAGCTTTAAAAAAAAAAAAACAAAGTGATGTATATCTGAAACTGAAGTATATGATTTTTTTAAAAAATATGCTATTCAAAGAACGCATGGTTGGACTGATTTTTTATTTAAGTTTCTGAACTCAGAAAATGAATTTAATTTTATAAATCATGAGAAAATCTAGGTAGCATGGTCAAAAAATTGAGGGGCTGAGATTTTGTCAATTATTGGCTTCCAGAAAAATGCTAGCTATTGGAGGTCAGCACTGTTATTACAAACTATGAAAATACAAACATGTTTTAATACTGTTTCTGTGCAATGAAAGGTTAAAAGCTGAAGTATGTGTTGTCATGGAAATCATGTTTTATTTACAGAACTTCTCTTTTCCAGGATCAGTCTTTTAAATGGAAGGAAAGAACAACTTCAGTCCTAACATTGTATTACACTGGTAGCTTTCATTAGTGAAATAATATTTGTTCATTTTTCAATACAAAGTATAGAATGTTCTTTTGCTCATTTTTGTCCATTTATTTAATGACATTGGTAGACTTGTTTCATAAAATACATCTATAGGAAATGAGCATGGGCTGGTTAATTCAATTGAATTCATGTAAATACACTTCCATGTATTCTCTACTACACTACTCTAAACACTGGCAAATATAACAAGTCCTCACTAATATGCAGAATAAAATGTTATAATGTTCTGCTCCAAAGTCACTTACTATAGTACAAGGACTATTTCTCTTCCTACTTTAATTTTCAAATCACTGTATTAATCAGAGTACTACAGGTCTTGCAGTTGTAACAATTGACTCTAACAATGCAGTGATTTAAAGCATCAAACATTTGTTAGCATTTATCTCTAGCCCATTGGGCTGCATGCAATATTTCAGTGACTGAGGTTGCTTTAGTTCTATGGTTCTACCATCTCAACACTGTCTCATGGTAGCTTTGGCAGAGGAAGTCTATGCTGGAGGTTTTTGCACTGACTCAAAGGACCTCAAATTATTTCTGCTCATAGTCCTTTGGAGAACTTGTTTCATGAGTCTTTTTAACTTAAAGAAGACTAAGACAGAGGGAAGTAATAACTACATTTACAAAGTATTAATAACACTCTGATATCTATTAGCCAGTTGAAATAACTCATTTACTTGTTAGGCATTCACACAATGGGGGTACTAATTTTACTTTGCAACCAATCACATATCTGCCATGTGACCTGCCATGCTCTTGAATCTTCAATACCAACCTCATAAATCCAAATAAAGTTAAAATTTCACTATACTAGTCTAACAACTGTAAATACCATTACCTCAATCACAGATTTTTGAAATGATAAAAGTAATTTGAATTTGATAATGTCATGTATTATAGCTTAAAACTAACACAGACTTGGCATTCCATTTTTGCATATTTTTATATGTACACAGGAATCATAGCTCATTTGACTAGACATTTCTTACAGCATTAAAATATTAAAAATAACAAATGTCTGTGATTACTTAGTTTTGATTCTTTGTCTTAGTAGGTGACAATTGTGTGAACAGAGATATGGAATTAGAAGTGAATTTTATTCTGTTTAGTAAGCTGAGAAGTTTCAGGAAAAGGCCAGGATGTGAAATAATCATAAATTATGTATTGAATTAACTAGAAGGTAAATAATTTTGAGTCTTTTTTTAATTGGTAGGTTGCTATCAAGAACTGCAACAGTATCAACAAAGTATTTCCTCAGAATGTAGAGTTTACAAGTTTTCTGAGCTCCCTGATGTTTGCAATCTATGCCAGCCTAAATGTTCTCTAATTTTACATCAATCATCTAATGATCTAGATTGCCCATTGCTTCCAGTTCTCTTTTCATGTTTTATTTGGTTAAAGGAAAATCAGCTTTACATTGTGAAAATGCATACTGTTAGTGAATTGTGAAATTGTGAGGAATTGTGCTGTAATTACTGAATATTGGCTCTCCACGAATATGTTGCTTCAACGTGCAAAAATCTGCCAAGGAAATTAGGCTTCGCTCCTCGGTAGTTTATCGTCACGGCAACAATTGTAGAAATCAAGTGAGATGTGGAGCCATTTTTGATTGCCTTAAATGGCACATTTATACATGCCAGCAAGAATCTATGCTTCTATATAAATTGAAAAAAGAAATGAAACAGTCTGTGGATGTAGAGTCTCTCGGGTTGAATGTAGGTGGATCAGCTTGTACTTAACATCTGTTCAGGCTGGAAATGCAGGGGAAGCTTAATATGTTTACTCAATCATACTGATTTCCTGGGTGCCAAGGCAGAAAATTTAAAACATATGACTTCTGTTCACACTATGGGAGCTATTTAGAACAAAGGTGATGATCCTGGAAGAAAATGTGGAGATACTATCTCGGGTGCCAGCACAGTTGGAATTCTTTGCTGCCAGCAATCAACAGTCTTAAACATCAACATTATGGGCTTTTGTCAACAAATGTACATGGTAACATCTACGAAATATATAAGAAGGAATAGGAAACAAAACCACCATATTTTTCAGCAAATCAAAAGAATATCAAAATATGATCTCTAAACCTTTTCTTTCTGCTCCCAAAGAGATTAATAGAAAATTATAATGTATTTAATATAACATTCCAAACTATATAACCATGAAACTAAATTTCATTCTCTCCTTTTGAAAAGTTTTCTGCATTTATAAAAACTTTAGTTAACCAGAGAGCATATTGCTACAGAATCTAATGGGACTTTCACAAGCAGTGTGATTTGTATATAATCTTCTTTCCATTAATGAGCATTCAATGAAAAAAAATATGTAATAAAAATTAATATTAAAAAAAAGCCTTAGCAACTTTTTACTTTAGTAGTTTCACAAATACAGTTGGCTTCTTACTGGCCAAAAGTAAGATTGTGCAATGTCCAACGTCTTGAGGTTGTTATTCAGTTTAATTTCACACAACCCAAATTACCTTTGTTTAGGTTGGCAACACAGTAAAACAATAACTACAATTCAATGGTATTAAGAGCTTTACTTATTCTATTAATTAAACTTGGAAAGGTCAAAGGGGACAATAATTAATTCTGCTTGAGGAATACAGAAAGGTGTCAGAGTCAGTCTTTAAATGGGATCGTAAAGGATGAATGGGAATTCACTAGATAAGAGGGAAATAATTTAACAGATGGAGGGGAAGCCCTTTGGAAATATCAAGGAAGTATCAAAAAGCATGGGGATTTCAATAATGGTACAGAGTTGGAATTAAGTGTATGTTGGGTGCAAAGATAAGGTTGAAAGGGGAAATGGCTGAACGGTTAAATGGGGGTTACTGTCAATTATCATTGCTATCAAACTAAGGAGATTACATTTTACAGGAGAAATCTGTGGTTTACAAAGTAGATTGTTGTCTATAGTTCATTCTCTTCCTTACCTTCTTGTAGCTTTCTGTAGTCTGATCTTCCTCATAAAAAATTTTACTACTCTTTTCCACTGTTTACTTTTTATGTCATATCAACAGTATCCTTGGTACCATTGTCCACAGTAGTATGAGATGAAAACATTCTGATCAAAAATATTCAAATAAATATTATGCATGTTGCATTTTAAATGGGAATGAGTAAGGGATATATTTTCATACAGAAATTAAAGCTTAGTAGGTGAGAATGGCACTGTAGGTGGTAAAAAGTTGAAAAAAGGGAAGTTGTTTAGTACATCAAGGCAATAGTCAAATTATCTTTAGTTAGTTATTACCTACAAGCCTGGTTTGAGTAGCTTTACTGGACAATCCACTTTATGAATATGCTAGTTTTGCTTCCAGCTTCTTTCTGAATATTTTCTAGCTTTTACCCTATATATTTGTTGATAAAATCCATGATGTTTATGTTTAAGGACTGTTGATTGTATATTGGATATGAAATACACAATTTTGTATTTATGAAATGTAATATGAATATAAATCAGCATTGAATATCACACAGAAGCTCTGTGATTGTTATTTTGTAAATGTCTAACATGTTATGTATTTAATGGATATTTGATAAAAATCACAATGAATGACATTATTTTAAAAATATATTATATAAACATATGTTTGTGTAAATATTTAAGGATCATAAGAATTTGTTTAATAAAGTTAAATTTTAAATTACTATATATGTGATATCTATATGTATATATCACTCTTTAAAATGGAAACATGTATTCAGTTTAACAAGGTTATAATGGGCAAGAGAGAAACAAAACATCTTAATAATAGAAAAGAAAGAAATCTATAAATGATACTAAACCTTTCTCTGTTATTACACATCCAGTAGGGGTATCATATTTACCGAAGAGAACTGTGGAAGATTATTGCTTTTCTAAGTCTGAAAAATAGTTTAGAATCAGGCAAAATTTTTTCTAAAGCTTTCTGTTTGAATTTTGACCTTATTTGAACTTAACCTGAGTGAAATAAGATAAAGATTGAAATCGGGTTTAAGAGATTCACATATTCACTTAAATTAAAAAGCAACAATAATGAAACATTAATTGTATTTTTAAAAGTGAGCTGAAGGTTGAATGTTTTGAGGTAGGCACAAATTAGCTTAATTGTGACTTTTCCTTCCATGTGAAATCAAAGTATATTTTTATGACTATATCTACACCACTGGTATTTCACTGCTTTTAAATCTTCAATTTTTTTCATTTTATATAAATTTTGAATACTAACAAAAAGAATGAAAACCTTCTAAATGATTTTATCCACTGTGAGTTAATCAGCACTCTGAAAGCTCCATAGCACAGAAAAGCTCCATATATTCCAATATGAAACCCAAAATATGTATCATATTTTGAAAAATATGTGATGGTCCTGAGTGACTACTAGTAGCACCTGTACATTAACATTATCATCACTATCTCAACACTAAGTATAGGACTTATTAGACATCAAATCACTGCAACAAGTAACTAGAAAAAATACTGTCTAGCTAGAAAAACAGGATCTGACACGTGGTTTCTACCCATATTTAAAAAAAAATGTACACAAGACAATTCAAAGTTGAAGAGTTATTTAAAAATGTACACCTATGTATCAGGTTTAGAAGTTTTCACTTCTAATTATGAGGGCAATTAGAAAATCAGGCTAAAGACAAATGCTATTTCCAAAATCTGATGAGCTTACTGAAAAAATATTAAAAATAAAATTAGTCTCATTTTATGAGTGTTGTTTCTTTGAATTTGTACAATTTATATATTTGAAGATAAATTTTGAAAATGACTCCAATTCTACATTAAAAAGAATGTTCTATGCACTTTGTTCAAAGTTTTATTTTATAACACTATTATGTGACTTGTTGAAAATACATTTTTATACAGAATATATTTATCAATGTCCTCTTAGAAGTAATATTGATCTGGGGGCCTCCCTGGTGGCGCAGCGGGTTAAGCAACGCCCTATGAAGCAAACCGCAGCCACTACAGCACGATTTCGATCCCTGCTGCCGGCCAGGGAGGGGACCCACATGGCTTAACAGACCTCTCCTGCCTCGCCCACTGCTCCCCTCAGCAGTGTGTTTCAGTCGTCTGCCTGTTCTGCTCCCCACTCTGTCTCTAGTGGATCCTTTCACCGTCCACACCTCTGGCCTGTACCCCAGCTTTTGTATGCATAAATAGAGTAAATCTTAAAAAAAAAGAGGTAGTATTGATCTGTATGTACAGTATAATTAATAGAAATAAAGAATTGAGAGGGAGACAAAGAGAAGGAGAAAGACAGTCAGAGACAGAGAGAAAGATTACAGTTTAAATATCTTCTGGATGGGAAAAAATTTGTTTTCATTGTCAACATAGTTGGTTTCTCTGTGCGATCTCACAATCGCAAATAGAGAACTGCAGGTTATTTTTTAAATCTGATAAAAATAAGTATTGAAAAATAACTTTTAGATCAATAGAACTGAGATATTGTTACTTAGTTGAACTTTGGCAAAAAATGACATGCTCAACAGGATTTAGACTGGTATAACAATTTCCTATTTAAACTTTATATGTTAAATTGATCTTCTTATTTATGTTAGAACAAAAGATGTCCCCAAAACACTTCCATTAAATAGTGAAGTTGAAAATATGGGACTTTCTTAACCAACTTTCCTCAGGTATTATTATTTCTTTAAGGATATTCCTAGTCAGCTTTTATACCATAGAGATTTGCAATGTTTTGACAAAATTCTTGGCTAATTTAAGCCCATACCAGGAAGCAGGTTAAGGTCAGTGAAACAGTATTATCATATATTGTCTTGTTCAGTGAAATAACACTAAAAGAAAAATGTCTGCTGAAAGCCAACCAAATCAGTGTCAACCCTAAAACTGTCAGGCCACTTCAAGTCTTCCAGGCTATTATTCAAGTTTCCCTTTGTATTTGGGGATTTCAGTCTAAGTAAATGCCTTTCTGTACAAGTCAAATTGAGAAGCATTGTCCTGCTCAATGTGTCCATTGCACTGGATAAACGCAGTTCAGTGGATAATGGCAACACTGGAAGTGAAGAAATGTTCTTTATGGTTAGGCTTATCAAGATTTCAGCCTCTGACATTGGAAAGGAACTTTTCCAAGGATTTAATTATCTCACAATTGGGGAAATGAAATGCACTCTTCCTTTCCAGCAAGGCTGTTTTAGGAATCAAATTGAACACACGTTTTGCGAGCAACTTTGCACTAGTAATTTATGCTACTATTAATTTAATATGCACAATATTTTTGAGACTATCAAATTCACACTTACTCATATGATAATGTTAACATTGTCCCACCAAATTCATGAAAATTATTATTGATCAATACTCATTCATTCAGTCACCCTTTGAACCATTTCATCAACTATTGAGCAACTATGATATACAAGTGAATGTCCTTGCAATTGTACTATGAATCTCAAACATGAATAAGAATTCATATGAAAGCCTATTGGAAAGGGGTTGGTGACCTTAAAAAAAAAGAAGGTTTCATTTAGGTTAGAAATCAATATCATTTTGAAAAAACAAGACGAGATTTAACAAAAAGAATAAATTAGAAATTCAAGTCATGTTAATCCTACATTACTTTAGATACCTAAAAATAGTTTACAGTTACTGTTAGAATAACATGCCAAATACTTTGTTGTCCTTGGCTGGGCATGACTGAACCCACATTGCCTAATCAAATTTACTTCTTATTATTCTTCTTGCATCACATGCACCTCAAAATCCTATCATATATTTCACAATTTCAGTACTAGAGAAAGATGAAGGTAATTTCTCAAGAAGTCTTGAATATACATTCTATATCAAAACTACAAATATTAGAAATTAGTTGAAACTTTGTTGATGTTCATATTCCTTTTCAATAATAGAGGATCTTAACTTCTGTCCTTATAATATTGATATATTGATGAACAACTAGCCAAACCCCTCTTGAAAGCAGAAAATGTTCGAAGAATTTTTGAGAAGTGAAGATTGAAAACAGTATAGCAATAACTTGTTAGGAAGCCATATGACATTTATTTTGAGCTATTGAACACAAACAGTTAGCAAAGATAGTGGTGTCTAATTTTGTTATTCCATATTATTGGTATAACCATAAAACAAACAGACTTCATGAAAACACTAAGAATCAAATTTAATTTTGTTGCCATTCTAGTTTCCACATTTTTCCTTCAAAAAAGAAACACCACACATTTTTACTCCTTATACATATTTTCTTTATTCCATGGATACCATGTAGCTACTTGTGGGTCAGCCCTTAACATGTTCCTTCTTACCCAGATTATGTGTCTTTCCCATTACTCTGATTTACACCATTTTATTGCTTACCTGAGACGATTTCATTATTACCCCATTGCACCCTTACTGACTAGACCTGATATTAATCTTTTCTAACCACTTGGAAATCTTTCCCCGTAAGTGTTATTCATGATAATTACATTTTCATCTGTGCTTTATTTATAGAGTTAACATATGTACACAGAGAATTCCTCATTTTCTAATATTTATTCATATTTATTTGCTATTTTACCTATATATTTATTCAGTATTCAGTATTCAGTATTTCTAACCAATGCCATCTTTTACATATATATGTTTTTCCTATCCAGTGCTAGGCATCATTATTTCTCTTTTCCTTTCCCCTTTATGCCCATTCAAGTCTTTTTGAATTGGCTATCTGGTTTAAAACATAGATCTCTACTGCTGCATCATTTGAGCAAGTGCCTCATATAATGAATCAAAACAATATCAGAATTACTTTCAGAATATAACATTGATCACAGCTTTCACTTTCTAAAACCATTCAGTTTGTGGACCTTGATTATCATTCAAGGTCTAACCTACTCTTAGCCATTCTGCATGTTCTCAGAAGTCATCTGAATGATCCTTTCTATTCTTATTCCTCACACATTCCAAGAGATATCTGACTCCACTCAAAATGAATTTTTCATGGTTTTCTAGGTTTATCTTCATGCTTTTATTTCTATGACTCTTAATGTTTCCTCCCAGAATTTATTTTTTAAAAAAGACTTATTTATTATGAATAGATGCATTGGGGTACATACCAGAGGTGTATGGGGGGGTGAGAGGATCCACCAGAGAAAGAGTGGGGAGCAGAACAGGCAGATTGATTGAATTACACTGCTGAGGGGAGCAGCGGGAAGGGCAGGAGAGGCCTGCCTCACCACGTGGGCCACCTACCTGGCAGGCAGCAGGGATCGAATTCCTATTGCAGCAGCTACAGTTTGCTTCATAGTGCATTGCTTAACCCACTGCGCCACCAGGTAGGCCCCAGAATTCATTTTAATTATCTCTATTACAAGCTCTCACTCTGTTTTTCTGAGGTTCATTTAATGTCACAGATTTGATGATGACATTTGTTTAAACCTATAGAATGCATAGTTATGTGAAGGGAACTTATATAAACAATAAACCAAGTCATAGTTAAATGGATTTTGGGGCTGGAGGTTTCCTATAAGGAAACTAGAATACTACACAGACATTCCTGCTATTTGGGTCTGTCCCCCACTAGATTATAATTTTAGATCAGAGGACATATCATATCCCTCCTTCACATCATCTTGTTTCTTACAAATCTTCCAAATAAAATGTGTCCATTACTGTAAATATCACTTGACTGCCTGAGTAAGAATGTATGTTTTACAAAAGCAAGACAACAGGTGAAATATTTTCATTTGTCCCTATTCGTTGATTAAAAATAATCTCCAAGACTACATTAAAAAGTTCCTGTTTTAAGTTCTAATGTCCTTGTCAATAAATTATATAATTTTTGAGAGATTAAGGAATCAGATACTCTTCTAGGTGCTGTGCAGGGAAAGAAGTCCCTGTCTTTAATAAATTATATATTGTTCTTAGATTTAGTCTGATAACAGTCTTAGGTATATAAGGATAAGTCTTAAATTTATAATATTTATTGATTAATTATAATATATATACTTTTAAGATTTTGTTCATCTTATTAAATTATTTCTACATTTTATTTATTCCCTATGTCTATTTATGTCCCTATTTATTCCCTATGCAGACATTATCTCTCTTTTCCTCTCCCCTAGAGAGGCACAGTTAAGCACATAGTAGACACTCAGTAAATGCAGTATTTGTGAATAGTATGATGAGATACTTATACACAAATATCATAATCTATGCAGTTATTTGTAAATCAGTTTATTGTCCAGTTTACTGCTTTAAAAAAACAAATTATTTTACATGAAATGAGTGTTTTCCTTATTCTCTCTTACTAGATTCATTCAAAAAGGAAAAAAAAAAAAGAATTGGTCAAGATATTTAAGTTCTCAGGTTTCATGCTGATCAAATATTTCCTGAGCTCAAGACACATCTTTGAGGTGAGGTAGCTTTAAATAACAATGGAACATTTCCAGAAACCATTTGTGTTCTAAAGTCAGGTTGAGTGACATTAAAATTTTAGCATCAGTGTTAAAATGGTAACTATGGATTGTCATATGCTTTGATTAGACTATCAATAGTGACTACTAACTTATTTTATTAATTGCCTTTTAATAGCATTGTGGTAACATACTCAGCTCATGTTTCAGTAAATCCCAATGTCAGGATAAATAATTCTCAGCTCTTAATAATTTTCTTGGGCCAGGGAAAATAATATCTAGGTTGTTTAAACCTTGAAGTCATTTCTGAGAGCTTTCTAGTCCTCACACTGTTTTGCAATACATTAGCAAATCTTTTCAGCATTACTTTAAAATATAGACATAATCCAAACATTCTCATAATCTCCACTGCTCCAAATGCAGTTATAGCCACCATCATTCCTACAATGCACTCAAAAAGAACAGTCTTCTAATGTATTTCTTGCTTCTACATTTGCAGGTTTATTCCTTTGCAGAAACCATGGAGATGCTTTAACAACCTGTGTTAGCCGTGTTACTCTATTGTTCTAAACCCTGCATGACTTCTTGTTACATTCAGAATAAATGTGTGCCTCCCTGGACCCATACTATTAAGTATTTCTGATCACTTCTCCCCTTCCCCCTAACACCCTGGTGTCCTCACTATGTGTCCAAAGCTCCAAGCATGGTTGGCCAATATTAAAGTATTTGTAAGTTTGATCATGGTCTAAAATACCCTTCTCTCAGAAAGTCACCTGGTTAGCTCCTTCAGTTCCTTCTGTGTCTTTAAATGTCACATTATGTGGGAGATCTTGGATCAAATTATATAAAATCGTATTATCACTATACTATGTATTTTCTTTTCCCTATTTTCCATCATTCATTTTTAACACTTTCCTTTTCATATTTCTTCATTTTTATTTTTAACTTTTAAGTACATTTATTTGGTACCTGTCACCGCCTACAGTGGAATTCTGTTAGCAAAGGAGTATCGTTTATGTTCATTTCTCCAATAGCTGAAGTACAGAAGTATGACTTGCAAAGATAGATGACTTGTATTTATTATGTTTAAAAAATGTTAAAATGTGTGTAAATCTTTAATTTTTATTTAAATGCATTTAATTTGAAAGATTTCATGTAAATTCAAATATGAATGTAAAGTTTACATGAACCATTTAAGTGAAAAAGACATTTTTATATTTCTTGTTTCAACCACTGTGAAGAAGTAAGTCTCTTGCTTATGACAAGTGCACTAAAACAAGATATCACTTCAGCCTAGATTTCTTAAGCTAAGTCATAAAATAGATGATATAATTGTCTCAAAAGACAGTGTTTAAAGGGAAAATAAATTTTGTTCAGACATAGGTGTTTTCTATAGTTTATAAAAGCAATTATAATATATCCTATTATTTTTCTATTTTTCATTTAGTTGTGTTTAAATACTATATCGTAAGCATTTTAAAATATACTGCTTTATAATATCATGTGATATGAAAGGCTTTGTAATGTGTGGGATTACCTACAGGTAAGGGCAATGAATTCATCCAGCAACATCATCATGATCTCCTCTATCTTAAAGATGGAGTATTACATTTAAATTTTTTGATTGGGCAAAGTGTATGTGTGTATGTGGTGTGAAGTGTCTGTGTGCGTGTATATATGTGTGTGATGGGTGAGAAAGGAAATAGAGTGAGTGAGAGAACTGTTTTACTATTCATACAAAGTAGAAGTTACAACATGTCTAGTATTTTAGGGAAAGTATATTGTTATCTTATTATTATCCAGTGGAGCTCCATAAAATTTCTCAGAATGTATAACATAAAAACCAGGATTATTTATGATTAATTTTCTTTCTACATTTACTGTCAAGATCTTTATGACAGAAAATCTATTTTCTATACTCAACTGTTTCTAATAATCTCTCTTATTAATGTTATATTCTTATCTAAGGATGAAGTTACATTTCACTGTATGAACAGTCAAGGCTTGCTAGAAATTTAAGTTCATTTTGCTAGAAACAGATAGCTGAAACTCCATGTTTCCTAGATGTACATACATAGATACTAGAAAAGAGAGAAATACTATATCTTTCTTTGATATCAAAATATTGAAAGTCATTTCTGTTTCAAAGCTGACTTCAAATAGAAAGGTGAAACTAATACAGTATTTCTATAATAAATCTGCTGAACAAGAGAGTATAGATTATTATTTTCTAATATTATGTCAACTCCTCCTATATTATGAATGGTTAATTACATACTATGTTAATAATTTATTTGTAAAACATTTACTGTAACCATATAACTTCTAATGCTAACTTTTAATTTATTGAGACATGTTCTTGCAGTGACATTGTATTCTGGAAGATGCCCTGGATTATATACTTATGAAAAAAATTAAATGGTGAACTATCTTTTTCTGAATTGCTAAAACTTAATTAGAAAAATAATCTATAGTAATATTTACTTTCTTGATATAAGAAAAATGAAGCGACTGCTAAAATAATACAGTTGTTTTGATATCAATTCATCTAAGATTAATTCAATATCCAGTTTATAATTTTGTATCTAATAATTACTTAAAGTTACTGCTTATATAATAAAATGCTATCAAATACCAAAAATATAACCCCTTCATATAGTTACCATAGGAAATAAAAGATCCTGAATTATTTTGAAATTTTATTTATTACTTATATTATTTTAATCTCAGTAGCCTCAGTGTCACAATTACATTGTGTAAGAGCACCAACCGGAATGCCATAGTATATAAACTCCTTATTAAAAAAAAATAAAACTACTCCATTTTTTTCTTGGTGTGGCTATTTACAATAACCATTGTGTTTGGACTATAAAGGTGAATAAAGTTGGTTGAAATAATAAAGAAAATTAGAGAATGAGAAAGAGGCATAGCAAAAGATCTATCAGAAAGAAGAGGAAAATAGAAATTCCATTCAATTCATGCAATGCGCAGATGGGTACGTATACAATGTTATTGTTAACAGAAACGAAGGTGAGAGTAATTATAGAAATTTATTATGACATCAAACTTCATAAAATAAAGTCTATATCTATTATTTCATTGATAATTTTTTAACACTTTTGGGTGCATGCCTTCTTCTGAGTAAATGTGTATGTAACAATACTTAGGCAGCGACACAAAATGTAGAATTACGTGCAAAAATCAAGTTTTTCTATATAAAAACTATAATGCAATTATGATTTCAATTACTAAAAAGCATTATTTACAGTGAGTTACTTTTATCAAATTAACCTCTTAAAATACAGATTATTCTTTTAGTGAATAGGTGCCTTTTCTTAAAAAATTGAACTGGTAAACTTACTAAAGAGTTTGACATAGCATATTGGTCAGGGCCAACAAAAGTTATGACTGACAGCTGCTTCGGGCCCCAGGGGCAAATCTTTAGAAGAGGGGTAGTGTCCAAAGGCAGAGTTCAAGGAAAAGGTCTGGAATAGAGCAAGACTAATACCTCAGAGTGTAACAAAAGCAGCCAAGGTCAAATTAAAATCAATCTATCAGTTTATAGGAAACTCATATGGCAAAGACAAGGCCAGTGCTCTATGATTCTGTTCCACACAACCAATGAAAAACCATTTTTATAAATTCTGTAGAGAGGAATATGGCATCTTGTGATTGTAACTGACAAGCTGTCAATCTATCTCAGGTATTGGAAATGCTCTGTCTCTTCCATTTCAAGGAGGACATTTATTTTTGTAGAATCACATTGTGTGTAATGTTCAGTGTTGTCTGGGAATTTTTTTTCACAGCCACCTTTTAAATTAGTACTCCTATATTTTATAAACTCTATACTGTGTCATAATGTTAGAACCATATAAAGGATACCATTGACTTTAAGAAGACTTTGGCTTGAATCGCATCTCTGCCTTCTGCTAATTGAATGACCTTAAGCTGTTTATTTTATACTTCTGAGCTTCTGTTTTACTACCTCTGAAATGATGAGGATAAATGGCTTGCAATGTTACTATGAAGATGATTTGATAAAATCATCTTGTGATTGTGAGAGTTTGGAAAAGAACTATAGTAGCTATTATTTTGTTGTACATTTCACTGACAACTTAGTTCATAGACTAACATGCATCAACTAAAACTCAATCAGTAGGTCAAGATAAAATCTTTAGAGCTAGGATGGCATACAGATATCATCTTAGGAATTAATACCAATACATTCTCATTTGCATAGTTCATAGGTTCAAGAAAAGTTTTGGGATTCAGCAAAGAACACCATGATATATTTTCTATATTTGGTGGAAAAGTTAATCTATATATGCTAACCAGAACATAGAAAGTTTTAATAATATAATCTAATGGAAATTCATTCTCTTCATTATGAATTATCTCAATTTTGAATGTTTATAATTTTAAAATGATTATATATATGGAAACATAGTTGATTCTCAAGAAATAATGTAAGGCAAAATTGGATCCAATATCTCACCATAAACACTGTCAATATCATCAGTGATACACTAATTATGTTTATAGAGATTATAAAAGCAGTTCTTTCCTAGATATCCTTGTAGATTCTCTTGGAAATTAAAAAAAAGTGTATTCTTTATTTATACATAGGTAGATCAAGGAATCAAAACATTAGACATTGGAATCCAAAGATTACCTATCTTTCTTCGACCAGCTATTTACACAGCTATTTAATGCATCATACTCTAATTATGCTCCTTCACAGATTTTCTTGACCAAACATGCTCTTTAGTACTACCAAAGAGGAGCTCTTTGGTACTTATGCACTAGAAATTTCAGCCACCATATTCATCTGTTTACCACATTTGTTCTGGTTCTATATATCTGTAAGAGTTGTCAACCTATGACCCTAAAACTTTATAGAGGAGTTAATCAAGTTTACCTTAATAAAAATTTAAAATAAAAAATATTGAATTATAAAAACTAACTGTAAAAACCAGCTTTCTTAGTTTCTTGGGCACTAGGTTTTAGCTTTGTTTGATCTCCTTGTACTCATGACCAGAACATATATGCAATGTAACCTATTTTAATGGAGGTCAGTTTCTTCTACCATTTCTAAAGTCAGATCAAATGTTTGGACTATGGGAAATGGATTCCCCAATAATTATTCAGAAGTATACATCCTATGAATGTGGAGAAGCTAATACCACATGCAGGTGAATTTTCTGTTATGGGTAATAGGAAATGAGAAGGAGCTGGACGATTAATCCTACTTCCCCATTCTGAAAGGGTTCTGGAAGGTACAATAGTAAGCATGGTCATTTTAGGAGACTTCTGCTAGACCAAGAAACCAATTATGAATTTTTGGAAGGTGAGGCCAGTTTCATAAAACCAGATCACACAGTAGCATTTCACACTAAAGCTTAAGTGTATAAACTTAGTCTCAGGCTTTATTTTATAAATAAATACTTGGCTAAGATATTTAGCAGCAATAATCCCTGACTATAATGAAATTACATTAATTTCCTCTCCTGGAAATATTATAAAATGAACTTGTTTAGGAGTCTGGTGCTCAGGAGCTCACCAGCATGCTCCCAGGGACACTTTTGAGGGATGAGTCATGGAGCTGGTTTGCAAGGTAAGACTCTACTGCATAGTGGGCAGTGCTATTGCTTCTTATTAGCAGTAATACACAAGCATTATTGTGACAATGGCAGAAGAAGCAGCATCCAGGGGAGACAAAAGATATTCATTTTTAAGGGGAAGAGGGTTTTAAAGGGATCAAAGGGTAATCGATTTTATGGGGAACTTGAGAGGACATATTGGCCACGTAGAGAGAGTACTTCCCATGTAGGTACTTGATATAATTTCCAAGCTACTCCCAAACTATCTTGGACCCCAAACACAATCAGTCAACGTCTACCTAGGCAGTTCCAGCCACCTGTGATGTGGACCATTGTCCCGAGGCAGTCATGCAGGAGTGCCTTAGCCAACAATTAAATGTATAAACTTAGTCTCAGGCTTCGTTTTATAAAGATCCTTGGCTAAGATATTTAGCAGCAATAATCCCTGACTATAATGAAATTACATTAATTTCATTATATATATATATAATTCATTATATAATTGAATTATATATTTCACACACGTACAAATGCATAGAGAGGCCATGTGCACACAGTTGCAAAGGCCCTAAGTGGAAAGAGGTCGCAGGTAAGGAAACTGCATAGGTGAGGAGACTGAACTTAATAGGAATAAGATGATAGCAGAAGTTTGGGTTTCATTCTGAATTGTGAAAATGTATAAACACTCATCACCATAAATAATGTGAAAACTTTGATTTTATGCTAAAATTTCATCATAATACACATGGGATATCCCCTAACATCATATCAGATATACAATAATATGCATATCAAGTTTACAATATCTACTTGTGAAAATGGCATGAATTAAGTGGTTCTAATGAAACTCAATTTTTGTTACAGTTACATAATTATGACTAAAATTCTATAAAGAATGATTACTTAAAATCTGAGTACCTTGATATTTATTCTATAAATTGATATTTAAAATAAAGTTTTAACAGAGTATAATAGATAATATTAGAGATTTGAAGCATATTATCAATGCTCTTCTTGATATAACTAATAAATGATGAGACTTTGAGGAAGTCACGTAACGTCCCTAATTCTGTTTTCTCATTAATCAGCAAAATTAATGAGTTGTGTTGTATACATTAAAATAATAAATGTGATAACCTGACATTTCTAATATTGTGATAATCAATGTTAATTAAGTAGCATTATTTGGAATGCTATAATAATTATTTGGGATAATACAATGCTGATTACCAAACATCACAAAGCTTTTCCTATATTAATTTAACTACCTACTCGAAAAATATTAATTGCATTCAGAAATACTTTATATATTGCTAAATTTTATCAATAAGGTTAATGATAACAATTCTCATCCTATGTAACTAGAGCTATCCTGGGCCAGAGAAAATAAAAATAGAATGTGTGACATATTCTTATAAGTCATTCAATATTCGTTGAATATGTACTGTGAGTTAAAATATGCATTTAATACTTATGATGCAGTTTACAAGAGATATTTGTTCTATCCTCAAGCCATTCACACACAAATGAGTCAAAATGTTGACAAATGCCCTTGAGAGTTCTAAATTGTTAAGAACAAAAATTGATTAGACTTAGAATGTAAGTTTTGACTTGAAAATTCCTAAAATAAATGGTTGAACAACCAAGCTGTTAAAAAGGCAGGCTGGAGTTCAAAAGCAACTTTAAGTAGGCTCTCTCAATATAATGCCTTTATTTTGTGCCATATTTTGGCTTCCATTTTGGTTGCATCTGGTTACTCCACAAAGAACATGTGAATGGCAGGCTGATGAGTTCCACTTCTTACTATGCAAGTCACCAAGGAGAAACTGCTATGTAGAGATCCTGGGAAGAGGGATAGAGTCACAGTGACTCAGGTGTACCTTTACGACTAATCCAATTCAATGACAGATTAATCAGTTTGCATCACAGCAGAATCTGTGAACCATCAAAATGAATGCAAATAACTTTGGAGACATGCTAGAGAACCTCTGAGTTTACCCTATAGTAATTAGGGCAAGTCATGGTTTAGAGGATGAATAAGAAGCTTCTGATCAGTCAGAAACTAACTAAAAAATGTGTGGGGTCACTGATTATGACCATCACATTCTATAAAAATGCTATATCATTTTAGAAATTGGTGTTAGTGAAATAACAACATTATTTTTGGAATATAATGTAATGGATTGAGAAAGAATATTTTATTAGGTACCTAAATAGCAAATATCACATGTATATAAGTTAAGTATTGGGCTTGCTAGGACTTTCACTTTCTTACATATGAGATTTGCTCATTTTTAATAGTCACTAGGTGGCAATTCTGGGGCCAAAAGGCACAATATCTGATTATTAGTGTAGTTTTATGATCTATTAAATTTGCTGTTCATAATGGAAAGATAGCATTATCTAGGGAAATTAACTATACAAGATTTTTTTTTAACTATCTGTTTTTATAAGGTTGACTGACTATACAATCCAAATGCAGACAACTTAGTGTTCTTTAAATGCCATCTGACTAATACTCATAATTATGAAAAACTTCCTACATTTTCTCTTAAATTTGTCTCTTCCTGGCATTTCAACAGCTTCGTTTTGATCACTAAGAATGCTGTCACATAGCTATAGAAATTGTTTGTCTCATTAAAATTTACCCTACTGCAAGTTCAGAGGATTGTAAGTGTATGTATAATTTTATTTCCACTGGGTGATTTTTGTAATGTGTATGAGCCATTCTCTCTAATGGAAAGTGCAATAGTAAGGTACTTTAAATAGGCATTAATCCTCACAATACATTTGCAAGTTAGGTAAGCAACATGAAGCGTGGAGCCATAATAAGCATTATCCACATTCATCCACCTTAGCCTGCAAAAACTAGAAATCACACATCACGAACAAAGGACATTTGCAAAAGGAACAGCAGCAATAATTTCTTTCTGGTTGTCATTGACAGATGAAGCTAAAGAGGAACATAAAATAAACTTTACATATATTTTAAATGAAACAATAAGTTTAAATAAAATAATAAAAAACAATTGTCATGTAAGAGGAGGGGTAAAACTTAGACTGCTTACTTAATAATGATACAACATATTAATGCCATAAAAATATTTACTTTCTCCAATCCTACTACTACAAAATCTCTTTTCTTCTGTACTTTAATTTACATGCTACTTTATTTTTGTCAAGTGATTAGTTGAGTTAGATAATTAAGGTATTTGGGTGGAAATTTAAAAACTAACAAAATACCAAACAAAAGTAAATACCAGAAAGACTTTTAGGTTGTTAATACAGGAAGAAAGGATTCCTAGGTAATTTATTTGCACATTATAGTAAATAAATTCCACTGAGTTTTCTAAAATTGATGCTATCTTAATTGAATAATTTATTTTTTCACCTTGAAAACAGAAAAATAATGTAAATCTCATTATAGATATTTAGAATCTATAATAATATAAGGTTGAAAACATGGAATTTAACAAGGTATACAATCAGTATTCAAATCATGAAAATAAGAATAGCATAAATTAGGCTGGATTTACACTGATAAAATCACTGAGTTAAAATATAATTTAGTACTTTTTTTGGGGGGGCTTCTCTGGTGACACAAGACATCAAGCACTGCTCTGTGAAGCATCCATAGGCAGTGCAGCATGAGTTTGATCCTGAGCCAGGGACATGGCCCACATGGCACAGCAGACCTCTCCTGCCTCACCCACTGTTCCCCTCAGTAGTGTATTTTAGCCGATATGCCTCACTCTATCTCTGGTGAATCCTCTCACCCCCACACTTCTGGCCTGTACCCCCGTTTTGCATGCATAAATAAAAAAACTTTTAAAAAATAAATAATTTAATAGTTTTTTACTCCTCTTCACTTCTTAATTGTATTAGAGCCTTTACCACATTGCTTGTGGGGGTAAAAATGAGTCATCACTAAATTAATGTTTAATCTAAACTTATTGCTATCTACCATGTGATTTTAGTCTAAAAATGCCTGCACTTAAATAGTAACCTTAGGTTACTTTATAGTATACGCTAATAAATATTAACTGACACCATTAAAGTGATGACACATTTATACCATTATTATCAAACCCTGAACAAAGTTTAGAAGTTATTCCTGCACACTTTTTCATTTCTATACATAAAATAAGGAATAATCTTAATAAAATATTGTATTTTTATTCATTATTGGAATGAAATAGATAAACGATTAGAAAGACAGTATGAAAAATGTGACTCAAAAAAAAAAAAAACACTTTATGAGCTTTCCCTTATATTGGCAGACTGCATAAGCTGATTCAATATAACATTTATTTTCAGAGACAAACTTTAATTCTCTATAAGATATTTCAAAGACAGAAAATAAAACCCAATAAAACACCAATCTTCTTTAAGTATTGGTAACTTAATTCTAATAATAAGATAAACTAAAGTAGTGTAGTGTACACACTTATATCAGAGAAATTCATGATCAGAAGAAAAAAATCCAGAAACATTAATTAAATAAAAAAGCTAAAACTTAATATTCATAAAAAATATCTTTTGACAGATACATAATTGTTCACTTTATGTCAAATTTAACCTACAAAGTTTCTGTTTATTTATTGTGGTAAATTTTAAGACTTTATGAAATATTGCTAAATTTGTTGATTCTGTTGATTAATGTAAGACTAAATTATATTAAAATTAGCATATCACACAGAATTTAACACCATCAGTATGAAATCTATAGTTACAAGTATACTCATATGACTGATGTAGGATCGTTTACACGAAGATAACTTTGCTTTTCTTTATCCATCATAAACATGAAAACATTGTCTATTTAGTTCAAATTCAGTTTTGGAACCATATGATATGTTGGTATTTAGAGAGTATCCATTTCACTTTAATGGTATGAGCCTTAATTTTATAGTCACTGATAACTCTGCTAGATGAAAAAGCGAAATGTCAATGAACCTGTAGAATAACTGAGGAAGAGACATTAAGCTTCAAGTACACAGCTGAATTCATCCATGAAGTGCCAGGAAAAACCTACCTGAAGTTTGATTAATGGGATCATGTCAAGTGGCAAGATTGCCAAGTGTTTGTATAGCCGAGGAAAGCTGCTTCTCTAAGGGACTGTAAGCTCAGCAACAGAGTTACTTCAATGAGTGTCTTTTCCTTAGAAAAGAAGCTCAGTGCATTTTCAAACATATTTAGGTTTCTCCAAAACCTACATTTGCAGAATCAGTACATGGGTCAAACAGAGGTGTCTTATCAATGTCCTTTTATCTATCTATCTATCTATCTATCTATCTATCTATCTATCTATCTATCTATCTATCTATTTTTAAAGATTTGTTAATTCATGCATACAAGAGCTAGGGTACAGGCCACAGGTGTGGGAGGTGAGAGGATTCACAGAGTGGGGAGCAGAAGAGGCACACACTGCTCAGGGGAGCAGCCGGTGAGACAGGAAAGGTCTGCCATTCCTTGTGGTTCACTTCCCCAGCTGGCAGCAGGAATAGAACTGCTGCTGCAGTGGCTATGGTTTGCTTCAGAGTGTGGTGCTTAACCTATTGCGTCACCAGGGAGGCCCCCAATGTCCTTTTAAATTTGGATTACAAAGCTGCTAGCTGAAGGCCAGGTTGTTGGAAGGGAAGAACATAATCATATAAAGTGTTAAAGAAGAGTTTTTCAATAGTTAAAACAAACAAATATCATATGAAAAGCAGAATCTAAAAGTGATAGTACATAAATGAGAAGAAAACAAACTATAACAAAAGTCTTTGAGAAAAATATGGTGAGAGAATTTATTAAGATTTAAGTAGGCAAGGGAGTAGGGAAATAATAAAGATATAATATGCCAGTATTTCTATCAGAAGGTCAAAGAATTATGGAAAATTTAGAACACTAATACAAGTTGAAACCTTATTTCTGTTCAAATAAACTCACCTTTTATTTTATTCTGTTTAAATAAACTCACTCTACTCAAATTTGGCTATTTATCTTTCTCTGAGTATCACGTGAGTAACCCTATCTCTGAATCTTAGTACCCACCACTCTTGTCCTGAAAAATCATATACCTTTTTTCGGTTTACCCAAAGTCTACTCTTTAAGCTTCACCATAACATTGTCATTCACATGGAGTCCACTTCAATCACTACAGTCAAGAGAAATCCACATCTTTAATAATGCCTTCTATCTGGGATGTTTTTTATTATTCCCTTCTATTTTTTTTTAAGATTTATTTATTTATGCATACAAGCACTGGGGTACAGGCCAGAGGTGTGGTGAGAGGATTCACCACAGAGAGTGGGGAGCAGAACAGACAGATCAACAGAAGTACACTGCTGAGGGGAGCAGCGGGCACAGCAGGAGAGGTCTGCTGCACCATGTGGGTCCCTCCCTTGCCGGCAGCAGGGATCGAACTCGTGCTGCAGTGGCTGCGGTTTGCTTCATCGTGCGTTGCTTAACCCACTGCGCCACCAGGGAGGCCCCTTATTATTCCCTTCTAAATTGTTAGTGTGAGAGACAAAAATCGCTCATCCCAAAATTCCACTTTGACATATTAATTATTTGGAATTAAAGTCACTTAAGAAGCAACCAGTATAAGAAGGACATTCAGTCCCTCCTTTATGTTGGTGAAGCATTCCCTGTGTGAAGGTTACCATCCCCATAACAGAAGACACTAGAGATAGGAAATTCATGGTTAAGGAAGGTATGTACACAGATATTTTACTTCTTTGCTAATATTCAAATTCGAATCTTTCCTTTGATATTATTTGTCAAAAATTTATAAAAGCTAGATGATTTGGTCACTTCTCAGGGTTCCATATTCCAAGGAACACTATAGATATAAATGTAAATTTATTTTCCTTCTCTTGTTAATTTGTGTATGTTAATTTAATTATAGACAAGTCAAATACACAGATGGGGGAGAAAGGAAAATTTTCTCTCCTCTAAATCAGTCATCTTTGCATGGGTGAGCTGTTTTAAACATCTTTGTTTAAAGTGTTTGAGTGAAATTCAGGCAAAAAAAAAATCAGCAGACAACCTCAAATGTGTGAGTCTTCAGGATGTCTAGAATCAGAAATGCAGTCTGTGGCTCAGAGTCACCTCCTAAAGGAAACTATGTGGGAGAACTGGACAGCAAGGAAATAAATCTAGAAAAAAAGCAACGGAAAGCTCTTACTGTCCTTCAAATGAGGTTTCTTTGGGATGGTAAGAACCAGAATAAGATCACAAAACATCCAAGTCATGAAGGGTTTTAGAAGTCATACTTCAGAGACCAGTGCTCTTATAGATTCTGTCTTCATACTGTGGAAAAGTAAAAATAAAAAGACTGAATAACATCTTCCAGATGTGCTTTCACTAGAGAGATTATTTGTTTAAAGTTCAACAAGTCCATAAAATAGCCTTTAATCTTATTATCTGATAATTTTGGCATACTTGTTTGTAATATCTCTGAAGTAGTCTCCTAGTTTCCAAACGAAAAAATAAAATGAGCAATGACGAGATTTTTTTCCATGAAACCTGCTGATTGATTATTTATTTTTATCAACTCCTCTTCAGACCACAGTGCAAGTGAGGATGGGGTGGTTTTTCCAGTTTTACTTAGAAATTTGAAACAATTTAAGAGCAGAAAGTTAACCAGATAAACCTATGAAATCAATGAAACTCGTCTTATTAATTAATACATTTAACATCTGAAGTAAATAGAGGGTTTCGAAAAATGATTCTCATAAGTTTCCTTCTTATAAAGCTTGAGTTTCTCATGTGTTCCTATACAGAGGGACATATGATTCATGTGGATGAATTTATCATCTGACCCAAGACATCTCTCCTTGCCAACAAGTTGCCTAAAATACTAGTTCACATAAACAAAATGGATGGACATCCCAGGCCTTGTGGTTTGCTCTAAGAAAGGACAGAACAAGGCTGGAAAAATCATGGAGAATTATAATAAATCTTACCACTATATAAGTGCTGACTATTTGTCTGACATTTTATTTAGATTAATTGTAACACTCATAACTAACCAGCAAAATCCATAGTGTTTTATATATTCTATGTCTTACATAGTATAAGAGAATCACAATTCTGCGGGTTAAATTGTTGGAGGCCTCATACTGAATAATTAGCCTTACTTAAGTTAGAACTACCCAGGTAATGAACTAGATTTTATCCAGGTTTAAACCTGTCTTGAGGGCCTCCCCGGTGGCGCAGTGGGTTAAGGAACGCACTATGAAGCAAACCGCAGCCACTGCAGCACGAGTTCGATCCCTGCTGCCGGCCAGGGAGGGGACCC